>CM031241.1:221350401-221895401 GCA_018340775.1 Taxus wallichiana var. yunnanensis
AGGATAATTTAGGTGGTTTGATTTTAATTTTTTCATAGTCTTTTGGACTTTTTCCTGCACTATATGTAGACTTGAAAGGCATATGTAAACTGAAAAAATATTGCCCTAAATAAATGCTCGTAAGTCCTACAGTTCTAAGCGATTTGATCATGAGCTGTGATGGAATATTGAGGATGTTTCATTTTCTCTACAAATAATGTATGATAATTCAAATATTCAGTTACTAAGGATTGACTATTTTATATCATTGTGATCAAAAGATCAAGTTGAACAAATAACATAGAACCTTTTAGAGGTTTCACAGCCTCAATGGATATTATTGATTATTGGGCCTTGTAGATATGCATCTTGTGCTTTTGACATTTTTAGAAATGTATAATTCATTTTACCTGGTATCCACTTTGAGCATCTGTTCCACAGGAGAACGCAGAGTTGTAGGCATGTCAGGTCACAATTATTGTGGAAGAAAATAGAAAGTAAAGGTGCTATTTTCTACATCATACCAAGATCAACATACAAATATTCGAGATGTTTTTTTGAAAAGATGGTCGGGGTTCGTGTTTGAATCCAACGACAACAAAAACACAAATGAAAGATCGAGACTAAGTACACTTTGCTTTAGGATGGGGTATGTTTATCAGGATGGGGTAAGTCGGTGCATCAATTGCACAATTAATCCGCATAATTATGGGTACGTGGAATATCTATGAGTAATTAGACCATTGCTCTCATACGGAGTCATGAAGTAATGTGATAAGGGAGAGGAGCCAATAGTGGAGCATGGACTAGTAATGGTGAGGGTATTTGTGAAGTGAGTGACTAGTACATGTACATTTGTCATTCAACATTTGAAAAAAAAAGTAGCTAATAAAATGTGTCACATCAAATCACATCAAAAATCACCCAATCACATGATGCCACATAAGTGAAAAAAAATGCATGACATAATGCCCTACTAATGGTCCACCCTTTTTTCCTTTGTATGAAAAACTACTTGATTTAAATCCATTTAAAAACCACTTTCCATAAAATAAAAATGCTCAAAAAAAAATTTAGATTAAGAAAAAAAAAATCTTTTAAAGGGTATTTTTTTTTTCAAAATTTGATGTATTTAAATGTGTGTTGTACACCCCTCAACTTGGGTGCACAACTACATTGGCTCCTCTCCCTTAGTAAACTTTTTGTGGAAATTGTTGATGGACCACTGCAATCACATCACGAAGATGGAAACGAGACATGGATGATGACTAGCAATCACATCACAAGGATAGGATGGAGACTATGATAGTGGAGAAGTGTATTTTATTAAGTAACGTTAGAGTCATTAATTGTAAAATTTTATAAGGGAGAATTTTTTTGGTGAAGGAATAGATACTAGAAAGGTGAAGGTGGATGGCTAAAACAGAGCTTTGTTGCAGGGTTTCATGCGGTCCATGCTCAATTTAAATACTTTTAAACCAGAATTAATTAACAAATAAGTTATAAAACAACAATTAAATATAGTTCCTAAATAACTCTACATATATAAATAATCAAATCCTAATAATAGTATTTGTTTATAGGGTCTACTAACATTTTCTCAAAGAAAAAACATGGATACTTTCTATAAAATATAATTGATATATTCCACAATTTGATAAAATTCAAACTTGTGTAATATCTACATTCATTAATTTTAAATTTAGTAAAATCACATTTTGTACTCACATGTTGAGAATTGAACTTTTGAAAATATAATTATTTATAATTTACATAGTCCAAATTTAAGGAATCGTGATTCTATTTTTCCACACCATTTTTAGAGAACTCAAATGCAATTTTTAAAAAAAGTGTAGAATAGTACAACTTTAATTGTGTAATATACATAATTTAATAATATATGCATTATGGACAATTCGGTAAATCACTTCTATTATTTTTAGTTGATAATCCATACTATATAAAGCATCACATTTTTAATTATTATGTAATACCATTTTTATGGTTTAAATTTATTAAATTTTAAAAATTCTAGATCACTATAATATTGATTGTGTATTTTTATGAGATTATATATCTTGAAAGGAGGAGATTAGAAGATTGAGAAAATAAACACGGTCTTATGAAAACCAATCACTTATTGTGTTATTAGGAGCGCCATGATTATATTACCATGGTTTCATCCTAGCATTAAGATCATAATGTTTTGGGGTTCATATGTTTTCAGAGGCCAATTCTAATAAAAATATTCAATTACTTTTTTAATTCACCGGAATTGTAGGTTATCTAAGAAAATCAAAGTGTCACTAAAGAGAAATATACAACCCGAGGTACTAAATCATGTATGTAGAGGATATTGAACTATGTTTATGAGATTATGTGGCCATAAGAAAGGGAAGGGAAATGGAAAGAAAGATAAAAGATAACCAAACCTACAAGAAATAAACTATTATGTTACACATATGAGGGTCGATTAGATTGTATTTATGTTACCGGTAAGGAATGTATTTCCACGTAATTGAGTGGTTTTTTTGGGAGGATTCTATAGCCACATATAATGATACAAGAATTTTGAGAAAGAAACAAAACTCATATTACAAATGAATCAACCATTAAGTTAAAAAGATGTTCACTCCATTGTGGCATTACTCTTATTCACTAAAAGATATGGTTTATTAAGTTTTATAATATGTTTTCTTAGATTACTCGTACTCAAATAATATGGGATGAATATTTATAATGAATGAATAATTTAGTATTGTATAAACTATTTTAAGATGCAATGAAAATATATATGTCAAGAAGAGCATACCGTATGTAATTTGGGGTAGAAAGACATGTATTTAAAGGATTCAATTGAATATATATTTTTGAATTATGTAACAACAAAGGAGAAGAGGGGAAGGATGAAAAAGTAAATATACTCATCACATCACCAATAGTTCATCATGTTGGTAGGAGAGATTTGAATATATTATTTTCGTGTCAACCACATTAACATGATAGGGACCATAGTTTATCGTGGTATATATGTTGTCGTGGACCAAGCCTAACATCCAATGTTGGATTAAAAATGTTATCCAATGAATAATATAGTTAAAGAAGCGATTCCAAGGAGCGGTGAAGAGGAGGTTCACCTATGTTTTTACTTCACCCCTATTAACATAAGGACAAGTAAAGTTAATGAGAACCATAGAGAAAATTCAACGATGCATCGAAGAGGCATACCAAACTATTAGAGAGAAATTTTAATGCATTTTATTAATATTATACATCCAAAAGGAGGAGAGGAGAATGTCGAGAAAGCAAGAATACTCATCTTGCCACCAATCAACCATTACTATCATGGTATTTTTGAACTTACGTTTCATTAGATCAATCCTACAAACCAATGTGGAATTAGTTTATAATATATCATAATAGACATCCCAAAGAAACTAGAATAGAAGTAAGATGTAGGGGTGTTGCTAAATAAATAAAGGATTAGAACCCTAAAAGTATTTGTAAAGAAGAGAAAATCTTAAATGGTGTATTGTAAGTATAAAAGATTTTAAAAGACATTCTAGACATTTTAATAAAATAATTTTTACAATTTTTTAATGTCCATTATACATTTAATTATCATACTTCAAATAAATATTTATTTAAGGATAATAATCAACATGAAATATCATTAATACCATCGTTTACCATAATTTTCACCACCACTTTGAAATAATTGTCTGCAGTGGTACAAGATTGTTCACAATTTTGTCCCACAATTGGGATATCATGCATTAACGGCCATATATCATATATTAGTTGGCACCATATAATCAAGGGGGTTACTGCATGTGTTAGAGCGGAGTGGTCAAATATTATATACATCCACGACTGATGCATCTTGGCTGATGTAAGAAATTAAATCAAAGCTGCAAATGGAAACGAGCTTCCTCGCACTACACATCTTGATGGGCCATGAATTTCATCTTGTTTAATTTATGTTATGGATTGTTAATCAAGAAAAATATTATATTGTAACTAGTCCTTTGCATGGTAGACTTTGATTTATAGATCTTTCTCACCTCTCCAAATTCCTATCCCAATATATTTTTGTATTTCACCTTCAATAAATACATTCAATAAAACTGCACGGTCTTTTCTTCAGGGGATCTCATGCTATCGCTGCATGAAAAGAATGAGTATCTTCTATATAAGGCGTGATAAAGAAATGATTTTACATAAATAATTTTGCTAGGATAATATCTATAATTAGGAGGAGCTTTTTCAATTAAATAAGAGTTAAGTTTGCTATCTCAATAATGTAGGTTCAACAATTCATATACAATCTTCCATTCCTCTCTGCTAAAAATAAGTAAAGATAGTTTTCAAATAATATTTTGAAATATATATTCTTTCCTTTACCTATACAAAAATTTGAAGAAAAATAAAAAAACTTATTTACCTCAAGAAATGGAAATTGAATTCGATCAAAATTTGTTCTCCTATCCGCTAAAGGGTAGCCAACTGCAGCATTAGAGCGGAGTGGTCAAATATTATATGAGTCTAGACATTAATGAAAGCAACAAATGTTCCATTAATATATGCATTTAAATATTAAAATATTTAATTTCATAAATATTTTTATCAAACATTTTAAAGAGACTTATCTGTTTGAAACTATTTTTATGAATAAAATAGTATTTCATATATTTAATTTTATTAATTATGTTTTATATATATATATATATATATATATATATATATATATATATATATATATATTATTTAACTACTAATACATATATGCGTCATGCGTGCATATATTTTAAATTTTTTTATAATATCATTCTTGACAACTAATTGAATTTTAAATTTTAATTTTTAAAAATTCTATGATTTACAGAAATCTTTTTGTTTTTTGATTGAATGTTATGATTTATATTTTCAGGAAAAAAATACGGAATATAATTTAACTGTTTTAATTATGTTAATTATTAAAAATTAGAATTTAAAAAATATATTATGATACAATTTAAATTAATTATAAAATATAAATGTATACATTTTTATTTTAATAATTTCACAAACAATTTTAAAATTGAAAAATATTATTTACAATTATAATTTTATAATAGTAAAAATATGTAAAACTTGTTACAATTTTTAATTATGGACATACCTACAATTTCCTTATTATTGTAGTATATGACACAATTCTAAAACTATGGATTTAAAATATTTTTAAATTGAGAAAAGTGTCACAATTTTCTCAAGTGTAGTTATGTAACAATATTAGAATTGTGATAAATGTCACAATAATAAACTTATAGACTTTTCATAATGTTTTTCATTGTGGATATTTTTACTCACATTTCATGTTTTCACAAAAAATTGTGGGTGGAATCCACAAAATTGGATTCACAATTTTGAAAAAGATATCTACATAAACATTTTTGAAATGTTGTGGATAGTGAACCCATATTCTTGTAGTGATGGTACATTGTTTGAATTGTAATCACATATATATTCCATTTTCAAATGTTGAGTATGAGCATGTAAAGAAATGAATGTCTCATAAGCATAGTTACCATATTCATACGAACACATGCCAAATTCAATTCGAAACACATTTTTAGGGAAAACCAAACTTATTCGGTAGATTTGTTTAGGGTTTTGACTCTAAAAAAAATTGGTTGAAAAATAAATAAATAAATAAACTACTAAAATGAAAATCCAAAGAGTTGAAAAAGTAAAAGCTAAAGTGAAAAATGCAAAAGGAAATTAAGAAACCCTAATCGTAGCATCATGCGGAAGGAAAAAAAAAGTCTTAAACCCCATGTGAATAGAGGAAAACACATATTCCAAACGAATAGAAGGAAAACACAAACGTCTCACACTAGTGACCAAAAACGTGATCCATATTTTGTGATTTGCAACAAAAGCAAACTCCACCTTTGCCATTGAATTTTATCCGAGCATAGCAAGTAATTAAAAGTTAAAAATGTAAACGTACTTGACTTTGCTTGTAATCTTGTTTCTTTATTTGGGAGGAGTAAATGTATCAAATTTAAATATTAATAATAATATTTAAGAACTATATACATATCGTATTTCTATTTACCTTGTTTTTATGTTTCTTTGTTTGAGAGTAGCAACATTTATTCATATTACTTAGAGACTTAGAGTATAGTAATTTGTAATAGTAATATTTTATTATTTAGAGACATTAATAGTAATATGTAGAGAAATTAATACTTAGAGGTGTAATAGTATTACTTAGAGACATATTAAGTATTAGTAATCCGTAATAGTAATTAAATTTATTATTTTAGGTTTAACCAAATGTTTAGTAACTTTAGTAACTAGTTACATAAATTGAATTATTTTAGGTTTAGCTTTTTTATTATTGGTAAAAGGTTTTGGTGGGACCTTACCCAAGTTTACAGCAGTAAAAGGCTCAACAGCCAAAATAAGCAAATAGAAACATTGTGGTTTTTTGATCTATGGGGTCCACACCCCAACCATAAGAGAAAAAAGTAGTAGAAAGTAAAGGCAAGGGCCAACTGCCTACAAAGATCCTAGTAACAACATATCGACAACAAAATGACAGCTATACAACAACACAAAAAACTACAACACCGAAAATAGGGAACCAACAACATTATCCAACAAACTTGCTAAAAACTTTGACAGCCACCCGAACCTGATAGAGTTTCAATGCAATGGTGATGGTGGGGTCCCAATTAGAAGCTTTGAAATTCCTTGTGATCTTTTTGTTCTTCCAAGCCATGTCCGGGATGCCACTAGAGTCGTAGATTTTCTAGATGTGTACCTGCATAAGGTCCATTATAACATTGTGCATAGCTAAACAATTGTTGTATTTGTCCTCCAGAGCCTTAAACTTGGTTTCCAAGGTAGCAATTTCATCTTTGAGGTCTACATTGGGATCCGAGGTTGTCTCTTTGATAGTAGATTTGAGTAGAAAATCCACATTTTCTTCGAGGGTTTTAACCACACTAGCTTGCATGTTAAATTTATTCTCTAAACTAGTTCCACCAGCAATATTAGGAAAGCAGGGGGCTATCATCAACCATAATTTCCTCGCCCTTCGAGATAGAGCCCATCACTTCTTTACCTTTTCTGCTGCTATGGAGAACTTGTTTAGGGGGTGGTTCAAAGACAAGGTATTTTAGGCTTAACTTTTAGTATGTTACTATCAAGTGTTTTATTTTTAGAATTTTTTAGAATTATTCATATTTATATTTTTAAAAATTCATAATTCTTTGAGCTAAAGCGAATGAAACCAAAATTTTCCAAAATCCCAAACTTATGGAATTTTTCCTATCCGAACAACCCAAACTTTTCAAACATGGTAACTTTACGCACCAAAAATTTCACATGTTACATTATCGAAAATGGTATAAAAGGTCCCCAATGATGATTCATGTCTTTTCCAAAGGTGTTCGAGCTCCTAAACCTCCTCGCAGTATACTAGTTTTCCTTACTTAGCCTTTGCATGCTTTTCCTTAGCTTCTCGCATCATTTCTCCATTATTTTGGCTTTTAGTTACAAAACCACCACCTTGCTTGGGCAAAGTGGTCTTGTAACCACCGCCTGTAGGGTGGTGGTTTTATAACCGCCACCCTATGTAAAACCACCATCCCGCATGGGCGGCGGTCTTGCACTTTTTCTAGAGTCTTCCAACATCAATTAAGACATTTGTTACCCCACTCAAGTTCACTTTTAGCACACATTTGTGAACCATTTTAGTTGATTTCAAGCCTGACTACCTTGTGGCATTCTCTTCTTCACTTGTAATTTGTAATTGATCATGATTGATTATTCAAACCGCTCCTTCATTGTTGATGTGACACCCCATGGCTACCAAGTGTGGTAGTGCATAACCCACCAATATTCTATAAATTGATCGTTTATTCTCAAGAAAATGGTCGGAGATCATTTTGTGTATTCTTGTATTGTTGAGATACCTCATTCTTACTAGAAATTACATAGCCAAGCTCTGTTCACTTATGCTATCTCTCTTCCAATTGCATTATTACTAGATCGACATTCAAGCTTCCATTGCTCCAACCCCTTCTCACTACTCCTACTACATTCTCAATCCCTTAGACTCGCGTGAAGACAGGAAATTGAAAAGATAAGTCGAGGGGAAATATCATAACAGACAACCGGATTTACCATTTCTCTTGTATTTCCAAATTGGGGTTAATGTTAGTTTCTTCATATTATTGTGTCTAAATCATACACATGCATATATATCAAATAGATTAGAAAAGAAGCATCTCCATTGTTGCAATCATTCAATAGCTACAATAAATCAATTCATATAGGAAATCCTCAATAGAAGTCTTCTTTACTATTGTCGGGAAGTTGTAGGGAAGAAAAGCTTTTGAGAAGCTCTGATTTCTTCCCATGCTTCTGAGGAAAAGTAGAGGGTTAGATTTGCATCCATAGTTTAAAGTGAAGCTTTCATCATTTAAAATAGAATAGATTTCTTCTACACAGATAAACAACTACATCTGGTTGTTTATTTGTTTTAGGATTTGTTAATTAGAGTAGAAGCTTTTATTTCCTCATTTCTTCTTTAAAATCGAGAAAAGTAAAATAAAAATTGTTTTATTAGAATAGTTTCTCAATACTTGCTTTATTTCATTTATATCTTAAAAATACCAAAAATATAATAGTTTCAATTCAATTAGATTAGTTTTTATTTGCTTAATTAAATAGATTATTTGCAATACATGACCATCAATGGTCCTCAACAAGAATGCACATACAAAAGTGATCCACGGGTATCACAACCAAATGGTCCCAAGTTAATTACAAATATAGATATAGGACTCCGTCTTCTTTTCCTTAGAACACCAACTTGATATTACGAGAAGATCCAACAATTAAACATCTTAAACATTGTGGATGATAAGGCCTACAAGTTCTACACTTCCTCAAGAATAGGGTTTAAATATACACATGACCATACAAGGACCTTAACAACCAAGAACATACAGTGAGATCTTAGGGTCCCCTAACCAAACACACCTGAACTTCACACATATATTGACACAAGTTTGTGCATGTTGGTTTTCCTCACATCGCCATTACCACCTGAAATCATATCACAATTAAATGTTCTAAACGAGGAAGCTCACCGAGCCCTCACATTTTGGACTTCTCCCGCCAACCGAATCTAGATTTCATGAAACCACACCTCTCTCGCTTGTTCCATGACCTTGTCTGGACATATTTACGAGGCCCCATTATTTTTCCATGAGTTTCGCAACAATAGAAAAAAATATCCACAAGAGATTGATATTTATTGGAGTCTCTGTGTTGTTATTCTTTCAGATCCTTACATTAGACCCATTTAGTTTATAGAGAGGAATTCCTTTCCTTGACGAACATATATCATTATTGTGAGTCGAGGACATTGTTCTACCTTGATAACTTGTCCATCCCATTTTCACTACATTTCACTATCATTTAGCCATCCACATTTCCACATTGGTTGCCTTGGCACGACCTCGGGAGTCGAGTGCGGTTGAAGGTCGCGTGTCGATTTTCATTCGTATAAATTGGTGAACCCGACATGAAGAGCTAGTCTCTTTTCATTTCCATTTCTTTCATCCATCTTCTCCTTCTCCCATTATTCTGCGGGTATTCATATACCCCCCGAATATGTCGAGACAAGAACATGGCCAACCCATTTTAGGTCTCAAGAATATTACTACCAAATGGGTAGGCAACAACAATCACCCTCACTATCTGTGTGGGCAGACAACTACTCAACCAATCTTCATGCATCTCAAACTCCTCCTCCTCAAGGGACCAACAATGGCTCCTTGGTCAGGATCGAGGAGATTGATCAACTTACGCAAACACAACAACCTAAACTCTCAAGTTCTAATAATATGACATTTAATATGAGAGTCGCTCATCTCCTTGAGTTTTGTTCAAACAAAAATTAGTATAAATTATGATCAAATCCCACTATTAGACGAGCATTACTTAGCGCATTACGCCTGGAAGCGAACAACGCTTCCAAAATATGAACCAACCTCTAGATAGGGTGCAAGGACATGTTGATGTCTTACTTTAGAACAACACCTCTACCCCTCCCATAGCAGAAAATATTTCTAATGAGGGGTGGAAAAACAATGAACAATTTATAGCAGGATATCACACTCCTTTGCAACCTAACAAGGTTCAACATCGTGCGCTAAAAAAACCATGCCATCACCAAGCGAGGTCATCTCGACATTGGTGGACAAGGTTAGAGAATTATAACTTTCCCAAGCTACTCATGCTTCATATTCTGTTGGGAAAGGAAGGGTTCTCCATTAACCACAGAACTTTGGTCAAGTGCCCCTACACAAAATACTCTGGTTTACATGGGAGTTCCTAGCCTGGGATATTCTCACGGGATCAAGCACCTTTGGGTATGCCCCCGATGATATGTACTGGATACCCTCAATAGGTACTAGCCGGAAGTGCATTCTCAAATGCCAACCCAACTAGAAATGCAATATTCCCTGGCTTTGTGCCTCCAAATCCATACCAGAGTAATGTCCCCCCATACGTACACATGTATTCCAAATCACCACAAGGGGACATGTACTCTTTTCCTAGTCCATATGGTCAACCACAAGGGATGCCTTATGCCTCCACAAATGTCTATGTTACACCATATCAATAACCAATTCCACCTCCACCTCCCCAACAAGGGTCATCAATGGTCGAGTCTTACGTAGTGGGGACCTACTCTGAATATCTTAAAGAGTCCTCAACTTCACCATATAGAGTGTTATGCTCCCATGGCCTCTACTAGATCTTCCTAAATTTAAAGGGGAGGGAGATCCAAATGCGCATATCAAGGCATATGCCACAGTCATTCGAGAGTTGCTCCCATGGGATGTTGTCATAGCAAAGATCTTCCCTAAGACTTTATAAGGTATTTCTCTCGATTGGTATTATAGGATACCTGAGGCTTCGATACATTCCTTTAAACAACTTGTGTCTGAATTCATCAAAGATTTTGAAATGAACAAGTTACTAAGGAAAAGAATCGGGAGTTCCTACATATAAAATAAGAGCACAATGAGTATATTGCACATTTTTTCCAGAGATGGCATCCGGTCCTCTATTCCTCTACAAGTTCTCCCAACATGAATAAGATAGAGCTCTGAGATCTATTCCTTCACTCTCTTAACTAGGAAATGAAGGAAAATTCCAAAATTTCCCACTTAGGAGCTACGAAGAGGTGCTAGAGGGTTCTCTCCATATAGATCAAGCAACAATAGATAGTGGTCGAAAGACCTACGGTTCAAACGAGAGGTTGATCACTCCCAATCAGGGTAATTCAAGTTACCCAAACAATGTAAACAACAACCAAGGACCTAATGTCCTCAATAAAAATCGTGGTATTAAAAACGATGGTGTTACATACCAAGAAAGAAACCAAATGTTGTTAACACCTCAAGTAAAAATAACGTTAACAACAACACAAATGGTAACAATAAGAGGAGTAACAACTTTTCTCCTGCAATGAACACGGTAGACTTCAATCATCCTCCACCCCAACAACAACAACAACAACAAAAACTTAGGCTCAAGGCCCTAACCAGTACCCAAACAGTACCAAAACCAATATCAAAATCAAGGGCAATGGCCTCTAAACTTCAATTACAATAACCAACAGTTGAACAATAACAATCATAACTTTGGACTACAACAAAACATAAATGAAATACCTTGGGATTATGATATTGACTTGTATTGTAATTTCCATAGGGTCCGAGGGCATGATGTTAGAAAATGTCGTGACTGTAACAAGTTTTTATAATGCTTTCCAGAGGACCAAAGGCAACTCTTTATCGAGATGTTTTTGGTGAATCCTATGGCACCGACTCAGAATAATTGCATGGGGATTGTATCTCCTCAAAACACACCACTCAAGATCTTTAATAATCCCCTTTTAACGCATCCTAACAATTTTAAGTTGGACCTCAACAACTCAAACAAAGGCATCCTAGTGGGAAACAATGATCATGATGCTTCAAATTCATCAAACCCATTGGTGGCACCTCCTTTGGATGGCTATCAACAAAATAAGATAGTGGGGCTAGTAGAATTAGAAATTGAATCCCAAATAATTGCTGTTATGAGAACTTGGGACTACTCTTTGCAGCCCATTCTTATTTATCCATCTATATCGATGATGTTCATGTGACACTTTGAATCCAAAGAATGACTTATGAAATTTTGATAATGATTTGACAAAGACATTTTCTCATATCTCCTTTTTAGATTTTCTAAAGAAATCCCCATTTCATAGAGATTTTTATTGGAAGCATTGGGTCTTGGACATTTGATCGATATCACCCCTCCTTTCGAAGCAAAAATAAACTATATAGAATTTGATGTCTATCCTCCTCGCATCTAAAGAGATGTTGGATTCGTAATTGACATCAGTAAGATGCCCATAGATGTAGAGTTGGCATGTAGAGGTGATATGGATATATATCTACAAGTTTGGATTTACAATAACTACGTAATGCACATGAATGATCGACAACGGGCAAGTAGTCCCCTTTACTTTATCCAAAAGTTAGGCTACAGAGAAATAATTTATCTTCAACAAGAAACACACTGAGAGGGTATGATAACCTTAAAGCAACATCGATTAGCACCATAGTGCTACTAGTTACCCTAGGGCCCAAGATGATTCTAATAGATTTTTACATTATAGATTGGGAAATCGACTATAATAACATTCTTAATTGTCTTTGGATACATCGCATAAAGGTGATCCATTCCACATTGTTTTAGGAAGTAAGATTCCTACATTTCAGAAAGTCTTGTAGTGCCCACATTTTCTAACTTCAATTTATCTATTGACTCTATACTCATATTTGATGATTGGACATGGATTATGGCACCTTTTTGATATTATGTTATGATATTTGATCATTTGAGGACATGTATGATGATTTGGGCACGTAGCGCCAATTTAGTTTTGACTAGTATGATAGTTCATTTCAGTAGATGTTTTGAATACTAACATGTTACAATGTTGTTGATCTTATTGGATATATGATGGACATATGGTTGTGTCGCACATTTTGATATCATGAATTATTTGGTTATTTGATGTTATCATATTATAACATGGATGGATGTCATTATATGTTACTGGGATGGCTAACACATGTTGAATTAATATGAAATTGTGTATGTTTCTCGTTAACAATTCCTTACTGATATTGTGTTAGCATAGTTAGCATGATTATATTTTGATTGATTTACTGAGTAGTTAATTTATACATTTTATCGATGATGCGTTTTTATTTTTTTGCAATGAGTTTGCAGATTAGGTGTACATGAGAATGTGGTTTTTACGGTGGCTACTCGAGTGTGCAAAAGTGCCCGACTGGGCCGAGTCTTAGCCATGTTAATTGTGTGAAGCCTTACTTGGTTGCATGTCATATTTGGGCACCATGAGTGACCCCTAAAGTGTAATGTTGTAATTTTGTAAATTTATTATTGTTTAAATTGTTTAGTGTGTAGGAGTTAGTTTGGGGGACCTAATGGTCCCCACTTGTATTAAAGGTGTATTTTATTAGTTTAAGTTTGATTTATGAGGTTGGGGTCACATGATCACCCTTGGGTGGGCCCCACAACCTCAGCTATTGTGCCCAAAATTCCAAACCCGAAATTGGGCTATTTATGGCATTTTGGAGACCCTTTCATCTTTGGGGGTTCTCTTTTCATGTAAAAGAGCTCTTAGACCCTACCTATAGGTAGGGGCTTCATTTTTTGGTCAAATGGGAGTTTTCCCTCCCATTTGACCTCTCATAAGTCACCATTCTTGTAAGAATGGTTGGGTGTTGTGTCTTTTTAAAAGTTGCATGGGTTTGACTTATATTCATTTTGGGTAATTTGGGGATTAGTTTTAAAATGAAATTTATCTTTTCTCTCTTTGATTTTTTGGAATCTTGGTTTGGAGGGAAGAGAGGGGTGACACATGTCACCCCCTCATTTGTGAGGAATTTTTCCTTTTTTTTCTTCAAATACTTCCTCATGTAGGAGGAAGAGAACTTTTTGGCTTGTCTTTTTTTGGGAGTGATTTTGGAGTTGGAGACTTGGAGCTCTTGCTTGGAAGTGGATTGGATAGCTTAGAGACTTGGAAATATCTTTGAGGTAGGATCCTTGATCCTTATTTGGTGTTATTGTATGTAGATTTTAGATGAAATTTGTTGTTTTGTGTGATTATGTTTTGTATGTAGTGCATGGTATGCTTTTTTTGTTTCCTTAATTTGTTTTTTCTCCATCCATCATATGGCATGATGGATTTTGGAGTTGTGTGGGGGAAGAGGGAGGGAATTTCCCTCTTAAACCTCATGGCTTGATGGACAAGCCATGTTGGTTTCTCATGTTTTATCCCCTCATATGGTTTGAGGTGGGGAAGGTGGTTCATATGGTTTTCCCCATCCTTGGAAAGGAAACCCAAGAGGTTTGAAAATCCTCCCAAGGAGGAATTTTGGTGAATGGGAGGAGAAATAAGGAGGGGTGCTTGTTATGGAGGAATAAGGAGGATTTTTGGAGATTTTTGGTATGTGTTTCCTATGGTTGGATCACACCTTTTGGCTCATTTGGATTTCTCATCCACTCTTCCCCATTTGGAGGTTGAACTTGGTGTTTTCTCCTCCTTGTTTTGGTTGTCTTCTTGTGTTTTGGGTGTGTGGTTAATGTTTGATTTGTGTTGTTGTTCTTGTTTCTACCCCTTCCCTACTTGTGCACATTTGAGGAATGTTTTCCCTCTCTCCCATGGGCTTGGAGGGAGGCTAGCATGTCCTCCACTAGTTGGAATGACATGTAATGATGCCAAATGGTTGGGAGGTAACCGAGCCTTCTTCTCCTTTGTGCTTGAATTTCAACTTTGAAGAAATTGCAGATTTAGGAGCCTTGAAGTTTGAAGAAAAATTTGAAATTTCGCCATGTTGTTTCCCCTTTTTTGGGAAGGATTTTCCTCTTGAATTTTATTGTATGTTAGTAAAAATGTGCAAACATTGTTAGTTGTTATCCTCTTAAGTGTTATTTGGTTTAATAAATGGCATTGTAACCTTCCTTGAAGTCTCCCATTATGGGATGTGATTGTATTTATTCCTTAAAAGTGACATCCATTGTAAAATCTTATCCTTACATGTAAAGGTAATTTGTATGTTTAAGTTTGGTCATCTCCTTAAGGAGGAGTCTTGTAGTATTGTGAGTTGATGAATTCATTTTGTAATGAATCTTATTCTTATTAATGTACATGTTGTAAAATTATTACTTCATATTGTTGAAGGGAGATTTTATATTTGTTTCATGAAGGTTGTGTATTATTGGTCAAATGAATAGTTTGGTTACTTATATCTTTTGAAAAGGAATGTTTTATCCTTGATAAGGAATGATTTTAGCAAGTATGGATGCTTTGGATTTTAATTTTTTTCCATTACAATGCATGGGATAGGGTTGATGTTAAGTTAAAAAAACTTGTTCTTTTGTTCCAAGTGATACTTTAGTTTATTAAGCTTATGAAGATGAAAATAATTTTATGAGGATTGAGCATGTTTGTAACTTGCATGTTATTTAAAAGATTGAAAATAGTTTTATTTTAAGGGTAGTGTTCTTAAGGAAATTTTAGAGAAATGAGTCTCGTTAAGTTTAGTTTTATAGTGCTTGTTTTCTTTATTCTATAATGCCTTGCAAACCTGGAAACAAAATTCATCCTTCTATACAAATATATAACACTATATATTACAAATATGTGTGTGTGTGGTTATATATAATTACCATTTGAAAACCATACATTTCTATGGTTGAATTATTATCAGCGTGAGAAACTATTTGAAATACATTTAATATGACCAAATGTATTATTTAAAACTCTTATATATATGTACACACTAAGATAAACATATTTGATCAAAAGAAAAGGTTTTTGTATATTAAACCAAGATGGAAAAATTGTTTTCTATAAAAGTGGAACCCTTATATATATAAAAATTAAGATTTACGTTTTTGTATATATATATATAATATCATCACCGTGTAAAAGAAATCGGTTGAGCCGATTTTTTGGTTTTAATGGTAATATATGGTTTTAAGGGCGTGTAGGCCCCCTCCAAGCGCTTCACACAACATTCAGCCTCCTTCTTAGTGACCCATAATTGCACATTTGCAGTCCTTGATTAAACCCCTACGTTTATATAAATCCGCCATTAATATATATATATATATATATATATATATATATATATACCAAAAAATGAGCATATATACATATTCATCTATATATAAAAAAGAAAGGAAAAAAAGAAAAAAAGATAATCTCTAGTTATTAACAAAAAAAAAAATAAAGGAGGGTTTTGAAACTCTAGTAGAAGGAAAACCAAAAATGAGAAGTAGGTTTCCTTCTTCCTTCTCCTAATGTAAATGAAAAAGAAATGGATATAAATTTAGAACTCATAAACAATCTCTCCATAGCCTTCGTTCTTCATCCTTCTTCCTCCATTCAACCTTCAAAATAGGAGGCAAAAGAAAACAAAATAATGAATAAAAGAAGTATTCTTTCTCTTTAAACTCTATAGAAAAACATATGGAATAGATTTTCTTCATCCTCCATGGTTTTTTCATCCTCCTCCCAAACCCTTCCTACAACAAAAATAAAAAGAATTAAAGGAGGCGTGGGTAATTTTTTAAATGTGGGTGAATTTGTTTAAATGCGGGTAAATTTATTCAATATGGGTAATTTATTTAGTGTGTAAATATTTAAATAAGGAAACTTTATTTAAATGTGGGTAAATTTGCGGGGAGGATAAATATGGGGAGTTTTATTTAAATAAGGGCATCTATTTCTAAGTTATTACATGGGGAAAAACTATTAAATGGTAAGTTTAATACACAAGGGGAACCTAATAAAGGGAATGGGTACCTTAGGCAAATTTTACACTAAGTTTCTTATTTAAGTTATGAGGGAAATAACAATCTTACGTAGGGAAAAAATTAATTAAAATGACCCTTGTAGATTAAATAAAGGTTATTCTTTAAATGATTGATTTAACTTGGGGATGATTAAATATTTGTGGACTATACTAAATTTTATCAAATAAAATAGTTAAGGACAAATAAATGGCATTAATCACTAGGCCAAATGAAATAGAGTTTAATAAGTTTTCAAAAAAAAAAAAAGACCAAATTTTAGTGAGTTTTAAAAGGGTATTTTAATACCGTAAAGTTGGGGCATTACAAGTCTTCGTTGCACAAGGTGACCCAAATCCCTTTGACATTGACCTAGCTAACCTAAATAAAAGGCCTGGGTACATCCGAATTTGAGCTCCCGCAAATAAATTAAATAAAACCACAAATCTGACACCAAAGACAAAACTAATTCCGACAACGGAATTAGAAACTACCGGTTTGATCAAAGGGATTCCCATGATCAACTATGAAACTACTATAATTGAGATGGTATTAACATAAACCATGACGAAGATCATCGAGCTATTAGAGAATGATTTACACATTCTCCTTCCATTTGATTCCATGAGCATAGGACATGCTCTAGGACTCGGCTCTCTTACAGCCAATGAAGTTTGCATGGTTGAAGTCTCAGAAGCAAGGGAAGAAGATACAAAGAGCAATTCAACGTCAATCTTCCCAAACAACTATTAGAATCTTAATTTTGACGGAGTTAAGTGTTGCTTTAGTTTTGGGGCAGGTGTGATTCTCACTTCTCCTGAGGGGAAGGTCATGCCTTTTGCCTTCAAACTAGATTTCGAATGTACAAACAATGGTGCAAAATACGAGGCTCTCCTTGGTCTCATAGTAGCCAAAAGGATTGGTGCTTGTAACATTAGGGTATTGGGTGATTCGTAGCTAGTTCTAATCAAGTTTCAGAGGTATATGAGACTAGGGAACACTTACAACTCTATATGGCTATTATACTCAATTAAAGTAAAGGTTTTGACTTCATTTCAATGAAGCCATTCCACGTGAGCAAAACCTTCGCCGATTCTATGGCCACTTCTTCCCACTTCGTTAAAGCAAATAATTAGAAGATACCAATTTTGAGTTTTGGTCCACGCCAAACCCTTGGTTTTCAAGTTTCCAATAAATCAAATCTTAGCATACATCAAGGCTGAGAATGAGCCTACTAACCTAGAATATACAAAAACTATGAAGCTATCTTAGGGTACCTTAACACTTATACAGATTTACATCCCCAACATCATAAGAGAGGATTTTCTCTCATTCCTCACTCTTCCTCCTATTTTGGAGATCACACGATGGACCCTTCCTCCTCAAAAGGCCTTGAAATTTGTGAAATAGAAGAGGAAGGGGAGTTAGAACTACCTCTGGCCCCTCCTAAATTTAAAGAGGGTAATTCCTCTTTGATTGAAGGGATGATCAACATTAACATCGGGACGGAGGAGGACCCAAAAATTCTGAAGTTAGGTTCTTCACTAACTCCTGAGGAAGTAGAAATACACACGAAGGTCCTCAAAGAACATTCCAAATCCTTCATGTTTAGTTATAAAGAGATGACAGGAATTGATCCTCATGTTGCAATTCATAACCTTGTAATCAAACCTAATGATAAGCCCATCAAGAAAAAGTCTATACCTATGAAACCAAAGGTGACACTAATGGTCAAAGAGGAAGTTATGAAACTCCTACAAGTGGGTTTCATTAATCCTGTCTACTACTCAATGTGGGTATCTAAAATAGGCCATGTTCTTAAAAAGAATAGGAAGATTTGAATCTACATTTAATTTTGGGATATCAACAAAGCATGTCTAAAGGATTATTTCCCACTCGCCATCCATCTATGTTATCATTGATGCAAGAACTGGTTATGAGGAGTTGTCCCTTATGGATGGATTTTTCGGGTATAATAAAACTAGTATCTATGAGGAAGATCAAGCAAACATGACTTTTATCACTCCTTGGGGAACTTATTGGTATGCACTCATGTCGTTTCGGTCTCAAGAACACTGGTGTCACTTACCAACAAGAAATGAATTACATATTCCATGATCTCATTCACAATATTGTGGAATCATACGTCGACGACCACCTTCCGGATAAGGCCATAAAGCGCCGTGATCACCTTGAGGTGCTCGTGTAATCCTCTCTCGTTTAATTGAATACAACATTACCTTGACTCTAGAAAAATGCATGTTTGGTGTGACGGGAGGGAAATGACTGGGATGCATCATCTCTTCACAAGGAATCAATGTAGATCTAGTAAAAATCCGAGTAGTTCTAGAAATGATCCCACCATTAGATGAGTCGACATTAGATCCTTTCTCAAAAGACTGGTGGAATCTAAAGGTTTATTCCTAATTTAACCTTTGCCATTCATCCAATAAAAAATTTATTAAAGAAGGATTGCTACAACATTTAGACAGATGAGTGTTATGAGGCATTTGAATCGGTCAAACGATTCCTTTTTTGCCTCCCACACTTATGCCTCCTAAATCATATCACCCTCTCATTCTATATTCACGAGCTACAAATGTCTCATTAGCCTACATGCTAGCACAAGAAGATGATGAAAAACATGAGTGTGTAGTCTACTTCATCATTCATATGTTGCTCGACTATGAGACACATTATACGTAGGTAGAGAAATAATGTCTTGTTAGATTTTTTACAACAAAATGGTTAAGGAATTACATGTTTAACCAAGAAACTAGGGTCATTGTCAAGACAAATCATTTATGAATGTTTCTAACACAAGGTTATTTATCTAAGAAAGCTTGACGTTTCATGACTCTGATGGGTGAGTTTGAATTAACGTTCGTTAACCAAAAGTCCATCAACGAAAAATCATCGCAGACTAGTTAGCTAACAACACATTGGATGGAGGGTATCTCATTGACTTGGATTTACCCGATGAATGCATATATTATGTCGAAACCAAGCCTCCCATTTTTGTGTGCCCATGGTATTCTGATATTATTAAATTTATTATGGACCACACATTCCTTAATGGAGAAAACTCACAACAAAGAAGATAGCTACACATCATAGCCACCAAGTATGTTATCATAGAACAAGTGCTCTATCGCAGAGCCTTTGATGGTATGCTACTAAGGTGTGTCAATGAGGAAGAGTATGAAAAGATCCTCGACAGAGCCCATAGCGGGGTCTATGGGGGTCACTTCAGAGGTCATGCCACCGCCAAAAAGATACATCAAATGGGCTATTTTTGGCCTACATTAGAACATGATGCAGTAGAGTACGTACGTAAATGCCATAAGTGCCAGGATTTATCTCATGAGATTCAAATTCCTGCCCAATCTCTATAAATTATTGCAACACCTTGGCCCTTCTCCACATGGGGCTTAGATTTGATAGGGAAATTCTCTCCCTCATCTACTGATAACCACAACTTTATAATTACAGCCATAGAGTATTTCACGAAGTGGGTTGAGGCCATGCCTCTTACCACCGTTCAGGATATGTGATTACAAAATTCATCTTGAACTAGATCATTTGTAGGTATGGGGTCCCACAAGTCATTATCTCTGATAATGGTATGTCTTTCAAGAATGAGGAAGTGCGTGAGTTATGTGAAAATTTCAAGATAAATCACCACACCGCTTCTCTCTATTACCCTCAGGCCAATGGATAGGTTGAGGAAACTAATAAGACATTAAAGTCCATTCTCCTGAAAACTATAAAGGAGAACAAGTGCGATTGGTACTTAAAGTTATTTCGGCCTTGTGGGCCTACATGACATCAATAAGAATGCCAAAGGTGGAGAACCCCTATTCTTTAGTGTTCGGTTCGGAAGTGGTTTTACCACTTGAAGTTGAAATAATCAGTCTCTAGATTTCACTACAAGGAATTTTGGGAGAAGAAGGTTATCATGAGGCATGAATCTCTATGTTGGAAATCCTCGATGAAGCTCGACTTAATGCGGAGTAGTGATACCAAGATTACGCTAACCGGATGTGCCAGAAGTATAACAAGAAATTTTATGAACATGAAATATGTGAGGGATACTTGGTATTAAGACTTGACAATCGGATAGACAAGAAAAATGGAGAAGGAAGGAAGTTCAAGCCCAAGTGGTTGGGCCCATATTAAGTCATAGAGGACTATAAAAATGGGGCATATCACTTGTGTACTCTAGAGGGTGAAGAATTCAGTGAATCCTTAAATTCAATTCACCGAAACACTATTATGCATAGTTCATATGCATTTCCATATGTATACTATTGCATCCGCATTGCATTATCATCTATTAGCTCATTCTGTAAAATTTGTAATCAAGGAACTTATTTTCAAGTAACTCTCAAAAACTTTATGAAAACATTGGCAATCATTCAAATCACATCTCTTTAAACATCCATAACATTGTCATCAACATTTCTATCACTTCATTAGTTCAACAAGACAAGATGAAATTTTGACACTAATCCTACCAAGGCCTGCATACTTGGTTCTACCTATAGCTTCCTTCTAGCATAGGGTCTTTTCCCATAGTCTATTCTATAAGCTTCATGATGTCATATCTTTCCCAAAAATACCTCTTTGGAATAAAAAAATTTAAAAATTTTTCACGCAGACGCTTGTTCGCCTATCTCAACCTTTGGTGTTGATCCTCGCATCTTATTGGTTGCATGGGGTTGAGGCTAGGGGAAATCTCTCCTTCCGAAAAGCATAATTTATAAACTTTAAATAAATAAATAAAATTACAAATCTCAATACAAAATGTTCATTTACACACTTCTTTGCCCTACCAACCTTCGGTGTTGAGCCGCGCCTCTTACAAGTGGCGTGAGGTTGGGAAAGGAGGAAGTTTCCTTACTCACCTATGTCTTATCCTTGGTGATGAGCCCATACTTTCTACTGGTAGTATGGGGAAAGGTGTAGGGGTCTCTATAAATAAATTAGTAAGTTAAAAGTAATTTCATTCAAGATAAAAAGTGCTTTGAAAATCTTAAATTCCTAAGAAAAGTGAATTGGATATGTATGTTTAAGAGAGTTAAAGCCTCAAAATTAGATTTTGTCAATCAAGAGACCATCTACGATCTAAGTCTAGATAAAATTATAAGAAAATCACATGATATAATATGTAGTAAGTTGTGTGCAGGGATAGGTTGTAGGTTCCTAATTGGATTTATGTCAAAATCTTGTATTTCTCTCACCATTTTCATCTATCAAGACCATACAATTCACGTCCATTCTAGCTCTCGGTGTTAAGCCCTCACATCTTACTGGTTGCGTGGTGTTAGGAGTGGAGTGAGTTCATTTTATTATCTTATCATTATTCATCACATATTTCCAAAACAAAAGGAAGTATCAAACATTTCTTGAGAAACTAAAGTTCAACATTACATTGTGCTTGCATAATCATCACATATCAACATTACAAAAAAAATCATTCTGTCAGCATTCATTATCCACAACATGCATTGTGAAAAGCATATAAAATCAGAAATTATAAACATCTAGAGTACATATGTAAAGAAAACCATAAATCAAGTCAACTCTAGTGCAAAGGATAGCTGAACCAAAAAGAGATATATGTATATCATCATAATAAGTTAAGTTTGTGTACAATGCCATCACGCACTAGGTGTGGTCAAAATGATCACAATGAGAATTAAAATATAAAAACATCATATATGCCTTATAAAATGGGAATGAAGAAATAAAGGCTCAATGGCATATCAATCTCTATGGGATCCCTGAGATGGTGCACGATTGCAGCCAGGACTCTTCGCTGCGGCTTCGACGTCGTAAATGCACCGAGTGGTGAGAATGACCATGAGAATGACCACTAGCCATGGAACTCACTGTGTGAATGTATCCACCTCACCAATCTCTCTGCTATCTCATATGTGGTGATCTGTGTCTCATAAGAAGGTAAGATCTCGCCACCTTCCAAAGAGGTGCAAAACGTCGAGTGTGCCAGCCGACCGACACCGCAATGGTTGCCCACATCTGCTAAGAGCTCCTCTCAAGTATTCTCCATAGGGATGATAAAAGTATCAACAAAAATCTGGTGAATAAGATCTCTCCAACCATTAGCAGTGGCTACAAGATAAGAAAATGATGACGAGTTAGAAAACCATAAAAATAAAAAAAAAATTACTATGCATAGTTATTAATATTTATAGCTAACAAGGTTGAGAAAAGAGTGTCCACATACTCGGATATATGGGCATCCATGTAGGATCAGTTGGTGTAGGGCTGGTAATGGTGGTGGTGCTTTGCGGGAACCTAGTATTCCTCCCCCACTATTGAAGCAACATGTTGCCCCATAATGAACTCCTCATCCCCACCTCTCTCAGGAGAAAGTGGCTCCTCAGAAACCAAAGTCACCTTCTCCGCCTCCATCTCCTCTCTCTCTGCCATGGAGATCTCCTGAGTAACTCTCCACTGGGTCACTCTCCTCCTCCTTCATGTGGGTCTCCTCACCACCTCATCTCCTCTCCTCAATCTCATCCCTCACCTCGGTCTCATTGTCCACATCAATGGGTATCTCTTTCTCCTCCTCCTCCTGTTGTGAGTAGATGCAAAGTGATAGTTAAAAGGAGGGGCATGGGATGGGGTGCTCTTCAATCACAAATAACCTGTCTCACTATAATAGGGACCCTGGAGTCATAATATTCCAACCATGGTCACCCCTAGGGCCTCCTCGAGACTTCCTAATGCTCTTGTATATAACTAGAAAGGGAGGAATAATATCAATATAGGGTAAATTGAACTATTGGGGTACTGTCAAATGGGTGAATCTACACCCTTGTTAACCACTCAACTAACTATCTACAGCAAGAGTAGCACAATCAGTCATAGTAGTCCCATCCTAGCCCCATACTTGAGTCATATTTTGGTAAGGTGTAGCAATGAAATCATCTATAGTCAAGGTGGCCACTGGCGATGTGGTCCTCTAAGGACTGACATGTCAGTCCATCTCATGACCCTTATGGCCCTTGGGTCTTGTATCCCAACTCCCTCTGATAGGGGATGATCCTCTCCTACACCTAGCTCATCACTAATGTGGGATGGATCAATGCCTATCCTTGTAACCTCACCACCCGATACAAGTTGTGGTATATAGTCCCCAAAATATCTGATCCCTAGGCATAAATCCACCCATACTACTCAATCTACATAACAATCAGAGCCCAATAATATAATAACTTGTCCCTGCCCTTATCTCTTATCAACCATGAAGCCAAAATACCCATGATGGCCTTGCAGAGAGTAGGGATAGGAGTGGAGTCAATAAACAGTCTCATACATTGCTTGGTGCTTGCGATACCCCATCATCCCCCATATAAGTGGCCCAATGCCTAGCTTTGGTTGTAGACCATGTAGTCTCAAGAGTCAAACGTATCCCAAGTATAGGAACTCCAAGTATCTTGTACATGTCCTCGAGAGTGATGGTCCACTCTCCTCTAACACTAGAAACTAGAAAGTGTTTTGGTCCACATCCCAATAAGAAAATAGGTCACACAATATATGGCTAGGGTGTAATATGTGGCACCTGTGCGATCCTCCATATCCCATCTCGGTGCAATAAGTCTGTCTCAGCCTAAGTCAACTAATCAAGGATAGTTGGAAGCCATTCTCTCTCTCTCTCTCTCTCTCTCTTTAACATATTCCTCTGCGTTCACAAAATAACAAAAAGAGCAAGTTAGTGACATGTATCGATAGGAAAGCTCATCAAAAACATTACAAAATAAAAAAAAATAAAAAAATTAGTCTAACTTAGTCAAATAAGCTCTTTGTCTTGACAATTACAAAACCAACACCTTGTGCAAAGTGGTGATTTTGTAACCACCACCCTACGTAGGGCGGTGGTCTTGTCCAAAATCGACGAGCCATCCATTTTAACCCAAAAACACAAAAAGAAAAAAATAGCTCATTTTTAACAAAACAAAAGGCTAACCCACTTACATTACCCCTAGGGATCATTCTAAAACAAGAAATTTTGAAAATGCCCCCCTAGGTGAATATTTTCAACATTTTACATATTTAGGTTTCAAACAAATAAACTATAAAATACTAACCTTTGTCCACACCGCTGGATCTCTTGGTCTCGAGGCCATGATCAAGTCAACACATTGATCTTTTTTTACTACACTCTCGTTCGAAACGGTCACCATGGGCAAAAGAGAGCTTAAAATCACCAATAGGATATGTGCAAATGAATTGGAAAATGAGTTGTTTTGATATATATATGATTTTTTTTAACTTCATTTGAGTATATGTTTCCATAGGGATGGAGCATTGGAGAAAGTATACTTCTATTCCCATGCAAATGGTAATCCCTATGTCATTTTGATTTAGTGTTTATTTTTCAATATCATATCTATCTACACTTGAGTCTTGCTTTCATTTTGCAAGTAGCGGGAGCTTGATGATGACATTTCAACACACAGCATGTTAGGTATAACTTATAACTCCCCATTTCTGGAATGCCATACTCAGATTCTACGTTTTGTGCCTCTTCATGGCTAAAACACTTCTCCAGGGGAAACATATACACACCCAAAATTACATGTGCTACATTGTCAGAAAATGGTATAAAAGGTCCCCAATGATGATTCATGTCTTTTCCAAAGGTGTTCGAGCTCCTAAACCTCCTTGCAGCTTATATTTGTAGCCTAGTTTTCCTTACTTAGCCTTTGCATGCTTTTCCTTAGCTTCTTGCATCATTTCTCCATTGTTTTGGCTTTTAGTTACAAAACCACCACCTTGGCTAGGTGGCGGTCTTGTAATCATAGCCCTATGCAGGTGGCGGTCCTGTGTGCTTTTTCCATAATTTTTCAATGTCAATTAAGAAACATGTTTCCCCACTCAAGTTCAATTTTAGCGTATGTTTATGAACCGTTTTAGCTGATTTCAAGCTTGATTGCCTTGTGGCATTCTCTTCTTCACTTTTAATTTGTAATTGATCATAATTTATTGTTCAAATTTCCCCTTCATTGTTGATGTGGCACCCCATGGCTGCCAAGTGTGATAGTGCACAACCCAACCAACCTTCTATAAATTCATCGCTTGTTCTCAAGCAAATGGTCGGAGATCATTTTGTGTATTCTTGTATTGTTGAGCTGCCTCATTCTTGTTGGAAATTGCATAGCCAAGCTCTATTCACTTGTGCTATCTCTCTTCCACTTGCATTGTTACTGACTGCCATTCAAGCTGCCATTGCTCCACACCTTCTCATTGTTGCTTCTATTGCATTCCCAATCCCTTGGACTCACGTGAACACAGGAGATTGAAAAGACAAGATGAGGGGACAAATCATAACACAACTAGATTTTCCATTGCTCTGTATTTCTAGGTTGGGGTTGATGTTAGTTTCTTCATTTTATTCATATTATTGTTTCGAACTATATGCATGCATATATATCGAATAAATTATAAAAGAAGCATCTCCATTATTAAATCATTCAATAACTATAGTAAATCAATCCATATAGGAAATCTTCAATAGAAGTATTCTTTACTCTTATCAATGAAGTTGTAGGGAAGAAAAGCTCACGAGAAGCTCGATTTCTTCTCGTATATTTGTCGAAGTGGTTGTTAAGTATAATTAGTAATGTTAAAATGTCAAAGTTTGGGTAATACGGTCAAAGTACAATAGGAAGAGAAGTAGGTCTACATGATTAGGAATTAGAAATATTATATTAGGTAATAAGGACAAGGAGTGAGGTCATAAATATTTTGTGTATTTTATTTGTAAAAAGTCTAAAAATGTGGAACCCATGTAAAATGATAAGGTTTATCTTATCTTAAGAGATAAGCTTACATGTACATATAAGAGTTAAGGTATGGAATATGATTCGTCAGAGTGGATTTCTTATCCTATCTTAGAGATAAGATGGATAAGCCTGGAAGTTCTATAAATAGAGAGGCCACCCCCCTCATTTAGCATAGAAAGAAGTAGTGAGAAATATTGTAGGAAGTGTGCAAAGGAAGCCATCGCTTAAAGGTGTGTCAAGAAGCCATAAGAGGTGTAATTGTAAAGTTTCTCCCATAGTCTTGGTGAAAGGCAAGTGAAGTCAATAACACTTCAAGTACCTCATGGGTGAGATCAGAATAATTTCATGTTAATATTATAATTTACTTTGATATTTCAGATTTGTCATCATTCCGTCTTATCATAGTCGATGGTATTCTTGTGTTATGTTGTTGTTTTGTTTCCAGATTACATCCACCAAACTAAAGGTCAGTGCATTAGTAAATAATCATAAAGACGAGGAGTTCCCTGTGAAGAATTATCATAGTGCCGGATTGGTGATGACATTTTGGTTCCGCGCTTGCCGGACCATTCCTCGTTGGTGGATTTTCTCGAGAGATATTCCCACTTAGTCAAAAATCAATCGAGGGTAACCTTGTTTTTATATGCGGCATAGTAGTTACCATGGTAAAGTCATTTTTACCGTGAATAGTAGTTACCATGGTAAAGTCATTTTTGCCATGAATAGTATTTACCGCAAGAAAGTCACTTTTTACCGTGAATAATTTAGTCACTTTTTACCGTGAATAGTATTTACCGCAAAGAACTTCACTTTTTACCGTGAATAGTGTTTACCACAAGAAAGTCATTTTTACCGCAAGAAGTCAAGTTTTACCATAGTTTACCGTGGTCATTTCTATTTTACGTAGAAAGGTGTAAAGTCACTTTCTAGTATAGTGATTCCAATTATTTGTGCACATAAGTCTTGTTGATCAGACTTGTGGGTTGGTATTCACACGGTGGTTACTTTTGAAAATGGGAAAGATTCCTATTTTTTCAGCTCAATCTAATGAAGATGCTTCTTCTTTCATTCAAGAGTTTAAACGATCTTGTATTTGTAATGGCCTTATAAGAAGGGAACAATGGACTGAATTTTTTCCTACCTTTTGGATGGTTCAAGACTTAGGTGGTTCAAACACTAGGTGATAATGTGAAAATTCATGGGATTTATTAATCGAAAGTTTTCAAGAATTTGGTGAACAATGTAAATATGCAGATCTCATGATCGAGATCACAAAGCTATCCCAAGGAGAGAAGGAGAAGATAAGGGATTATCATGCTCGTGTTCTAGAGCTAAGGAGGAAGCTCGATGCCCAGATCCGGAAGGAAGGATTAGCGGATGGGTTGATGAATGGCGTGGATAATCTCCTCTCGTAAGCACTTCATTCTTGGGATGAAGCCGAGATCGACAACGAGTGAAGTATGACCACCCAGCCTACCATATCAACAAGCAAAGGAGATTGCAAGAAGGCAAGAAGAAAGCATGGAAGAGGAGCCCAAAGAAATTGTTGCTAAAGTAGAGCCTACACCAAAGACCTTGGTCCGTAATCCACAACCACTCCCGGTGAGCACAAATATTTCTCCTAGTACATCTACCGAGTATGAAGATCTCGCTCAAAAAGATGGGCCGCAATTAACTATTAATCTTCTTCAAGGAAAGGAATTTAGTTCTCAGTGGAGGAGATAGAGGTCCAAAAAGAAATATTTTCAAGTTGTTTGTTATGGTTGTTATAAAAGGGTCATTATAAGTATAATTGTCCGATAGAGCTTCTACATCCGTAAAGGAGATAATGATAAAGGAAAAGCACCGTGAATTCTTTTGATGTAGTAGATAAGAGCGTAAATAATGAAGTAGATGTGTTTCAGAATAAAAAGAAAGAAAGAAAAAGATAATCAAGATGGAAATGATCCTAAGAAGATGAAAGGAGAAACTAGTAAGAAACATAGAGAAGAAAGTTGGGTGTGCAGGATTTTCTCGATTTCACAGGGCAAGGACCATACTCCATCTTGGAAGATCTGTCCAAAAGGCCTCGCAAATATTACATATGGTCAACTCTTGGCTATGTCTTCTCGAGAAGAGGCGGAGTTGCGAGGTGGACTCAATGCTCGAAGAAGGAAGGAGGTTGAGGTCCCCTATTTTGGAGGCAGAGGCAGATCCCTATGCTCCACAAGCCGAGGTATTATGTAATGGTATTTCAATTCATGATGTCTTAGTTGATGGAGGTGCTGCAGCTTAATGTAATGACCGAGTCTCAGTAATGAATATGTTGGGTTTAAAATTGATCGCCCTTCAACACTTATGTTAAGGTCATTAATAAAGGAAAACTAAACCGTAAGGTGTAGTTTCAAATGTGGCAATATCTCGTTATGGGTGTGGTATGTGTGGTAGACTTTCAGTGATGAAAATGGTAATGCATGCACCCAATGTCGCCGGGAAGACCATGGCTAAGGAGAGTTCATGCAAGAAACTACCTGGAATGAAGGTTTCATGACACTTGGACGTGGTAGAGAGGGTGAAGATAAACGTGATCCTCGACATCATAAGCGTAACCCGTGGATTCAAGTGATGAAACCGATGATCGACATCCTCTCGATTACTCTAGTACCAAGTGAAGTGGACATCAAGATGAAGAAAGTGAGGTGGATGTTTCACCATGGATATCCTTCCACCACACCAACTCATGACCCCATAAAATTATCTGAAGAAGAAGTTGATGATCGTCTCCAACAAATAAAGATTGGTGATGCTGTGATGGAGAGTGAGAAGGAATCCTACCTCCAGCTCTTTTGAAGGTACATACACCTATTCACTTTTGATTACAAGGAACTCCGTCAAGTAAGTTGGGTAGAACATTCTATTGAGCTGGTAGATGGTGCTAAGCCCATAAAGCAAATGCCATATAGAATGAATCCTAATTTTTCCAAGACTGGTAAAAGAAGAAATAGATAAGTTGCTTGATGCAGGATTCATATTTGTTGTGGAGAATTCAGAATGGGTTTCTCCCATTGTGATCTCAATAAAAAAGAATGGGAAGCTACGCATTTGTGTTGATTACAGGAAGCTCAATAAGGCAACAAAGAAGGATCATTACCCTCTTCCATTTTCAGATCAGATCTTGGACGAAGTAAGCCGCCAGAGTGCTATAGTTTTGTTTGATGGATATAATGGCTACAACCAAGTTCGTATAGCAGAGAAAGATCACCAAGACCACGCTCACCACTCCTGGGGAACGTTTGCTTATAGAGTTATGCCTTTTGGGTTGTGTAATGCTCCAAAGAACATTCCAAGCGTTTGATGAATAGGTGTTCGAACCCTACATCGGGACCTTCATCGAGTATTTCGGATGATTTTTGCATCTATGGGAGCAAGTCGACCACCCGCACTGATGGAGACAACATTTCAAAGGTTAGATGAAGCACAAGCCTCACTAAACCCTACAAAGTGTGTCTTTGGATGTTCTAAAGGTGTTTTGTTAGGGCATGTCAGATCCAGAGATGGTATTGGTGCACGATCCCGATAAAGTTTCAAAATCAAAGATTTACCATTTCCTATGAATAAGAAGTAAGTTGAGATCATTTTTAGGCCATGTGGGTTACTATAGAAGGTTCATCAAGAATTTCTCAAAGATCGCATGTACCACTAACCCAGCTTTCAAGAAGGATGTTACTTATGAACCAGAAATAAGGCGCATGAAGCTTTTGGACAATCAAGGAAGCCCCGGTGTCTTCACCTATTTTGAAGAATCCAGATTGAGCAAGCCATTCATCAGGTACACCGATGCCTCGATGCAAGACTAGGAAGTACTTTGAGCCAAAAGGATGAAAATGGGAATGAACATCCAATTTACTTTGGGAGCAGCATAAATGAGCAAAGGCTTGAGGTAAATTATATCAGAATCAAAAAGAGGCTCGCTATCATTTTTGTCAAAGAAGTTTAGAAATTACTTGCTAGGGCAAAAATTTCTAGTCAGAAATGCATCATCGCTCTAAAATATATTGTAAATAAGCCTAACCCATCGTGGAGGATAGCAAGATGGATAATTTTGCTACAAGAATTTGAATTTGATATTATAGATAGGCCAGAAAGAAGCATGTCAATGCAGATGCACTCTCTCGAGCCTATGATGGTTTAGGATCATCTTGTGATGATGATGATTTCCCGATGCAAGATTGTTATCCCTCGACACAATCCCTAGTGAATACATAGATATTTGGAATTATCTCGAATGAATTCAAGTTTCCCGATGGTGCCAATGCAAAGACTAAGAGAAAGATTACTCAAGCTACCGTCCATATTCTATTCTCGCATGGAGTATTATTTCGAATAGACCTCGATGGACAAGACAAGAGGGCAGTTGGACGTGATCAAGGGAAGGAACTGCTAGAAGAATTCCACAATGGTACATGTGGAGGGCACTTCTCTGGACAACTTACAACAAGAAGGATCTTGGATGCAAGTTATCACTCGCCCACTCTTTTTAAAGATTGTTATAATTATTGTAAGACATGTGATATTTGTCAAACACATGGTAACCGTAAGACTTCATCACTCCATTATGTCCTATTCTTCCCTTGGTCCCTTTGAAAAGTGGGGAATAGACATCAGAGGTCCACTTCCAACTACATCACGCCAAAATAAGTATATGTAGCGCACAGATTATTTAACCAAGTGGGTCAAGCTAGCCATCAAAAACAACTTCCATGGATGAAGTGGCAAGGTTCATATATGAACGCATTGTCACCAGATTTGGTTGTCCATTAGAAATCAGAATGATCAAGGAAGCCACTTCATTAATGAGGTGGTAGAAGCCCTAGTCAATAAGTTTTCTATTAAGCACAGAAGGCAACAACATACAAGCCAAGCACAAATGGACAGTGGAACGAACAAATTTTGTGTCAGGTCAAATTCTAGCAAAAGATGCAGCTCAGCAGTACATAAATGGGATAAAAGGATTCATGCAAAGATTGTGGGCATATAGGGCAACATCAAAGTCAGCAACAGGATACTCCCATTTTCAATTGGCCTATGGCATTGATCCAGCTTCTTCCTATTGAGTTTGATATTCCCACCGTGAGAGTTATGAAAATGAAAGGATGGATGAAAGTGATTCAAGAAAAGAAAGGTTGGTACATCTTCATTTGCTGGAGGAAATGAGGGAAATAGCAAAGGATACAAGCCATAAGAAGAAAATGAAGCAGAAGGAATACTTTGATCAAAAGATCCGTGGTCTCCATTTCATGTGAATGACTTGGTTCTAGTATATGATTCCATATACAAAAAAAGAAGACAGAGAAAATTTCTTCCAAAATGGATGGGGCCCTACAAAATAAAAATGTGCATGAAAATGGTACGTGCACGACCGGAGGAATTGGATGGCACTCCCATTACGAAATGGGTCAACCACGACAAGTCAAGATTTTCCAAGCACTGTAATAGTCTACTCCGAGGACTGAGAGTAGAAGCTAGGAAGGGGGAAGATGTCGACACTAAAATTTTCCTCCATAATTTCTATTTCATTAATGTATGTATTAGAATAGGATGTTGTTAAGTATAATTAGTAGTAGCTGTCTCGATAGAAGATAACGGCGCCACAAGACGGTGTCGCCAATAATGTGGAGTACGGTAATACCAAAGTACAATAGGAATGTTGTAAAAAGTAAATATTTGTCGTAAGTGGTCCAGTAATGTTAAAATGTCAAAGTTTGGGTAATTAGAGAAGTAGGGTCTACATGATTAGGAATTAGAAATATTATATTGGTAATAAGGACAAGGAGTGAGGTCATAAATATTTTGTGTATTTTATTTGTAAAAAGTCTAAAAATGTGGAACCCATGTAAAATGATAAGGTTTATCTTATCTTAAAGATAAGCTTACATGTACAGATAAGAGTTAAGGTATGGAATATGATTCGTCGTAGTGGATTTCTTATCCTATCTTAGAGATAAGATGGATAAGCCCGGAAGTTCTATAAATAGAGAGGCCACCCCCTCATTTAGCATAGAAAGAAGTAGTGAGAAATATCAGAGGAAGTGTGCAAAGGAAGCCATCGCTAAAGGTGTGTCAAGAAGCCATCAAGAGGTGTAATTGTAAAGTTTCTCCCATAGTCTTGTGAAATCTGAAGTCAATAACACTTAAGTACCTCATGGGTGAGATTGAATAATTTCATGTTAATATTATAATTTACTTTGATATTTCAGATTTGTCATCATTCCGTTCTTATCATAGTGCCGATGGTATTGAAATTTGTGTTATGTTGTTGTTTTGTTCAAAACAGATTACATCCACCAAACTAAAGGTACACATTGGCATTAGTAAATAATCATAATTTTCCATGAGTTTTGAAAGCTGTAGAAATAATCTCCGCAGATCTTGATATTGACTAGAGTTTGTGGGTTACTATTCTTTCAAATATGTCCATTAGACCCATTTAGGTTAGACATGCATTCCTTTCCCTGACGAGAAGATCCTCGGTATTGCAAGTCAAGGACATTGTTTTGACTTGATAACTTGTCCATCCCATTTTCACTACATTTCACTATCATTTAGCCATCCAAATTTCCACATTGGCTACCTTTGCACGACCTCGGGGATTCGAATGTAGTTGAAGGTCACGTGTCGATTTTCATCCATACAGGAATTCATGATCAAAACATGCTTATTTTATAAAATATAGAAATATGTCTCAAATACCCATGTTTATTTAATGGAGTGTGACATTGAAGGTGTGTCGATTAACTAAAAACCATAATATTTTAGAGTTAATCTAAGAAGTATAACAATAAATAAGAAGCTAGCTAAATAAGGAAAATGACCCAAGCAACTAAGAAGTAAAATGTAAAACCCTAGTGTGTAAGGAAAGTTAGAAAGAACTTAGTGGATTCGACGATGTTTCTTGGAATGTTTCGCAAAGATGGCTGGAGAAATAGGAAGAGGAAATGAATTTTTTGAGGCCAATAAATGTGCATATCTCGAGAAATCTAAGTGGATCGGGGCACTGGGAGAGGATTAGGCACCCGTGGGCACCCTTGTTTGAGTTATGGGTTCCTTGTGTGCGGAGGTGTGATTCCAAACTTATGTGTGTGCTAGGTGATCCAAGGTCTTCACCGCTTTTCATGTGTGCATTAGATTTCACTAATATTCAAAGTGATGAAGAAGAGACTGTGCCGAGCATAAAAACCTTAAAAATAAAAATGTAAATGAAGGGGTAAGACCATCCTCAATGGCCACAATGGTGGACATACTAATCGAGTGTTGCACTACATTATAAAACCTAATGTAGTTCCGAGTGTGTGTGTTGTAGAAAGCTATATCTAGATGGAGAAATGTAATCAAAGTTGGATGGAATAGAATAAACTTCCCTCCTATGTAGTGTGATGTAGATGGACCAACCTTGTCCCTTGGTGATGAAGCCATATGAATGTAAATGGAGCCTTGGATGGATGCAACTTAGGTAGTGATAGTAGTGACTAGTATTTGGTCCCTCATTATGGTCTCATAACTTTATCTTTATATGGTTATCTTGTTCTAATTGCATAATTAACCCCGAAAAGGCTAACCACCAAAAAGATAGAAAGTTCAAATGGCTAAAAAGTGCCCAAAATATGGATGTAAAGTGGGAAAAGTATTAGGGCACCCCGATTGGGACCGAGGTGCCAGGGCACTCCAATACTAGGTGGGTGCCCTAGTCGTGTGTAAAATAATGTAGAACGATAAAAAATGATAGGGCAAGTATGTATTAAATGTCAGGAATGATGACAAATAACAAAGTAAAATAGCTAAAAGACATGGGTTAATTAGTACTTTCTTCACTCAAAAACCATATGAATATTAGTATGAGACCAGGGACTAAATAATACCCAAAGTGTGTGATTTAGTGTCTACATTTACCCCCACTTTAAGTTGGTGAGTGGAACGCTCTAGAAGATAAAGTAGATAGGGATGTGTACTTGATGTCCATGTAGAGTGATGTAGAAAACCTGTTGAAGGACTAGATAAAGTGTGGAGTGACAAAAAGATGATGAAGCGTGGAAACTAAAGATGTAAAATAACAAAAAGTGATGAGAGTGAACCTAGGGTAAAAACGCGTGTGTAGTTTTCGATGTGTGTGATGTACCTACATGTTAGTATGGGGTGTGTGTTACAGTGAAAATGTTTTTTTATTGATGCCATTATTGTTGTTCTTGATTGCTTACTTCTCATACTGATCATACATGTAAGGAGAATATAATCAAGTAGTCAAATATGCATGTATATATGTGTAAAAACACATGTAAATACACATGTATATAGTAAAAATCATGTAATGGAAATGAAAAATGTAAAAGGAACATGTGCACCTAATCCGTGATGAGAGAAAAGGGTATAAGAAAGGATATCTTATACTACCTAGTTTTTTTATTGATCCGATGCCTTTGGCCGTAGATCTTGTAGGGAGAAAGCTACATTATTCTCTAACTTGTAACTACTTCCTTAAGAATGTGTGAAGATATATTTGTACTACTTGGGTTTTTTGGGTGATCGACACCATTGGTATAAGTATTGTAGGGAGGAATTCCATTGTATCCTCTAAGCTATAACTTCCCTAGAATTATAAGGACAACCATCTCTTGTAAAATTTGTTTTGTATGGGGTTTTAGATTGGTTTGAACCCACTCGTTGTATAACCCATAATGCCAAGGGTGGAAAGCTCGAACTCGAACTATACCGGTGTATAAGTGATGTGTAGTATGTAAACCCTAAATGAAGCCCTCCCTCTTTGGGGGCACATGTGACGTCGCTGATATGATAATGTGGCCCCAACATAGGAATGACCACATGAACTATGACCGCAGGGGATGGGAATGCACTTGGTAGAAACCAAGGTGTGCACAAACAAGTGGCTAGCCAAAAATAAGTGTTAGTACAAAAAATCATGCATGTAAAAGACAAGTGTACTTTACTAAACATTATATAAGCTACAAAGCAAGTAATTACAAAAATAGATTGCCAAAGCGGGTTGTAAACATGGGACATCTATCACAATTTTTCAAGAAACTCAAGGCCATAATGGCCACATATAAATAAAAATGTGTGCACAAAAACAAAGGGAAAAGTCTACATATAATAGTAATCAATAGCAAAAAAAGCACACAATAGATAGCCATAGAAGCAAGTAATCCTAGAAAATAAAAACTACACAAGAAGAACCTATTAGCATGTTACAAAGATAATCAGTATGTCAAAAACATATTTAAGCAAAAAATGTAAAGTGGTAAGTACAAAATGAAACAATAACACCTGTGAGAGATGAATGTGGATGCCCCCAACGACCATTATAGGATTTTTAGGAGGAAATAATCCATGCTTCGTGTAAAAGAGTTGTATCTACGATCAAAACTAGAAAAGAACGTGGACATGCATGTGTGTATGGTATAGATAAATGAAATACAAGAGATCTAACTAGCACATGTAATAAGTGACCATATACAAGCAAAAGTAAGCAAGAGTAAAAGCAACCAAGATATGCAATATGTTATGGATGGATGGAATGGAATGCAAGATGGATGATAAGAACCACGTATCCCAAAGTGAATGAAGATGTATGTGGTGAGGTTAATTTAGTGTGCCCCCTTAAAGTCAAGAATGAATCGTAAACGAGAGTGCATCATCGGAAATGGTTGAAATTAGAAGTGTGTGTTGTGTCTAACGCTTTATGATGAGTGTGTATATGTAGTGATGATGATATACAACCTAGAAATAATGTGTGAGCATGACCCTATAACCACACCGTATATTACGACAAGATGAATGAAGGAGTGATGATTTTATCCTAAAGCGTTTATCACTACAAGATGAATATTAGGGAGTGGTGATATAGCTTGAAGTGTATACCACCGCAAGATGACAAAGTAGGTGACCATTTAGCCTATAGTGTATGTCACTAACCTAGGAATATCACATGATGGAAGTTTGAATGATGAATGTGTGTGTATGATAAATTCCATTTTATTTGTAAATCCTCGTGGAGTCGAGTATGAAATGAGGAACTAGAGTGCATCTTAGGGTAGTGAGTGTAGTGCGTAGAAGAGGATGTAGTATGTGTGGTGTGATGAGAATAGATGACCATATGATGAGAAAAATGTGTAGATATGTAACGTGTATAATGTAATGTAAGGTGTGTAGATAGCCCAATAGTATAGAATGTGCATTATGTATGATGAATTGTATGTAACTCTAAAATCATAGACAATAAGAGTGTGAGACATGTATGATGAATACTAGTATAGTTTGTATATTATGTATGATTTGTAGATGTGCAATGGTTAAAATTATGTAAACTAACTGCAAGATGTGTGAAGGGATGTAATTTGTACTAGCTATGGTGCAATGTGTGGGGTTCATGTGTAGTATGACCTCAACAATCGAGTGTGAACCAAAGCACATGATTGTGTCATTGGGTAATTGACGATACAAATTTATCAATAGGTTTGTAAGAATATTAGTCATTAAGCACAAAACATAAAGTGGATGAGATGATATTGACATTTGATAGCAATGTAAGGAGGGAGGAGCTATGATACCCCAAGTATGTAAGCGATGGAGGTGTACCGAAAAGACACTAAGGGGATAAATGTTAGGAGTAGTTTCATTAATAAAAGTTATAGGATGTGGAGGTGATAATGGTTTGTGACCATCCAATGGTTCATCATCATAGTAAGCTTCATCTGGGTCTCATTCATCACCACATAGGTATGGTCTATAGCAGATGATTATAGAATTACATGTTTAACTTTAGGAGGTGGTTACTTAGTATGGCCTGATTATGTCGTAGATACTTTTAATGGAGGAGTGAGCTCATTCTTAAGAGGAGTGTGTAATTTGACCTAGTAATGTTGTGGATGACTTGAGAGAAAGAGGTGTTGAACTAATTATTAAAGGAGGTTGCTTATGTTGACATAATGATGCTATAGGTGGTTACGTAGGAGGCTCTCAAATTTCCTTATTAGATGAATCATATTAGAGGACCCATTGATATGTAACAAGTAGAGGACCATGTAACAAAACGTGAGTGCGGTGAAAGAAATGAAACCTTGAAGCTCAATATTATTGATTCTTCATTGCAAAGTATAACAATCATAGTCATTATGTCCATTGATTTGATGATGATTGCAATATCGATGAAATTGATATTTGGCTAGCTGATTTAAGGTGGATAATAACGAGTAGATGACAAGTCGATTAATTGATGAGTTATGAGTTTTGGAAAAATATCTTGTTGTTGAGAATAGATTGCAAACTTGAGAGGTGTAGGAAGTGGCAATATTTGAGGTTCACTAACATGAGCACATGTAGAAGACATATAATGAGGATGAGATCTATAAGGAGAACACAAATGATCCTGAGAAATGTCCTTAAGATGTTGAATATTATATTTGAGAGATGTTATTGTGGATTCCATAGCCTTAAATTTGTCTTGAAATAAAGAATGAAAATATTGTATTGAATACAATAGGGGTTGATTAGATGGAGGATCACGAAGACTAGGGTCATTAAATGAGTTAGTGCATGGAATTGGGGGGCCAAAAAGTGGACACAAATATTTTTGTGGCCATTTTGGCCATAACGCTTCAGCCATAACATGCTCTCGTTATAACGTGTCGAGAAAATGTGAGGTCATGTTATAATGCGAGTGTGTTATGGCTCAAAATTTGATCTATAACGCACTCGTGTTATAACTTGGTATATCTTGGAACGCGAGTGCATTCATTTTTGCTATGTGGCATATATGTTTATAAGAGGGATATATTTACTAAAATAAATGGTTTAGTTATAAGAAATAATAAAGTATAAATATTAATAAAAGAAAAATAATAAATTATAAAGATTAATAAAATAAAAAATCAAACTTTAAATTTATTTTAGTAAATATAGAAGTTAGGGTCACTGCGCACCTTATGGAACTAGTCTCACATGACTCCATCTCATTATGGTTTAGAAGATAGTTTTCAGATTCTAATCTAGTAGTACATAGGTATTTTTCATGATTTCAGCATTCAACATTCAACCTTCAAGCTTTTAGGGTTTAAATTATACAATTGATATATGTTTTGTGAAAAAATATAGTCTTTGTTTATGTTTTGGGGCCTTTTGGATTGGTTATTGACATTTGTAGGAGTGTTAAATGTGTCAAAATTAGAATTTACAAACCTCAAAACTCCCAAAGGTAGTGATAACTTATCGAATATAAGGAATCATGTAATTCCTTTTAACACATAATAAATCAAAACACATATGTAAGTTTTTATCGATTCAAATAATCAAGGGAATGGTCATCATGAGGTCTATGAAGGATCTAAAACATCATGATGTGATGCAGAGATATAACACATTTTTATTCATTCATCAACTAATAACAACCAATTTCAATCATTCTCATTAGTATCATATTTGTAGAAGTCTTTCCAATTAGCTTTATAGGCTCAAATATGCAAAAATGGAACAATTAACCTAAAAAATTACCCTTCCAACCCCCATGTCTTGCTCTCACATTCTCGCATACGAAGCCCATCAACTGTTAAAATGAACCCTAAGCCCTAAACTATAAACCCTTAAACCCTTAACCTTGAACCTATAACCCTAAACCCTAAACCCTAAAACATAAACCATAAACCCTAAGCCATAAGCCATAAACTCTCTTAATTTTCAAGGCCTTCATAGTTAACCCTAGTGACCAAAAATCAATTCCATGATGCTCAAACCATTTTATGATTATCTATCACTTATTGAAATAGGTATTCACCATGTAGATGGAAGGATTTATCATTAAATGAGATTCTTGTCATGTGGCCACCTGTTAGACTAAAATGAGGTGGTTGTAATGTCCTTCCTCCTTTGAAGTGTGATCACACTACAAGGTTCAAATGAGTGTTTAAGAACACTACCAAGTGAGTGACATATCAAGTGAAACTCATATGATTTATCATTCTTACATATATGGTGCTCTATATGAAGATCATCCTCTTACCCATCTTGGCTCCATAATTCTCCTCGGATGGAATGAACTTCAGGATACTCATACGCCTCTTTGCTCATATGCCTCTCATGGAGATAGATGATTCCATAATCCTTTACACATTATGGTCATGAATGCCTCGATAACTTTACTATCTCATCTTGGCTTGTTCCTTGAAGAGGTTTGAATATGATAGTAAAGTAAAGATATGATGATCCTCAAATTACTCTATGAGCTTCCCATTTCACCTTTGAACATGATGAAAACCTTTGTAACTTCAAATTTCACTTCCCTGACTAAGATATCACATGAGTGGAAACATGCTTTTAGTATTTGGACACATGTTCTCTCAATTACTCCTCATGGAAATATGTTTCCTCCTCTATATGGAAGGATTTATCCCTGAATGATATTTAAAGGAATGTTTGAGGGTGAGATCCATATTATTGAACTCTAACTACATTGAATCACTATAAAATCTTCTCTCTCAAATGAATCACATTGTTTATGAGAGGTGGGACAAGTAACTAAATGTATATGACATCTACCTTATGCCTTGAAATTCATATTACATATCTCTGCCAAACATGTTTCTCCCCACATAAACTTGCGCTCTTGAATGTCAATTTATTCACACCATGAAAAAAATTTCAAATTTCTCATATTTCCATGTATGGTATTATGCAAGATAGGATGACCAATTAGAAGCTGGAAAAATAACCACATGCCCATATTCACATTCACGATTCACTTTGTTACATGTTCATACTCACAAGAACCTCTTCTTCCTTGAAAGTGCTTGGTTTGTCTCACTAACTCAGAAGGATTACACATACTCTAGAAACTTCACATTTCTCATGACAAATATGGTTGTTTCCACATAGATGTTTAGCATTGGAGTCCAAACTATAAAAAATATCCTTGTATTTTATTGAAGAGAAAATATTCAAAGGATATCAAGAACGTTTGAGGTAATTATTTGGGATCATCACAATTGGCCAAGGAAAGAAGCTATTTAATTAAATTTGGACATATATCAAGTGTCTGAATCAGAATGTTGTTGCATCTGGAGAAACATTTTTAGACATTGGAGTAATGCATCTTGGAAAATAAAATTGAACCTCAGAAATCCTCTCAAATTTCCAGCTTACACAAACATTGGACATATCAAGCTTTATGATTCGAATTAAACCTTCATTACCAAAAGCTTGCAACTGAAAGAATTATTCAAGAGAACGTAAAAATAATCAAATTTTCTTGGTATCCTAACTCATTAAAACCAAAAATACCACTAGACTTGTTATTCTCAATTTATAACACTCTCTTGGGGCTCAAAATATTGCACAAGCTATGGAAAAAAAAAGGAGATAGCTGTATTCTTGGCTATCCTTAATTTCCCTCCTTCAAAATATTAGCATATGAAAGGCTTTAAATTGTTATGACTCTCTTTGAATATTCTTCCTACGAAGAAGATGAACCCTATTTAGTTGAATACTCTTTGTCAATACTAATAAGAATGGGTAATAAACTGAACATTACGGTGAGTGAATGGGTAAGCCTAAACCCTAAGCCCTAAACCCCGAGCCTTAAACCTTGATCCCTAACCCTAACCCCTAAGCCTATGACCTAAGCCTTAAACCCTAAACCCTAAACCCTAAACCATGAACCCTAAACCATGTTACTTAAACCCTAAAATCTGACCCTTAAACCTTAAACCCTAATCCCTAAAATCTAAACAATAAGCCATAAATCCTCAACCCTAAACCTTAAACCCTGAGCCCTAAACCCTAAACCCTAAACCTAAATCCATAAGCCCTAAGTCCTAATCCCTAAGCCCTAAACCATAGCCCTTAATCCCTAAACCTTGAGCCCTAAAACCTTAACCCTAAAACCTAAACCATAAACCATAAACCATAAACCCTAAACCCTAAACCCTAAACCCCGATCCCTAAACCTCAACCTTCGAACCTTGAACCTTAAACCATATAACCTAAACCCCAAGTCATATAACCTAAATCCTAAGCCATGTACCCTAAACCCGAGCCTTAAAACCTAAACCCTAATCCTTAAACTCTAAATCCTAATCCATAAACCCTAAACCATAAACCCTAACACCTAAACCATAAACCTTAAAACTTAAAACCTAAGCCATCAACCCTAAACCATGAGCCCTAAACCTTAATCCTTAAACCATAAACCCTAAACCATTTGTCCTAAACCATAATCCCTAACCCCTAAACCTTAAAACCCAATAAATAATCCCTAAACCCTAAACCCTCAAACCTAAACCTTAAACCCCCTAAACCCTAAACCTTAAACCCTACCAGATCCCTATACCCTAAACCTTGAGCCCTAAACCATAAAACCTCAACCCTAAACATTAAATCTAAAGCCCTAATCCCTAAACCACGAGCCCTAAACCCTAAACCCTAAACACTTTGAGCCCTAAATATTGAGCCCTAAACCCCGAAGCCTCAAACTTGAACGCTAAACCCTAAACCCTAAAACCTAAAACCTAAACCCTAAACCTTGAGCCCTAAACCATGAACCTTGAACCCTCAATCCTAAACCCTAAACCCTAAACCATGAGCCTTATACCCTAAACCCTAAACCCTAAATCCTAAGACATAAACCTTAAACCCTAAAACCTAAACCTTAAACCATAAACCTTAAACCCTAAACCTTAAAACTTAGATCCTAATCCATCAACCCTAAACCCCGATCCCTAAACCCTAATCCTTAAACCCCGAGCCCTAAACCCTAACCCCTAAACCTTAAACCTTGATCCTTGAACCCTTAACCCTAAACCTTAAAGCTTAAACCTTAAACCTAACCTAAATCCTCAACCCTAAACCTTAAAACCCGATCCCTAATCCCTAAACCTTAAATCCTAATCCCTAAGCCTTAAATCCTAATCCCTAAGCCCTAAACCATAAACCCTAAATGTTGAGCCCTAAACCCCGAGCACTAAAAGCTAAACCCCTAAACCCTAAGCCCTAAACCCTTAGCCTTGAGCCTTGAGCCCTAAACCTTATACCCTAAATCCTAAACCCTAAAATTTATTTTTACCTCCCTAAACCCTAAACACCGATCCATAAACCTATGATCCCTAAACCTCGATCATTAAACCATGAGCCCCTAAAACCTAAACCCTAAACCCTAAACCCTAAGCCCTAAACAATATTCCTAAATCTTCCTAAATTACCTCCAACACTTCCAATATTCTCTGGCATCACCTCCATATGCTTAATATATTTATTGAACTATCCTAGAGGGTGTTTGATTAACTTAGAATGGTCTTTTTAGGCCTCAGAGGAAGTTATCTTCCATTAAGTCACAATGAACTCATCAACCATCATATCTAATCATCCTTGCACATTGAAAGAACTTAAAAAACCTTGCTAATAATTTCTTTTGATCCGAGGTTGAGTGTGGTGCGAGGCAAGCTTGCAGAGGAAGGACACAACATTGAATAGGAAGCAAAAGATGCATTACCTAAGCTTGTAAAGTAGGTACTCATCCATAGTATGATTTTACCATATTCTAAGTCAAAATCAGGGATTCATCTCCATGCTCATGTAAAAATTCATGAGTCCATATATTCAATCAATTATTTCTACCTTTAAGAATTATGAGGTTTGTTAATTCTAATTTTGACACATTTTACACCTTTATAAATGTCAATAACCAATCCAAAAGGCCCCAAATCCTAAACACTAACTATATTCTTTCAAAAAAAAATTGATTGTATCATTTAACCCTAAAAGATTGAAGACTTAATGTTGAAGGTTGAAATCCTTAAAAATACCTATGTATTGACAAGATTAGAATCTTGAAAACTATCTTCTAAACCGTGATAAATGGATATGTGAAACTATTTTCATCTTATTTGGGTTTGGAATATCCAATCCATAGGCTTGTATTTTCTTGGATATCCAAACCAAAGGTTTGGATTGTGTAATATGTGAATGAAACCGTGTTTGATAGAAAAACATCAAAATCTCACGTGTGGACCCTAATATCTCATACATTATAATGTAATATTAAAAATAAATTATACTACAATGTTAAGCTCGGTTTTACCTTGATGATTATATAATTCTTTCTAAAATCCGATTATTTTAAGGATTTCATCCATAATTTCTTTTACTAGTGCCTTCTTTACTTCAAAAATCTACGCTTACGTTTTGATGCACAATTTATGAAATTTTCATCCAAATTTTTTAAAAAGTGGTTTTTTCTAAAATCCATTCTACACACACCCAACAAAAAAATTATAAACGATTTTTTTTCTCAAAGTTACTGGGTGCAAACATAAATATTTCATTTTAGGGATATGTGCACTTTGAAAATTAATAAAAAATTATATAGTAGGACCTCGTACATTGAATTAGCTAACTTTCTACTGAAGAGATTTGAAAAATAATTTATATAACTCAAAAAATGGGGGGGCACACACATAATAGGTTCTTATCTTTTTAACACAAAAAATACGTACTTTGTGTGTGCACAACATTTGACACTCTTAATCTCAACCATTTTAAAAAAATTAGTAGTTTAGAAACTAGATTTCGAGCTCTATGATACTTATTTTTATCACTTTGTCAAAATCTAAGAATATGCATGCCGAATTATTTTATGAAGTCCAGGTTTCACTAATTTTAGGAAAAATGTGTCCCTTTTTGACCCCCTTTGGCCCCCCATTTCCATGCACTTACCCAAATAAATGATACAAAAAGCACTCACTTGATGCGGCGGTGTATAGTTAGGGAGATACATTGTGTTTAGGGATTTTTTAAGAACTTTTTGACAATTAGGATGCATCTTACGTAAATAAGATAAAGAAATTTCAAGAATTGTACAAGCCATGATAGAGGAAAAATGAGGATCCTAAGTATGAAGGCATTTGGGTTCACTAAAATGATTAACTAAAAATTAGAATATTTTAGAGTTAATCTAAGAAGTACAGAAATAAATAAGAACTAACTAAATAAGGAAAATTGCCCAAACAACTAAGAAAGTAGAAATTTCTTTCATGTTGGAGGCTATTCCCGAAGGCAAAATTGAGGAGCAGAGATTTAAAGATATCACTAAAGTTGTCACACTTGAAGAACTGCAAAAAGTTGTGTTTACTTTAGAAGGCGACAAAGCTCCGGGCCCAGATGGTTTTTCTATTAACTTTTTTCAGAAATTTTGGGAAATATGTTCGGATGATCTTCTCAGAGCGGTGAATGAATTCTATAGAACTGGGGATCTTTTGAAAGAGCTGAATAACACCCACATTGTGCTTGCTCCAAAAAAAATGGATGCTAAGGACTTCAAAGACTTCAGACCCATCAGCCTTGTGAATGTTATCTATAGAATTTTTACCAAAATCATTGCTACCAGGCTATAATTTATTATGAATGATTTAATCTCAAGGCAGCAGAGTGGATTCATTAAAGGCAGGATTATCCAAGATGGAGTGATTATGGTACATGAGACCATACACTCTATGGAAAATAATAAAAAAGTGAATATGGTCCTTAAGCTTGATATGAATAAAGCCTTTGACAAGGTCTCTTGGGTTTTTCTAGACAAAGTTTTAATTAAATTTGGTTTTCTGCTAAATTCAAAAAAATTATTAAGGCTTGCATCTCTACGGTCAGATTCTCAGTGGTGGTTAATGGTGAGCCGGTGGGCTTTTTCACAAGTAGCAGAGGGCTAAGACAAGGGGACCCCATATCCCCCCTGCTCTTCATTCTTATGGCAGATAGTCTTAGTAGAACAATTGGTAAAGCAATTATTGATGGTCTTCTCAAAGGTTCAAAGCCCACTTCCATCAGCCAAGTAGCTTCTCATCAGCAATTTGCGGATGATACAATCCTTCTTTTAATGGCATCCGTCCTTGAAGCTAAGGCTACCAAGGCTATTCTGCAACTTTACGAATATGCTTCTGGGCAAGAGATCAATTATGATAAAAGCTCCATTTTCTTCTTCAACACTCCTGAGGAAAGACAACTTAAAATTACAAAAATTTTGGGCTGTAAAATAAGTGCACTTCTAGCCACTTACTTAGGACTCCCTCTTGGCACTAAAAAGTTTCTACCAAGGTGTGGAATGATCTGTTGGTGAGATTTAAAAAAAAATGGCTGGATGGAAAGGAGCCATTCTATCTAGTGCTGGTAAGTGCCTGCTCATAAAAAACACTCTTCAAAATCTGCCTATCTATATCATGTCTCTATATAAGATCCCTTCTACCTTCAGAGAAAAAATTGAGAGGATTCAAAAAAAATTCTTATGGCAGGGCATGGAGGAGAAGTTTAAATATCACTTAGTTGCTTGGGATAAGGTTTGTACTCCAAAATCTATAGGGGGCCTGGGCATAAAAGACATCAAGAAAATGAATGAGGCTCTTATTGTGAAAATGGGTTGGAGAATGTTATCTGAGAAGCAACCCTGGATAGAATTAATTAAGGCTAAATACCTTAATCAACAAGCTGTCTTTTCTTTTCTTCAAGATGAGCATCTTCCTTATGGTTTCATTTTTGGAATAATTTACTTAAGAGTAGAAATTTCATCAAACAAGGAAGTAAATGGAAAGTGGGAGATGGTTGTGATATAAAATTCTGGGATGATAACTGGTTTAATTGCAGCCTTATGGACAAATTTGGTGTAGTCAAAGACAATCTTGAAAGCAAGTATGGCACTAGAATCAAGGATTATATTGAAAGAAATGGTAACAAAAAGAAATGGAAAAATTTTCTCGTGGATAGAGATGATTTGATGCAAACTATTTCCTCCCCGCAAGATCGTTTGGACCTTATCCCCTTAAGTCATTTGGAAGTTAAGGATGAATTAGTCTGGAAAATTCTATTGATGGGGACTACTCTGTTAAAACTGGTTATAATACTTTCTTCGACAATAGTCAAACTGAGTTTAAATGGAGTAGAATTTGGATGACTGAGCTAACACCTAAAATTAACTTTTTCTTTTGGCTTGCTCTCAGGGGTAGAATTCTTACCACTGACAACCTGATAAGAAAAGGTTTCATAATGCCTAATAGATGTCATCTGTGTAAAAAAGACTCTGAGGATATCAGTCATTTGTTTATCCATTGTGAATATGCTACCAAAATGTGGAGTTTTTCCCTCTCTAATTTTAAAGCTTCCTGGGTGGTTCCGAAGGACTTCAAGTCACTCTGGACCCAATGGAGCCCACCCTATAAACATTGTGTTGTGAGAAGGCTCTAGAATTTGGTAATGCCTCATGTTATTTGGAGGATATGGAAAGATAGAAATGATATCATCTTTAGAAATAGTAAATAGAATTATAAGCTCAGTATTGGGAAAATTTCTAATGCTATTAAAGAGAATATTGCTAGATTTAAACCCCCCAAGAACAAGAGTTATCCAGAAAATGAAGAGCATATCTTGTCCCAATGGCAGATTGGAGTTGACAATATCTAGAATAATTCCGGTAATAATATTGATAGATATTTGATACATTGGCATCCTCCTGATCTCAACTGGTATAAGTTGAAATTTGATGGGGCCTCTAAGGGTAACCCTGGAATTGCAGCTGGGGGAGGAGTGATCCGGGATCATAAAGGCAGTTTGATTGCTACTTATGCTGGTAAAATGGGAATACAAACTAATCATTTTGTTGAAGCATTATCCACTTTATGGGGCCTTAGAATTGCTCAGACTCATAATATCCAAAATCTCATTCTGGAAGGAGACTCGCTTAATATCATTAATCATCTTAATCAGTGTTCGCCTCCAAGTTGGAACATCAAGGACTTCATCTTGGAATCCATAAGTATTTGCCAAACCTTCAATAATATTCAGATCAAGCATACTTACCGGGAGGGTAACAAGGTGGCAGATGCATTGGCTAACTATGGCATAAATGTTAATCACATTATTTGGGATAATAGTGATCACATTCCTAAGCAGATTCAAAACAACATACAAGCGGATACTTATGAGCATGCAAATTTGGGGTAAGATAAATGAGCATTTGGAGTGGGTCTTTAAGAATAAGACTTTCACACGTGCTGATAAGTTTAAAACAACACTCAAGCAGATCTTGATGGGCAATCAAGGATATAGAAAGCATAATGATGACTTAAAGTGGATTTATATGAAGATTAAAGCCACACATGTGGGAAATATTGTGCCTATAACAACTTTTAAACAAATTTTTACAGATTTTCAAGTCCATAGTAAGGATGATGATGATCTGGAGTGGGTTTCTAAGGGGGCTGAAGTTCACACATGCGGGATTTCCTAGGTACATAGCAACATTCACGTAGGCATTCGTGGGAAATGTTATGACAACAATGGCTACACTATTCATCATTCCCATCGCGTGAGAAAAAACAGAGAAAGGTAGATTGGAAACTACGTCTATTATAGAATTCCTCATAGGGATTTTGAATATTATACTTTCAATCACTTAAGCATGGTGAAAATGGGAGGAGCCCCTTGTCAGATCGAGCCCAACGAGGACCCAGAGTGGAAGAATAATGAAGAGCTTTGGAATCTTCTCAACCAGGGAGGCATCACAAATTTTATTGAGAAGATACAAGGTCACGACCAAAGCATTTCCATGCAATTTATGAAGGATTGGAAGGATCGCAAATTTGAATATGGTGGACAAAAAAATTTGATCAATGAAGAGTTAATAGCGTAAAGCAACAGGCCTTGGAATGGATGGGTACCACTTTTTAATAAAAGGATTGACAGGCCTGCTGAGGAGAGGAAATTTTTTGAGGGTAATGAGAAACTGGTCTTCATCATGGCGGGTTTACAGGTCAGCTCTATCCCTCCGCCTTTTGACGAGGTCACCCGTATGATGGTGCGATACATCTCTTTGGAGGGGAGATTCGTCACATTGCCCTTAAAACATCTTGTGTTCCTTAATCACTTCCGCAGAAGTTTCACGGTATGTTTCCCTCATTATCTGCTTAATTCTCTTGAGTGCTCCATTTTGGAGTTCCAAAAGCATACTCATGCGGTCCCTCTGCATCAAGGTCTCATCTTCTTGTTGCATAAACTTTGTCTTCTTAAGTTTCCTGGCATTCCAACTTCCCCCATCTCTGTTCCATATTTTCCCCTCACCGCTGCCGCTACCCCCATCTCTTCTCCTTCTATCCCCATCACCGCTACTGCTACCCCTTTTCCTTCCTTCTCGCCTCCTCCCCGTCATCCCCCACCTATGCTCCCACCCCCCCCTTCACCTCCACTTCGACTGGACCTATAAATAGGTATTCTAAAAGACCGAACGTGGATACCACTGCTTTGTACCCAGGAACGTTCCTCGTGACTCGGAGGTTACTCATAATATCCTTCATATTAGCAAGATCTTGGTTCATAGGAGGCCAACACCGAGATCTCCACAAAAAGGCTGGAATCCTTAGAAACAGTATATGTTGCTGCTGAAAGAAGAAGTTAAAAACTTGGCCGAGAAAAAAATTAAGAGGAAGAAGGAGGAGGAGGTTGATATTGACAATAAAAAAGTTGAGGATATCTAAAAACAATTGAACTCCCGACAACCTGCCTAGGAAAACCAAGACTCGCCATGACCATAATATGGCTATATTTAGTGCAATCAAGGAATTTATTGAGCAACATGTCCGATGCGTCTCTAATCTCAGTGGAATACCAACAACTCTTTGGGGCACAAAAAAGGAAAGCAAACTGACCATTCAACACTTGATATTTCGACCCTACTCATATGACGACATTGGCTATGTTCACCTCTTGGCAGACTATTAAATCTAGAATCGCCAAAGCTGCCAAGAAGTAATTGTGGATGCTCTTATTGCCTTCCTTCGTGTTTTTGCTTTTTTTTAATTGTTTTTTGGCTTCTCTTCTCGCTTCGTGTTTGTTTTTAACTTTTTTTTACGGAAAAGTTGATAGAAAAGCTACAAGCAAGGATGAGAATTGGCAAGCAACTTTCCTAAAGCTAACCATGGGAGGATCAGTGACTAAGATCTGGTAGTGTGATCTCCTGGTAGCTGAAATGACAAAGGGGAGATTTAGAGGCTATGAGTGGGTAGCGTAAATTCCCTAGTGATTTATTCTCCTAACTAGAATTTAAGCGTTTAATCTAGTTATGAAATCTCCAAATTAACTTAAACTGAAAATAACAATTTATACTACTACTGAAAGGGAAACTAATCTAAACAAAATATATGATTGAAACATTATAATTACAAGCAACAATTAAACTACTTTTATACTAAAACTAAACAAGTGAGATAACCCAGTGTGGTTATTCACCTGTGCAGATGTGTGAATCTAAATAAAAGACAACTAATTAACTTAATTGAAAACCTTCAATCCTACCTCAGAAGTGAGGAACAAATCATAGTTTCTCAGAAACTATCATTCCCACAGCTTCCCTGGCAATATTGAAAGTGAGCTTAACTGAAATAAAATGATTCACTACTCTATTTGATAATAACTTTGACAATTTAAACCTGGAGTTTACTGAGCAGAGGCAAATCCAGTTTTGTTGTAGCTTGTCCCCTCAGAGTGATCTCTTCATTCTTGCATGTTCACGTGAATCCAGAAAGAGTAGGAGTATGGCAGCATCAGCAAGAGAAGGCACTGGGATGGTAGTCACTTTGAAGTAAAAATGGCACGAAGCACAAGTAGGAGAGGGATGGCGCAAGTGAACTGGCTTGGCCTATGTGATTCCTAAGCAGGTCGTTGCAAAGAATGATGAAATAAAATGATAAACAATGTGTACTCAAACAATGAATAATAGCAGCCTTCAGAGAAATACAATGAAGTACAAGTAGGAGAGGGATGGCACAAGAGAACAGAGCTTGGCCTATACGATTCCTAAGCAGATCGTTGTCAATGTGTACAAATGAGGCATAACTAAATATTTAATTCTAATCCATGCTAAAGATAAAATGATTCATAAAATAAATCTAGACTCGAGTATGAAGACTGAAGCTCAAGAATGAAGACTCCAGACCAAAGAACCAAGACCATTTACTTGTAAACAAGCTACATATTTATAGCATTTGCAATGACTAGAAGGCAAGTTCAAATTGAACTCTCCCACCATTAAACAAAGATAAATCACTGTTCAGTGGCTAAAACATAAATACAAGCTTTAGTGGTTGAGAAATGCGGGTGAAAATTGAATTTTCACGCTTGACGCGATCGTCGGAACATTCTGGAAAGCGCACAGGACCGCCGCCACGCAGGCGAGGCGACAGACCACCGCCCGGCGGGTGGCGGTTACAGGACCGCCGCCCTGGCTGGGTGACGGTTACAGGACCGCCGCCCTGGCTTGGGTGATGGTTACAGGACCGCCGCCCTGGCTTGGGTGACGGTTACAGGACCGCCGCCCTGGCAAGGAGGCGGTCCATGTAAATAACAACAAAACAACAAGGAAAAAGAGAGAAAAGGCTAGGACAAAACATGTAGAGGCTAGACAAGGATTTTTGGGATGCAAATGTATACTCAACGAGCTTTCTGGATTCCGAACACCTTGCGAAGAGATCTTAATCATCATTGGGGCTTCTGTAACCAATTTCGACCAGACAAGACATACAATTTTGGGTACGTACATATTGCCCCCTCGGAGAAGCGTTTTAGCCATGAAGAGGCATAAAACGTTGGGTCCGAGTATGGAAGTCCCAAAATGGGGAGTTAGAGGCTATACCTGACATGCCCGTGTGTCGAAATGCCACCATCCAGATTCCCGCTATCTGCAAAATGAAAAAGGGACTCAAGTGTAGATAGATAAAATAAATTGAAAATAAATACTAAATTGATATGAAATGAGGACTTACCATTTGCGCGAGGATAAGAACTTACCTCTGTCGGTGCTCCAACTATGGGAAAGAACATTCAAAACAAGGTTAGAATGTCATAAATATACAAAACGAGTTCATTTTCCTATTCATTTGTGCATATCGATTTGGTAATTTTTGAGCTTTGGGTCCATGGTGATCACTCTTTTCATTTTTGAGTATGATTGAATTGGAATGAGCTTGGGAATGGTATTTTGCATTAGGCTTAGCTTTTTTTGCTATTTTTGAATGCTTTTGAGAAGAACTCCTAAGAAATTCATAACTAGAGTGGTCATAATGGGCCTCAAAAGGGGATAGGTAGAGTTCCTTTATTTCCTAGCCTCCATTTTGTGAGGCATGTACGCTGTTTTGGTATTTTGTGCTTATTGCAAGTGTTTTGACTGCACCTAGTGTGCGATGACATCGTAGAAAGCTGTGACACACCGTGATATGTACATATATCTCTTTTTGGCTAGGTTATTTTTTTATAGGGTCAGGCTTGACTTGATTCATGTGTACTCTTATAGATGTTTTAGAATTCCCGATTTTCACATGCTTTTCAGAATGTATGCAATGGATGACAAGTGATAACAAATGTTAAATGAAATGTTTTTACTTTATTTGCTTTTGTAATGCTGATATGTGATGACAAACATGTTGTAGTATTGAACTTTTGGCCTCTTTGGGCAATGTCTGTGATTTCTTCTTATGTTGGCAAAACGTGATGAATGTATAATGATAAAGAGATGAACTTGCCCTAATCCCAAATCCACGCAACTAGTAAGATGCGAGGGCTCAACACCAAGAATTGGGAAGGGCACAAGTTGTATGAGTTTGATTTGAGTGGAATGATGAGAGACAGACAAAACAAGAACAAGAACCAAATTTGGACCTACACACCCACCCTACTCAGAACTACTACCAAGCTTAGAAGGCCACTTACTTTTCAGTTTATCTAGACTTAGATTCATAAATGGCAACCTGGTTGACAAAATCTGGTTTTGAGGATTTGATCTCTTTGGAATTTGGATGTTTGGATATTTGCCTTCTCTTAATATAATTTGACTTGTGTTTTTAGCATACCAAGATTTGTTAGTTTGTGTGATTGGACCCCCCACACCCTGCCTCATGCCACTAGTAAGAAGCATGGGTTTGTCACCAAAGGCAAGATACAGGCGAGTAAGGGCACTTCTTTCCTTTCCCAACCTCACATCACCAGTAAGAGATGTGGGCTTATCACCGAAGGTTGATGGGGCAAAGAAGTGTGTAAAATAAAATATTTTGTTTGCTTGGTGCTTTTGATTTCATTTGATTTTGACATTTTGATCTATGACTTTGGGATATCCTTTCATTCCAAGAGATTTTAAGAGGGATAGATGTGACACCAAGAAGCTTCTAGTAATGCACTCGTAGGCAAGGACAACTTCACCTAGTAGAAAGAAAGAGCAAAGCCAAGTATGCAGGTCTTGGTATGGTTTCGTCAATGTTTGTCTGTCGAACTTGATGAGAAGATTTGAAAATACTTGATGATGTTTGAAGAGATGTGATTTGAATATTTTTGCCAATATCTTCAGAAATTTGTAACAGATTACTTAAGAGTAAGTTCCTGGACTACAATATTTATGAAACGAGTGAACAAAATGAACCAACTAAATTACTAATGTAATGCAACTGTAACCATGTACATATGAAAATGCAGGTGGAACTATATGTCATGATGTCTAAGGTGAAGAAAGTTGATGAATATCGAATTCTTCACCCCTAGAAGTACACAGCGGAGAACCATTATCCTCAAATTTTTCATTTTCTTGACGAGGGCCTACCATTCTGGGTTTGAACTTACAACCCTTGCCCAGAGGTGTATATGTCCCATTATTAAAAACATTTTTCTGAAAGAGGCATTCGCATGCCTCTTTGTCATGTTTTTGAGAGATGGCATGTGGGTGAGCATGACTATGCTGCTCGACCTTCTCTCTCATAGTGAGCATTGTGTTAATGATGAGGTCTTGCCCCATGGATAGGGAAAACTTAGCTTTAGACACGCATGGGTCGAAACCAGACTTTAGAATAGGGTAGTGCCTAGAGATGGTTTTGATAGGCATCATTTCAATTTTAAATTGCCCTTCTTCGTTTGTTAATTCTATCATGTTTATATCTAGATTTAGGTCATCGGAGGGAAGAGATGCTATACCGAGAAGACTACCCATTCCCTGAGGTTCGAATGGGAGAAAGATTGGCTCATCATTCTCCAAGAGTTTCATAATTCCTGTTGTGGTTTTAGTGGAGACTGTTTCCATAGAAATTGACTTATCTTTATTTGTCTTTGCCACCTCGTATATTTTTGGGTCAACAAATTCAACCTTTGGAATGTCTGGGGTGACCAGACTAACTCTTTTGTTGGAGGCGGTTTGTTTAATTGATTCATGGGAAGTTCATGCTCTGTATGGACTCCTTTCTTTTTCTTGAGGTTTTCTAAGTGTATATCAAAGGGTTTAGGATCCCCTTGAGCGATGAAGACTTTTCCTAAGTGTAGAAATCTTATTTCTTGGAATAACGTGGAAGGGATTGCCTTCATGCGGTGTATCCATGGATGACCGAGAATCATATTATAGTTGGTTTCCCGATCTATAATATAAAATTCAGTGAGGATTGTTTTGGGTCCTAAGGTGACTGGTAGTATTATAGTCCCAATCGAAGTGGCCTTAAGGCTATCATAGCCTCTCAATGTATTTCGAGTCGTGGAACAATTTGTTTCCCCATATCCTAGTTTTTGAAGGAAAGAGAAGGGGACTATGTTAACTGCTGCCCCATTGTCCACCATTGCACGTTTAACATAATTGTTGTAAACCCACACCTGTAAATGCAAGGCCGGATCACCTCTACGTGTAATTTCAGCATCTGTTGGCATTTTGTTTATGTCGAATATAAACTCGGTATCCCTATCTGGCTGCCCCGGAGGGTGGATATCAAAGTCTACATGGTTCACTTGTGTTTCAGGTGGTGGCGTAATGTTGATTAGATGACCAAGACCTAATTCATTGAGCAACGCAAAGCGATGCGTGGGTGAATTTTTCAGCAAATCTAGGAATGAAATGTGGGAAAAGGTCTTGTTCAAATCTGATATTAAATCATAGGATCCTACCGGTTTAGCATTTGTAGGAACTTCATCTCGTGTGGAGAAAATATCGGGTAGGGGTTGTGAAACATACTCCTTTGTCCGAGTTGTTGCATTAATTTCACACTCAACCTCTAGCTCAACTAATCCCAAGATTTTTGTATTACCATTTGAACCTAGGTTAGGAGCAATCTGAGAGTTGTCAGGAGTTGAGGCATCTTGATTGTTATTTCTTATTATGATACCTTTGTTTTTCCCATTTGGATCTAACCTGTTATTGTTAGAATGATTTGGGAGAGGATCATTGAAGATCTTGAGAGGTGCATTTTGAGTGGAAACTGATCCCATACCAAGTGGCAGTGTAGGATTTTCCAGAAACATATCTACAAAGAGTTGTTTTTGCTCTTCTGGTAGACGTTGTAAGAATTTGTTGTAGTCATGGAAAGTCCTAGTATCATGACCCCTGATTTTGTGGAAACCACAATATAGATTGGGATTATAGTTCCGTGGTCGTCGGTTTGAATCTGTGGCCCAAAGTTCGATTGGGCTGTTGGTTGTTATAGTTGAAATTTTGAGGTTGTGGCCTTTGGCTTTGGTTTTGATATCCATCTGGGCCCCGAGCAAGGCCTTGTGACTGGATTTGCTGCTGTGGAGGATGATTAGAATCCACCGTATTGATCGCTGGAGTGAAGTTATTATTGCGTTGATTGTTAGCAGGTGCCGGGGTGTTCACAACATTTGGTCCTTTGACTTGATCAGTGACTCCATCTATTGTAACCCCACGGTTTTCATTAAGGATCTTGGGTCCTTGATCGGTATTCCCAGCATTAGGATAGGTCATAGTGTTTTGATTGGGAGTGATTAATTTCCCATTTGTTCCATATGTCTTACGACCACTATCTATCGCTGCTTGATCTATTCGAAGAGCGCTCTCAAGTACTTCATCGTAAGTTCTTAAGTGGGAACTGACTTCTTCCTTCACTCTCTGCTGAGAGAATGAAGGAATAAATCACATAGTTCCATCTTGATCCATGTTTGGAGCACTTGCTGAAGAATAAAGAACTGTACGCCACCTCTGGATGAAATGGGCGATGATTCATTGTGTTCTTGTTTAATGTGCAAGAATTCCCTGATTCCTGTTCTTAATAGTTTGTTCATGTCAAATGCCTTAATGAACTCTGAAACGAGTTATTTAAATGAATGGATGGAAGCCTCAGGTATTCTATAATACCAATCGAGAGCGATGCCTTCCAAAGTTTTGGGGAATATTTTAGCAACAACCCCATCCCAAGGGAGTAGTTCTCGTATGGCTGTAGCGTAAGCCTTGATATGTGCATTTGGATCTCCCTCACCTTTGTACTTGGGTAAATCAGGAAGAGGTCTTGGAAGCATGATGCTTCGTATGGTGAAGTCTAAGGGCTCTTTCAAATATTCTGAATAAGTCCCTATCGCATAGGTTTCGACCATTGATGGTGGTTGCTGAGGGAGTGGTGGTGGAATGGGTTGTTGATATGGCGTAGCGTATGCGTTAGTAGGGGCATAAGGAAGCCCCTGTGTTTGAGCAAACATCTTCGGGAGAGGAGAACATATCCCCTTGTGGTGATTTGGAGTACATGTTTAAGTATGACGGGGTATTGTCCAGGAATGGATTGTTTTGTACTAGATCGGGAGGAATGGTGTTAGAGATGGTGGGTCTAGTTGGCGTTTGTTGTGAATACCGAGGAGTCATGCCTAACGTGCCTATTCCCGTGAGGAGGTCTACTTGGCTAGGATGGTGTGGAGGATTGGAACTTCCCTATTTGTATGAATTGAGAATTTTGACTCGCTTGAGCAAGTTCTAACCCTCTAACTTTTCTATTAAAGTTGAAATGACTTCATTTGGTGAAGTCACGATATTTCGCCTTGGTGTGCATTTGTTGTATATCATGGTTTTGTAGAGGCATGTGATATCCCGCTATGAACTCGATTGTTATCCCGCCAAGTTTCCCGAGGTATTTTCTATATGTGATGGCATAGAGGTATTTTCTTGAAAAGAGGCCTCGGGTTGTGTTTGTAAACCTCCTATAGGTGGGTACATACCTCGAGAGCGTTGTTCATTCCAGGATAACGATTGATGTACTCATCATCTAAACCAAGTATGGGTCCGATTGTCTACTAATTTGTGGTCTAAGAAAGACCGAGGAGATGAACCAGATTCTCCGTGAACGTCATATTATTTGAGCTCAAGGCTCTTGTTTGTATTTTTGAGTGAGTTGATCTAACTCCTCGCTTGAAAAGATGAGTTATATCTGATCCTTGGAGTTTGTGTTGACAATCGGTTAGTTGAATAGTTTTCACCCCATACTGAGAGTGAGGGTGATGATTGTCTATTCTGTTGGGCGTAGTATGCCTCAAGACCCAAGAGGGGTCTGCCATATGCATCGAATCCCGACATATTCGGGGGGTATATGAATACCCGCAGAGAATAATGGGAAGGAGCGAAGGTGATGGTGAAAGCTTAATGAGGTGGTTTTAAAAGTATGCTAAACTTAAATGAAAGTGTAATACTATGACTCCAAACAAGTTCAAAGTAGAGCGATTTGAAGGCTAATGAGGTTTTACTAATTTTGTTTGTTTCACGTCGGGTTCACCAATTTTGTACGATGGAAAAGTGACATGCGAGGATGATAATCGGCAAGTGACCTTCCCCGTACCCGACTCTCCGAGGTCATGCCGAGACAGCCGGTGGTTTGAAATGCGGGTGACTTAGATGAAGTCACAGCTGGGATTATGGTCAATTTTCTATGATAGAAAAGCTACAAGCGAGGATGAGAATTGGAAAGTAACTTTCCTATGGCTAACCATGGGAGGATCAATGACTAAGATCTGGTAGTGTGATCTCCTGGTAGCTGAAATGACAAAGGGGAGATTTAGAGGCTATGAGCGGGTAGCATAAATTCCCTATGGTTTATTCTCCTAACTAGAATTTAAGCGTTTAATCTAGTTATGAAATCTCCAAATTAACTTAAACTGAAAATAACAATTTATACTACTACTGAAAGGGAAACTAATCTAAACAAAATATACGATTGAAACATTATAATTACAAGCAACAATTAAACTACTTTTATACTAAAACTAAACAAGTGAGATAACCCGGTGTGGTTATTCACCTGTGTGATGTGTGAATCTAAATAAAAGACAGCTAATTAACTTAATTGAAAACCTTCAATCCTACCTCAGAAGTGAGGAACAAATCATAGTTTCTCAGAAACTATCATTCCCCACAGCTTCCCCGGCAATATTGAAAGTGAGCTTAACTGAAATAAAATGATTCACTACTCTATTTGATAATAACTTTGACAATTTAAACCTAGAGTTTACTGAGCAGAGGCAAATCCAGTTTTGTTGTAGCTTGTCCCCTCAGAGTGATCTCTTCGTTCTTGCATGTTCACGTGAATCCAGAAAGAGTAGGAGTATGGCAGCATCAGCAAGAGAAGGCACTGGGACGGTAGTCACTTTGAAGTAAAAATGGCACGAAGCACAAGTAGGAGAGGGATAGCGCAAGTGAACTGGCTTGGCCTATGCAATTCCTAGCAGGGTCGTTGCAGCAATGATGAAATAAAATGATAAACAACAGGTACTCAAACAATGAATAATAGCAGCTTCAGAGAAATACAACGAAGTACAAGTAGGAGAGGGATGGCACAAGAGAACAGAGCTTGGCCTATACGATTCCTAGCAGGATCGTTGTCGGTGTACAGTGAGGCATAACTAAATACTCAAAATTCTAATCCATGCTAAAGATAAAATGATTCATAAAATAAATCTAGGATCGAGTATCAAGACTCGAAGCTCAAGAATGAAGACTCTGCATCAAAGAACCAAGACCATTTACTTGTAAACAAGCTACATATTTATAGCATTTGCAATGACTAGAAGGCAAGTTCAAATTGAACTCTCCCACCATTAAACAAAGATAAATCACTGTTCAGTTGGCAAAAACATAAATACAAGCTTTAGTGGTTGAGAAATGTGGGTGAAAATTGAATTTTCACGCTTGACGCGATCATCGGAACATTCTGGAAAGCGCGTACAGGACCGCCGCCTGCCTTGCGCAGGTGACGGTTGCAAGCACAGACGTTACAAGCGCCCGCTCGGGTGCGGTTCACAGACCGCCCCGGGCCGGGTGACGGTTATAGGACCGCCCGCCGAGTTGGGTGATACACAGACCGCCGCCATGGCAGGAGGCGGTCTCTGTAAATAACAACAAAACAACAAGGAAAAAGAGAGAAAAGGCTAGGACAAAACATGTAGAGGCTAGAAAAGGATTTTTGGGATGCAAATGTATACTCCAAACACCTTGCGAAGAGATCTTTATCATCATCCCTTTCAAAAACTATTTACCAATAATAAAAAGAAACTAAGAAAGTAGAAATGCAAAACCCTAGTGTGAAAGGAGAGTTAGAAAGAACTAGTTGATTTGACGATATTTATTGGATTGTGTCGCAGAGATGGCTAGAGAAATAGGAAGAGGAAATGAATGTGTAGATCTAGAAAGATCAATCTTATGAGTGGATTGGTATGCACAGTAAAGGATTAGGTGCATGTGGGTTCCTCGACCTATGCAAGAGGTCTAAAATTCAAATTTTTAGGGTCTCTAGGTGATATGTAGTCTTCGTTGCTTATCCATGTATGTTTCGCACCGCATTGGATGTCATCTTGATAATTAGTGATGAAGAAGAACACACCTGTAAACCCCAAACCAATCATCAAAACCTAAAAAATAAATATGCAAATGAAGAGTTGAAACTTTCCTCGGCAGCCCACAATGGTTGACTTACTAACTAAGAATTGTAGTACATTTAAGACCCAAATATATTTTTGAGTGTGTTTGTGAATTATGCCCTAAAGTGCTCTTGTTGTGCACCACACTTTTGAAGTAACTAGCTATATATAGATGTAGAAATGTAATAAATGGTGGATGGAATAGAATAAAATTACCTCTTATGTAGTGTAATGTCGATGAACCAACATTGTCCCTTGGTGATGGAGCTAGATGGATTCAAATGGAGCCTTGGATGGATGTAACCTTAGGTGGTGATAATAAAGACTAGTGCTTGGTCCCTCATTATGGTCTCATAACTTTATATTTATATGGTTCTCTTATTCTAATTTCATAATTAACCCGAAAAGGCCAACCACCAAAAATATAGAAATCTCAAATGGATATAAAGTTCCCTAAAGATGGAGTAAAGTGGGAAAATGATCAGGGTGCCCCGAATGAGATCAGGGAACACAGGGCACCCCAAGACTAGGCTAGGTTTCCCTATCGTGTGTAAAATAATGCGAGATTGATAAAAAAATGAGAAATTATGTGTTGAAGGTCAAGAATGACAACTGATATCAAAGTAAAATCACAAAAATACATGGGTTAATTAGTAATTTTTCACTCAAAAATCATATGAATAGTAGTATAAGACTGGGACTAGATAATACCCAAAGTGCATGATTTAGTGTCTACAAAGTGTCACTTCATTATATAAATAACTAGTATAGTGATAAAGTGCATCATATAGGTAATGCTCGCATTTGTAGAATTTAAAAAAATCATTTGAGGTAGGGACGTAAATTATTATGGATGCAGTTGTAGTCACTATAGTCTAGGGTCCTCTTTTTTTCGTATGTGTATGTAGGCACATTTTTTCATTTTGATGTATCCTTCAAAAGTGAATGTTAGAGCTTGTTGGTGAAATAATTTTTTGGGTGGGAAAATTAGTGAATTCTCAACCAAAAGTGTGTGACACTAAGTCTCTCTCCTTACATAGGGAAACTCCATTTATTGAAAATAGGAAATATTTACACTATTCTAAATTGTTAGGGGTGGTATTTCGACTGGGGATCACACAAGAGTACTTCCATATGCCTATGGTAAAGTTATTGTAGGTAATATAATTGATGAAACTATTTGAGAGAGATGTAAAATGAGAATAAAAAGGAGGGTTTTTAATAATAAATATCACCTAAGAGTTTATTGCGATCAAACCAAAATATAACCATGAATTCAATGAGGAGAAACCATTTGCATACAACAAGGAACAAGATATAAAAATTATAAAGTCTCATTACATTATATTCAAAACGTACATGCTCATGGAGTATAGTTGAGATGGAGAAGAAGGAATTAAACTATGAATGGGAGACTGATCCAAAAATCAAGGGGGTTTCAGAATTAAAGGGCATATTAAAAATTGTGCTAGATGAAAATAGAAATGTTGTCTCTGAGAAGAGATGTATAATGCTTAAAATTATCTCTAAAAAGAGATGTATTTATTTCCTAAAGACCGTGTGATTAATATAGCTACCTCTGTGAGGAGATGTCTAGCCCTCCTTCAGGTTACATATACTTATATAATAATTTTAGAAATATGAAGAGGAAAATAGAAGAGTGTGTAAGGTCACTAGTCTCAAGGGAGACAAGGTGTTTCATATTCCAAGAGTTACATATGTGATAATTTCATAAATTTACTATTTTTAAAATTTACTATTTTAGACATTATTACAAAAATTACATTTTGGGCCTTTAGATGTAGATTTAAGGGGGAAATTTTTCCAAACAGATTTATACACCATTCCATTTTATTCTACGCATTTCAATATTTCCGTTACATTTTTAAGAGAGTTAATTGGAGCTACATTGTAGAAGTTATGGTTTCGAGAATTCACTCCACTATAATTGCCACTGGGTGCTTGTATAGATCAAATATATCAGCTATCTTTATTCTAAAGAAAAATAAAGATAGAAAACAACAATAACCACCCCCTTGGAGTGAGGAGGTTACCCATTTTTATTTCTTTACATTATAACTCTTCATCTACCACCCCACATAACTCCTAGTGTTCGTATTCCACTTATGAGTTTACATCTTCCTAGGAAGTGAGAAAATAAGTCCCCTTTTTATAAATCATAAGTGACTTTTACAATTCAACATTAGAAATTTACATAAGTGAATAAGACAAAATACCATGATTGTGTATAATAAATAATTAGAAAGGGGAGATAAGAGAGAGGGAGAAAGAAGGAGAGGAATAAGAAAGTTGACTAGTTTTCAATTAAGACTCCTCTTATAATGAACAATCAACCTCTTTTATCTTCCGCAACGGTATCCAATGATGAAGGTTTGACCATCTTCCTTAATCAAGAAACTATGAATGATAATTTCTCAACTTCCGGATGTTTACATGTTCCAATGTCTCAGAGCCAAGTCTAGGGATGACATTGATATGTTGACATGACTAAACCATCTTTCATGATTCCTCACAACATTAGAGATGAAACCTATAATATTTGTAAGGGCTTCCACAGTGTCAGCACTAAAGGATCAAGGATCACTAATCCTCCTCTAAAAAAATTCTTCAACTGAATCCACGGAGATCATGTTAACCATTTTTGGTCATCATGGTGGAGGGGTAAAAAAATTTCAAGTTACTCATTTATAGTCGAAGATTAGAAAATACACAGAAAATAAATATCTAGGGTTAGTTTCCAGATACCCTTTCCCCATATAGGATTCCATTCCATTTATCATCTTCACCAGAATCATGCATCAACCATTTAAGACTATGAAAAGGTCATGATAGAGACGAGAATGACATCATGTATCAAAAAATAGCATGCTAGAAAAATAGTGAATCAAGTTGCAGATTTGAAATTGTTAAGTATGGAAGCACAATTTCAGGATTGTTCATTCATTCATTTCTTAGTTTCAAATGATTGGAAAAGGTACAAGAAATTTGTTGATTAATTCCTTATGATTATATGCAATGTATTAGACAATTGAGTTTTAGATGTTCATTTAGTTATGAAAATTAAAAGCAATGTAAAAAAAGCAACAAAAAACTCATTGCATAAAAAAATTGTGTATATTCATAAGGAAATTGTATAATTTTTCCCACACAAGCCACATTGGGATATGACTATTTAAGAAAAGAATACAGATAAATTTGAAACTTAAAATGTATGGAAGAAAAGGGGACCTATCATTTCCTGAAAGATAAATCCCTTCCTTGTAACTACTAATTCAAATGATTCCAAGAATATGCTCCAATATACCCGAAAAGAGGAAAAGAAGAAAGATGGTGTTAGAGCTTAGGTTTCCTTTGATTCATTAGATTATCATCTTTAAATGTATACCCATTCTTTATTATTAACTAGTATTTAGAAATGAAAGAGTGCCACATGCATCATGAATTGAAAGTGAAGGAAGATGGAGTGAAAAACATGATGAAAAATAGTGGAGGTATTTTAAACTATAACTTAGAAAAGGATCTAAATGATTTTAGGTTTCTCATTCATTTTGCAAAAATTATGAATGTTTAGAATACTGATTTAAAAAAGTAAAAAAATTCTCGAGAAGACAAGTTCACAAATGTAAGATTTGAGATGTAAATAATTTTCAGTCTTACACATTACAAATAATTCAAAATAAAATTGTAGTTTATGTCATATAACAACACTCACAAGCTTTCAGAAAACAAATTTTCCATATTTGCAACATAAATAAACTTTCGAAGCCAAATAAACCTCAAGCCAAATACAGATTTCAAATGTGCAAAATAAATGAAAGGTTTACAAGTATTACATGAAATTTGGTGTGTGTTATCCTTTAAAACCCCATTTTTCAAGGCACCATAAATTGAAGAATGAAGAAAAAGGCCATAGGAATCAAAATAGGATCATAAAATGGAATTCATTTATATTACAAAGTACATATCAAAATATACAAAATTGCTAAAATTTCGCTCAAGTTTTCATGTCAAATCTTTAAATCAATATGAATTTTAAGTTGGGATTCAAGTATACATTTCACTATGTCTAAATTAAGATGAAAATATACAACCATGAAATGAAAAAGTGAGCCTTGTTCTTTAAATCCCCAAAGGGTTTCAAGTATCCACAAGCAGAGGACGAGATATTACAAGAGATCTCAAATCAAACTAAATATAGTTCAAAACAATGAGTTGGTGAAACAAAAAAAAATGAGCTGGGAGTGAGTGAAAATGATGAGATGATCCCGTATATGTCCGATATGGGTGAGAAACAATGATGAGCTACGAGTGAGGATTGAACCCTCAAAATAAAAACAAAAAGCTCATCTTGAAGACCTAAATTGAATTTATTAATGTTAGAGTAGGTATTTACCTTTGCTCATGTTCACCTAGGTACTTTATTTACCTTTATTGTATCTATCCTCACCAACTTATGTGTGTGGATATTTATTTTTATTTATTTAGATATTAGGGGATATTATCTAGTTGTTAGGTATAACTCTTTCCTTGATATAGGGTATTGATTATATCTTTGATGTCTAGTTCTCTCCTAAATCTATGGTCTTGACTAGTTCTTTGATGACTAGTTATTTCCTTGATTTATGGCTTAATCTATGACCTTGAATGATTCTTAGATTGTTATTCCTTGCCTATATAAGCAAGGCCCATTCTCATTGTATTTCAGTGATTTCCATAATAATATATGATATTTTTGTTCATTTGTTTGCAAAGGTTTATGTAAAGTTATTCTGGTGAATTGATTTCATCTCATTGATTGTGTTGTTTGATTAGCATCTATGTTCTTAGCTTGGTATGATCTAGTTATCATTCCTTTTATGGTATCAGAGTAGGAGATTACTGTTGAAATATGTCTGTAAGTTTCATTTTGTAAACATTTTTTATTCTTATATTCATATATTCAGGATTTGTTCGTATTTTGTTGCTTCATGCATTTTATGCAAAACAAAGCTTTCCATTAGATTTGGAAGGTGGAAAAACCTAAGATCGATTGTAAACTTGACCATTCTTGGGCCAAAGGTCAATTTCTAGGTTATTTTGTTGTTATTTGAGAGACACAAGCGTTGGTTCATCTTGCAATCTGTGCCAATTAGAGAAAAACCTAGAAAATCTAATTCTAGGTTTGATTAGGTTTTTCGAGATCCAAACCGGGCTTTTTTTCTTACGTGTCGTAGCTTTCTCGGTTGGTGTGTGATAGGAAGTTTTTGGAGAGACATTTCTTTTCCTTTTTGGTAGGGGTCCATGGGTTGTTGTGCATGATTTGCTATTTTGGGAAAATCTATAGACAGACTATAGAAAGTTGAGCATACACCCATTAAAATTCTTATCCCTTGGTCATATGGTATGGTCATATGAGGGCTTAAAGCTTGTGATTCCTATTAGTAGGTGCTTAACTCCAGCCCCCTTTCATTTTATTTATGTGGTGAAAATAAGAGCATTTTATTTTGTTTTAGTGGCAACTAAAATAAATAGTAGAGCATAAACTTGTAAAGCTTGTATCTTTTGATCGCGGCAACTCGGTTTTGAGTGCCGTTTTTACAAAAGTGCTTATTTTTTTGTGATCTTTCCATTGGAAATATTTATTTTGAGAATCACACTATAATTATAAAGTGTGATATTGTAACACACACTCATTATAAAGTGCCAAAATGTGGGGGATCTTGTTGCATTGCTTGAGGATCTTGTTGCATTGCTTGGTTCTTGCATTTCTTTTGGTGATTTTTTGAGAATGTCATATACTTCTTCATTAGGTCATGTTAAGCCAATAACAACACATAATTACCACACATGGAAACCAAGAATGGAAACAATAATCAAGCGGTAAGGATTATTGGCTTTAACTTCTTCAGAATAACCAATGTTTACTAGAGAATATGAGAAATTTCATTACCATTGCAAGTTTGATGAGTGTATGGGTTTGATAGGAACTTATGTAAGTGACATATTTTGTTTCATTTGGAAAAATGTGACTCTTCTTTCAAAATACGAGAGAAATTGGAGGATTTATTTAGTAAAGTGGATCATATGAGAGCCATGCAACTTGAAATTGAGATCACCTCTCTTAATCCTAAATATTTTACAATAATTATAGACTATCTTACCAAGTTCAAGAATTTGTTGACACAGTTGAAGGGGAGTGGAAGAGATAAGAAAGATGAAGATTGTGTTTATTTGATTCTATCCAAGTTGAGAGGACCATTCTAATTTTTTTGTTCTACCTTTTCTCTAGCATGGATGCCTTAGGTGACACATTCAAAATGCTTAACTTAGAAACATTTTGTGAAAGACTTACTAGGAAGAATCCAAATTGTCCACCTTGAGTCTTCCACCTCTCACAAGGCATTAGTTGCATTTAATCTTAAGGGAAAGGGAAAACCAAAAAGTAAAACCAAATCCACCCCTTCTCCATCTCAAAGTGATCCTAAACCAAAAGAAAACAACTCTTAACCCAAGGAGTCTTCTAAATCCAAGAATAAGTCTATCCTTTCATGCTCGTTTTGTGGGGGTAGTGGTCATGAAGAACATAGGTGTTATAAGTGAATGTAAGCCTTAGAGGATGAAATCAAGAAACACAAAATATCTATTTCCACTCCACCTCCTTCTAATCAGCATGACAAAGCACTTGATGTTGTTGGGAGATCTTAGTCACCACATGCAGATAGTTGGGTTATAGATTCTGGTGCTTCTCATCACATGACTTCTTCCGAGGAGTCTTTTGTTTCTCTAGGTTTGAGTTCTACTTCTAAAATTGAGGTTGGAGATTCTTATTTTCTTTATGTTGAGGGAAAAGGTGATATACACCTTGATGGTGGTAGTATCCAAGATGCATTGTATGTTCCTAACATTACCATAAATTTTTCTGTATATCAAATTTGTCATTCTCGTCAAGGAAAAATAGTGACTTTTACACCACATGGGGCAGAAGTATGAACTTTTTGGAGCCTCATTCACTTTTGCTCAAGGTATTGTTGATCATAGTTATAGACTATATCACTTTGAGGGTTTTGATGACACTTCCTCTATAGGGACATGATTGGTTTCTCATGCAAATTCAGAGAGTAAGCTTTGGCATGAAAGATTTGGACATATTAATTAGAGATATTTGAAGGAGATGAGCACTCATGGTATGGTTTATGGTCTTCCTAGAGTTTCTAGTCTTGAGGGAGTTTGTCATGGCTGTGCATTAGGGAAACAACACCAAGATCCATTTCTTAAGAATTTGTCAAAGAGAGCTTCTTCACCACTTGAGATTGTGCATAGTGACTTGATGGTTTTTCCTACCCCATCTTTCAATGGAGCTAAGTATGCACTTACCTTTATTGATAATTTCTCTAGGCATACTTGGGTTTATTTTCTCAAGTAAAAAAGTGATGTTTTTTCACACTTCAATTATTTCAAGGCTTTGGTCGAGAAACAATCTTAGTTGCATAAAGAACCTTCATACTGATAATGGGGGGGATTTATTCAACAATTAGTTTTCTAACTTTTTGGAAACTCAAGGAATTATTCACCAACATTTTCTTCCTCATACTCCAAAATAGAATGGCTTAGCAGAATGGAAGAATAGAACTTTGAAGGAAATGACTAACTATATGATGCATTCTAGATATTTACCTTCTATCTATTAGGTAGAAAGCAATTAATTATGCTAACTACATTTAGAATCACACACCACACTGAGTAATTAATCATTTGACTTCGAGAGGAAGCTTAGTCCAACACTAAGCCATATGTCTCATTTTTAGAGTCTTTAGGATCCATTCTTGGGTGTTTGTGCCAAAGAAGAAAATGAAAGCTTTGGATAAGAAGAGAAAAACCTTGATCTTTGTAGGGTATTATGAGGACATGAGAGCTTATCAAATTTTAGATCCTGATACTCATGATGTTATTTTTTGAACACATGTTCAGTTTGATGAGCGCTTCACTCCTAATATTTTCATCTTCTTCCATGCCTCCTTATTCATCTCATTTTGAGGATCCTTTCTTTGAGGAGGTTGATGAGGAGCTTATAGATGTCATTGAGGATCATATTCCCACTGATGTTGTCACCATGCCTAAGTGGTCTCATACTATAGTTTTTGAGGCAACACCTTTCATACAAGATCTTCCACCCACTAGGCATCATGACGCACATTCTAAAAGTTCTGGACTTTTATGTCAAGAAGTTTATGAGGATCCACAATCCTTTTCAAAGGCTCATGGGATACAAGAGTGTGATGATGTGATGTCAGCTAAGTATTATTCTTTGATGAAGAATCATACTTGGGATTTGGTCTTCCTAAAGGAAGAAAGATGGTTAGGTGTAAGTGGGTATACTGAACCAAATATGTAGCTGATGGTCCATTGAAAAGTATACTTGTCTTTTTGCAAAGGGTTTTTTACAAGTTGAAGGTATTGATTACTCTGAGACTTTTGCACTCATTTCCAAGATGGATTCTGTACACCTTATACTTGTTATTACTACATCATAGGGGTGGCCCATAGCGAGATGGATGTGAAGAGTGCGTTTTTACATGGAGATTTACAAGAGGAAATATACATGGAGAAGCTGCTGGATTTTTTCATGATTCTTCTCTTATTTGTAGACTTTGAAGGTCTCTCTACGGTCTCAAACAAGCCCCTCGGGCTTGGTATGAGAAGATGGATTCTTTTCTTCTATCTACTAGTTTTGTTCATTTCCACTCCGATCATACAATATATCTACAACATTTTGGTGAGGATATTGTGATACTTATCTTGTATGTTGATGATCTTGTTACTTACTAGCAGTTCTTCTTCACACATTCAGACTATTTAGAGGGCTCTTTCTACACAATTTGACATGACAGATCTTGGGTTATTACATTATTTCCTTGGTTTTCAAATTTCTTAGACAGATTCAGGGATTCATTTGAGTCAGAAAAAGTACACCCATGATCTTATTCAGTTCTTTGATATGGCCATTTGAAAGCCAAGTCCATCTCCTTTTCAATCTGGGGTTACTCTTACTTCCACATGTACCACACCACTTTGTGATCCTACATTATATAGGAAGTTGGTTGGGAGTCTCATGTACTTGAACCATACTCACCCTGATATTTCATTTGTAGTAGGGCTTATATCTCACTTTGCACATTCTCCTCATAGTAGTCACTGACATGCTACTAAAAGGATTTTATGCTATTTGCAGGGAACTTCCCACTTTGGCCTACACTAGACTAGGGTTCTACTCGGTTGGTTGGATATACTGATTCAAATTGGACAGTTCTATTGATGATAAGCGTTCCATTTCGGACTATATTTTTTTGTCTTGGTTCTTCTCCAGTTGCTTGGGCATGTAAAAAGCAACAGGATATTGCACTTTCATCTTCGAGAGGCATAGTAGTACGAGAAGCAAGCACTACGAGTTAGAAGATTATTTGGCTTCAACAGATTATTGAAATTTTTGGATTCCCACAGATTCACCGATTGTACTTTTTGTGACAACCAAAGTGCAATTCACATTTCTCACAACCCAGTTGAGCACCAGACCAAACATATTGAGACACACATCCAATTCATTCGTCGAACATAAAGTATGGAGTTATTTTCTTTGAGTACATTCCGACTTAGTAGCATCTTATGGACATCTTTACGAATCCTTTTGCACCACCTCGCTACCTTGAGTTGCGTGGCATGCTTGGGGTTTTGAAAGTTGTTCTTGGGGGGTGTTCGTGAGAACATCTTCCTTCTTCTTCTTCTTCTTCTCTTTCCTTTTAGTATGATTCTTTCCTTCTTTTGGTTTAATATTTTTCATGGATATATTGTACATGAGTACCTCATCAAGCCTAGTTTCGGGACTCATATTGTGGACATGCCACTTCTATTTTTTCCCCTAGCTTCACTTGAGAGGGGGTGTTAGAGTAGGTATTTACCTTAGCTCATTTTCACCTAGGTACTTTATTTACCTTTATTGTATTTATCCTCACCCACTTATGTGTGTGGATATTTATTTTTATTTATTTAGATATTAGGGGGATATTATCTAGTTGTTAGGTATAGTTATTTCCTTGATCTATGGTATTGTATAGATATTTGATGTCTAGTTCTCTCCTAAATCTATGGTCTTGACTAGTTCTTTGATGACTAGTTCTTTCCTTGATTTATGACTTGATCTACGACCTTGACTGGTTCTTAGATTTTTATTCCTTGCCTATATAAGAAAGGCCCATTCTCATTGTATTTGTTGAGTTCCATAATAATATATGATATTGTTGCTCATTTGTTTGCAAAGGTTTATGTAAAGTTATTCTGGTGAATTGATTTCATCTTATTGATCGTGGTGTTTGATTAGCATCTATGTTCTTAGATTGGTACGATCTAGTTATCTCTCCTTTTAATTAAAACCCACTCGAGTTCACACATATAAGAATGACTCAAGCTCATAAAAAGAGAAGTGATGGAATAAATAACAAGATATGGTGAAAGTAAATAGATCCAACTTAAAAATTAACAAATACTAGCTTAAAATCAAATGTATAGTTAATGAAGAAAGTCAAATCTTACTAATGAAAAACCATGACTAGCCGAGAAAATGTGAGAAATTCGAGTCATTTTCACCACGTCAAGAAAATGGAAGCAGAGCTCACCGGAAACCCTAGCTAGTGAGAAGGATACCCGAGCTACGAAAAATGGAGAGATTAAGCATAACAAACAAACACCAACGAGCTCAACGAGCTCGAACGTTTGGATCTCGCTCCTCCTGAGAATCATTGAACAAATAAAGCATATCCATTACAAAATATCCCTATAGGAAGTTAAGATGTTGGGGTGTATAGCAAGAAAAAGAAGAAGATCAAAAAAGGCTCCGCTTCTGAAATCTTGAAGTCAGGTAAATACTCAGTGAACTCAAATGCGAGAATCCAACACAATGGGTTGAAAATAAGGAGCTTAAGGATAAGGACTTTTTGGTCGAAGGGTAGAAGATGGAAAAGGAATTCAAGAACTTAAGAGTGTTATTAGAGAAATGGATAAATCTAAGGGCAACAAGGAAATTGTTAAAATGATGAAAAGGAGGATATCCCTGCTGAAATTGAAATGAAGCTTCTGGATGGCAATGGAAATGGAAAATGAAATGACGTATGGTTATATCCTCTCTACCCTTAAAAGTTCTATAATTGATGATATGACATGTTTGTAGTTTGTAGTCTGTCAAAGTCACCAAGGTTTTGGGGCCTTAATAAAGAGAGATTGAAATTGCTCAAGTGGGATTTGAAAGATTTTTAATTATTTTAATTATTTGCATGTGGGCATGGATTTTGATATTTTCGCTAAATCGATGAAACCAAGATTAGATAGGATATCAAGTGATGTGGAGTTCTATTGTTACCTTAACCTTTTATAAGGTTAGCATAATTACCTTAGATTTTTTCATAAAGGAGTTTTGGTGAGATGCCCACAAAGGATGGTTATCTCTTGTTCATTTTTGTCTCTACTACTTTATTCGGATCATGAGGATACATTTTGATCCTATTTTATTTAATTTGTATTTGTCTTACAAAGGGGTCGTTGAGCCCTGCGATGTTGGAAGTTTTCTCCTTTTTAGCATTGGATTTTTTACCTCTTTTGTTATCTGGATTTGAGCCTTCAAAATAGGGTATAGTCCCTTCAAAACTAATTACCCATAATAAAAAAAAAAGTGACACCAATGAAAGCTCGAATCCATAAAAACCTTTTTCTATGTATTGAGAATCAACGAACAAATAAAGACATATCGACAAAATATGGACATGCCAAGATGTACGGGGGTGTATACCAAAGCACCTAGCTCAAGTCAAAATAGGGCTCCAAAATGATGAAACGTTGAGCTAAAGTAGGTTTTTTTGGATGGTAAAATAATTTGTTTCCTTCAAATGAGAAACCCATGCTCATGAGTTGAAAATGAGGAGCTTAAAACAAAAACTTGAATTTTAAGCTCGTAGAAATGGATTCCAGAATTGCATGTTAGTTTTTGATTAGTTTGGAAGACAAACATAGCGATCTTGGGCCTCAACATGGTGGTTGTGATAAATTTTTCTAGGGTTTCCCCTCGAGAGATGAAATGAAGCTTTTAAATAAAGGAAAATGAAATGAAAATTATAGTTTCTACCCTAATTCCTTGATGATATGACATAGTGTAATTTGACCATCAACATAGTTAGAGTCATCACCTAATTTGAAAACCTTAATAATGTTTTGTTATACCCACAAGTGGGCATTTCAAAATTTTTAATTATTATAATTATTGATCCAGGGGGTGGATTGGAGTGACATTTTCTAAATCAATGAAACACACGATTAGATAATGCATGCGTAGCCATATCAAAGTGAAACCAAACATTACCTAACCTTTATAATTAGCATGTAATTCTTTAGTTTTAAAGGAGTTTTTGAAGTCAACAAAGATGAGATATGACCACAAACTCATATTTTGACCTTTAAAACATTCAAATGAAGGGATAATTACATGATTATTATTAAAATTTGTATTTAAATAAAGGGGTCGAACCATGCATATCATCGACCTAATATGATTTGTTTCCAACATAAATCCCACATAAGAGTTCAAATTAGAGTTGAAGAGTTGCACTTGTGAGAGTGAGTTAAGTGAACTTATCCATCCTTTTTCTATATGTATTCATGCTTTTGAAGAATTTGGAGGGCATATGATTTTGACATGCCTCAGGCTATTGATCCATTTTGAATACTTAACACCTATTTGTGAAATAAAATATGATTTTTTATGTTCCATGTCTAAAGTGAAAAGTAGGTCATCTTGAGGTATTGTTAGAGAATAATTTGTGTCCTTTGAATGCTCATGAGTATTAAAAACCTCTATTAAGTGGGTTTTAAGCTTTCATAGATAATTTTAAGTGCATGTTAGTTTGTTGATTAGTTTGGAAGTGGAATAGACCCCGATATTAAATCAACCTATATTGTTACTTTTGCATGTGGTAGTACCTTACAACTTGATGTATTAAATCAAACAACATATGAAGTGATAATTTTCATGTCTTGAAGAGCTAAATAGTGCATTTTTTTCAGGCACAACTCTCCAACATAGTTAGTATATCACCTAATTTACATGTTTCTATTAATGATTTTGTTATTTCTCTCTTTCATCCTCAACAAGAAATTGGTTTAGGTGATTTATAAGAATAACCCTCTTAGGATTAGTTGGGTAAAACTCTGAGTCAAACATTTTGAGGATAGTTCGTGTATATATCAACTAAAGAGAAGGATTGGTTACAACTATTCAATTCATGTTGCTCTTTAGAGTGATAAATTTTTGCACAATGGGATCACAAGAGATTTTGACGTTATATCAACATTAAATGAAGGGATTGTTTTGTAATGATTTTTCCTAATATTTCTCCTATTCATCAACCTAATATGATTTTGAAAACATAAATCAACATATAAGAAGACATAAAGACTGAGAGAAGCAATCAGCTGGGAACCACTCAAGAGACCCAATACAAAATTCAACTTCTTTGCGAGAAGACTATTTTGGACGAATATTTTGATAAATCAACATTGATCCAACGCAATTAGCTACTATTTAGTGAAATTGAAATCATATTTTTTCATGTTCCATGTCTAAAGTGAACACAAGGTCATCATTAAGAGGTCTTTCTTTTGAATTTGATCAATTACCTCTTAATTCTACTAAAATAAGAAGATTTGGGAATTTTTACACCCTATAATAAGCCTAACACTTCACTCCGACCCAAAACTTTTTCATTCAAATCCCCATATTTCCTATGGTAAATCAACCTTTGTTACTTTATCACATGTGGTAGTACCTTAGGGACTTGATGTATTTAATTTGAAACACTCTTGGCATGACCCACATTGAAACTTCTTCCCTATAAAGGCGGCAATATTGTAAAGATCAAACCACTCCCATTGAGCATATTAGAGACAGCTTTTTGTAATGTATGTTTATAATGCTCCCTTACCCATGAGAATGTTTCTTTTTTACGATTATTTGTTGCATCCTTCAAAGGTCAAGCCCTAAAATGGTATATACATTTTCTAATAGGATATATTTTCTTAGACTTAGAATTAGTTGGGTACAACCCTTTGTAAACATTTTGAGGATAAATCATATCACTTATCACTCATTGAGTAGCTTACAATATTAAGAGAGCACCTCAGGATTTTATGACAAAATTTAACCTGATATTTACAAGAACATGGAAAATAATACCACAAGATGTTAAACCATTAGCTAAACACACTTTTTGTATTCCTTGTGGGCATTAGATAGTGACATTGTAGTTATGATTGAGTCTATGGGTGGTGCAACACTCCTGTTACTTTTAACATAGCAATAAGAGTATAAAATAACCTTGTTCAAGATGGAAAATTGGCCCCTAGACAATTTATGCCCATCTTTCTAGAGATAAATCCTATTATGTATATTGTAAATTCAACACAACCTTCCAAATTTAGCATAACGAGTTAGATGAGCTAAAATGGACCTTGTAAACCATGGGAAATAAGATAGTATAGCTAGAGAGACAATAGATTCAAGCTAATTTACATAATCAACCACCTTATGGGACTAAATACCAACCTTATACCAATTATAGATCTCTTGTTCAAGGATATATAGCTCGTTATCAAGATCCGAGAGCTATTACGGTAGTAAAGCCGATTATAGCTGCTGATCAAAATGTTCCTTCAACTTATAATCCATAGTTCAGTGAAGCCCCAAAATAATATGATGCAAGATATAAATCTGCAGCCTAATGCTTCAAATACATCATTAGAAATGGTGGCACAAAGATTTCCTATGCCATAATTAACTCAAGAAAAATAATTTATCAAGCTTAGCGAGTGGATTTCTAGCATCACAAGGAGATCTAAATTTTATGCAGGAGCATCGTGATGCAACCATGATAAATTGGGAGGCTAGTGATCATGTCACTCTTAATCAAGAGGTTAGACCCAAGGAAAGAAGATAGTTTATTGTAGTTGTAAAAATATAAAGAAAGAGGGCCATGGACAAGAGTACTAGTGTTCAAGCTGATGCTTCAATTCAAGAAAATTAGAATATCAATGTTGGTAAGAAATCATTTTCACCTCAAACACAAGAGCAAGTTGTTGTTCCAAAATTTCAGTTTAAGGTAGGGGTTGTTCCATTCAATATTGTTGATCATATGAAGAAGGAACATGTTAGCATGACTATGTGGGACTCATTATCCATTCAGGACAAAAAAAATTACTTGTGAAAGATCTTTTAGGTCTTAAAATATCATCAAAACCATCATAATGTAAAGAAAGTACAACCAATATGGTTTTGAAAAATGCAGACCAAAAAGTTAAGTATCCAAAACAACAAACAACCAAAGAGGAAAATGCTGCTATTGGTGAGGTAAAATTGTTTAAATAAACTCCTTTTACCTCTCATTAATAATTGGTGATTAGTGGTACATAATCGCATAGTAGATAATGGGCCGAGTAACAAAGTGATGCCTAAGATGGTTGCAGAATAAGTTGGGATTGAAGTATAATTTCAGCGCTAAACATGTGTTGTAGTTGGATGGTTCTCCAGCTAAGATGATAGGAATGATTAAAAATTTTAAAGTCACCTTGCATGCTTTCCCACGAGTAATAATATTACAAGATATAATGATGGTGGGTTTACCTCCTTATTTTTCCATGTTTCTTTCAAGATATTTCACCCCTAAGATTGGAGTTTATATTTCAGTTAGTCTTATTGTTTTTCAGAACTAATGTGAATAAATATATTTCTAAACCTTTGTCTAGTTTTCATATAGAACCTCATACACCTAACATGGTAAATGTAAATTATGGTATCACCGATGAGCGTCTAAAGGAGGTTAAATGCGAGACTATTCATATATTAGAAGGAACCCCTAATTTTTTTAAGGATAAAAGGACTAATGAATTTTATGACCATAATCCTTATAGATTTAGTGATGAATAAGGCCTTTGTATAGTCACAAAATCATGTAATTTAGGCATTATTTAGCTGGTCTTATACTACTATTTAGAGGGTTATCAAGAGAAGAAAGTACTAATTAATCCCACATTTTGGCCATCATATTTTTACCTCTAATTTCATTATTCCTATGTATTTTCCTATGCATGCCCACCTTTTTTAATTGTCCCATCAATTTATCCTAAAGTAGGGCATTAATCCTATATTAGGGCACTCGAGGTGCCTTGGTTCCCACTGGGGTGCCCGATACATGTTCTACTTTCACACATCTTTATGGCCTCTTCTATCCATTTTTCATCCTTATCTTTTTCCTAGTCTGCCATGTCGGGGTTAATTACAAAATTAGAGAAACAAAACCCTATAAATATAAAGTTATGAGACCATAATGAGGGTCCTAGCGTCACATACTACTATCTCTCTATATATAGTTTCATCCATTATATCACTTGCATCCACATAGGGCCATGCATCAAGGCTAAGATATTTGCATCAACACACAACATAAGGAGAGGGATTATATTTTATTCCGTGCATACATACTATTACATTTTTCTATAATTATTATTGCTCGCTACTTCACAAAGTGTGAATGGTACAATAAAACCTAGGAAACGACATGCACACACACACACACACACACACACACACACACACACACACGAACTACATTTGGGTCTGAAATGTAGTGCAACACTCAGATTAGTAAGCCCACTATTGTGGTAGCTAAGGTCATTCCAACCCATTCATTTTGCATATTTTATTTTTAGGGTTTTGATACTTCTTTGTATTTTATAGGTCATTCCTCGATATCAAATTATTTCATATACCAAACGAAATTCAATAGATCTAGTGTGACATGAGAAAACAAATATTTTAGGGAATCTTGGAATGCTATAGAAATTAGATTATGAGCTTTTACAGAGACCAAGGCGCCTATCTTTGCGAGACTAGGGAACCTTGGGGTGCCCTAGTACCTTCCTGGGTGTTGCAATATCCTTATATCTTCTAGATATGACCTTTGTGGGACCCATGAGTGATCGTTCCTACTTCCAGAATCCACAATCAGACCTGCGACAACCTGTGATAGTCTCCAAAGCAATCAGCTAAGTCCTTTCCTTTTACATCCTTGCACATTTAGGGTTTTATTTCATTTAATATAATTATTTAAAATTATTCCATATTATCTTAGCATAATTTACAATGTTTTAGTCCTCCTATATTAGATTAACTATTATTATACTTTCCTATAGTATATTTTAATTTTAGTTAAGAATTTTAGTGAACTGAAGTCTCATCTTAGGTAAGCATAATAGGAAATGCACTTCTTCTAAGTCTCCAATTACTCTACAATTTGATAGTCATGGTCACACTTTTGTTGAAACTCCTACTGATCCTTTTGGATATAGACCTTCCCTTCGTTCATTTAGTTTCCATCTTCTGATATGGATCCTAGAGCTATCAATGTTGTTGTTTCCGCTTATCTGTGCACTATCGATTCATTTGCTTAAGCAAAATTCATAGTGGAAGTACAAGCTCTTCCTCCTAATCCCATAGCCACACCTACTACCATTAGTGAACCATAAGATCATTCCCACTCACTTGTCCCTTCTCGGTATTATGCGTAGATGATTCCACCGATCCCATAGTTGTCCTAACTTCTCCATCTTCTACGATTGAATCTCAATCTCTGCAGTTCCACATGACTTAGTTCCTACTATTTGTATGATTGATGTGGTCCCTTATGATTCACCACTTACTCCTAATGATACTAACACTATGGTATTGTATACAGATCCTACTCCACAATAATCCCTTACTTTACCTCCCCTTCACTACCTCCTCGAAGAGCTACCACTTGAACCCACTATTCACGTCTCTTCCTCACCTCCTATTGATATTACGCTATTATGCCATATCGAAACCTTTACAATACATGGATGTTGTTCCATCATACATGCCAACATCACCCTCTTTAGTGTGTTCACCATTCACCTATACCCTCTTCATGAATAATTCTTATTGGGAGCACATACCACTTAACACTTCATGCATGGCCACTGTATGTTCACATGATGGTCTCTCTTGGCTTGGTTTTAACTTTGCAGACCTCCATCCTCCTTTATGCGATTCACATTTGTATCATGGCTTTGTTATTCTTACTATTGCATATGGCATGTGTGTTTTCCATATTGTAGTTCATCTTGCATGTTATCATACTACTTCTTTTCTTACTCTTGTCTAGTCTTGGTTATATTATATCGGTGGAACACTTATCCTAATCACATTGATATCACATTTCCCATGCCATTTGGCATTGTGCGCATTTGTAGAAATTCCTTCCTTTGATATTCACCTAACTTCACTATTTGGTATGCTTAGGGATTCCCTTTACCTCCCTTTATAGATGAACAATACACCATGGTCATGTATATCTTACACACTCATGGTTATTTGGATGACCTACCACATACCACTACTTATCAGGTTTCCCGCACCGTTCCATATAATTTTGAAAATAATGTTGATGACCTTTTAGATGATCTTACTTCTCCTTTATCTCCTTGCAGTAGCACCAATCCATCACTGCCTCAAATATGCCCTATATCCACCCATTTAGTTGATGAATTCCACTTTCACATTCATCCATCTAATACACACCTATTGGATTCCATACACGTGTTGCAAACTCAATGTCAGTCCATGGAAGCCACAATTACATCTCTCATTGCTGAAGTCAAACAACTTAAGGGCTATTAGAACTCATGTTAGTACTCATGCTCCACCTCATATCCATCTACATCTACTACATGCCCTCTCGCTGACCCTCTAGGTACACCATTGCCTCCACCTCTCATCTTTCACTCTAATGCTATAACACAAGACATTTTCATTCAGCTTCTTAATCATCAAATGATTACTCTACCACCTACTCATCACTATCCTCCATGACTAATACAATACCGCAATCGTCCATATTTCCACTATTATCAAATACATAGACATCATACCGATGAGTTTCACACTTTGAAATGTATAATTATAGATCTTGAACAACTAGGACTTCTCTCCTTTGATGTGCAACTGTCTCCTATTCACCATCAAGCCCATCGGGCTCATTCATCACGTAAATCTCAAGCTAGTACTACTCAAATACCTTCTTAGTGACAAATGTTCACACATAGTTGTTATCTCACCCTCCAAAATTATCACTACAACATGTTCCTACATCCCAATCTTCCTCATTCATGAATCCTTCACTCATATAGATTCCACTCACCGACGCCGCTTTTATATACTATATTACCACTATTGGATCATGGCCCTCCACCCACATTAGCCTAGGCACTAGTTGAGGAACCTCATTCTTAACCCTCATTTATTTAGATTCTCATTCATAGACACTGGGGGAATAACATCATATTCTCCCCATGCTAACATATGTGCATCATCATCTGTCTCTATTCTTTCTTAGGAATTATCATCCCACATTGTAGTGCCATCATTACCCGATGATGCACTCTTGTGCTTGGTTCACACTTGATTATTGAGGGATTACCATTACATTGAACCCCACACACTACACCTTAGGCATTACACATTACATTTCATCATACATTGCACATCATACACCATTCATTCTACACTTATTCTACATTATACTAGTCCTCATCTACGCATTACATCCATTAGGGTATCTATGCACTTAGTCACATCATACACTACATATTTCTACATATATTCTACATACTACACTAGGTTACATTACATATGAGTCTATCTTTACATTTTATCATTACATATTAAATTTCTATCTACACTATTATCACATTACACACATTACACAATACACATCATACACACCCTACACATCCTATATTGTATTATTTACACCATGCATTTATACATTCTACTTTTCCTATTGTCCTTTTCTCATTACTACATACACTACATTGTTTCATGCACTTTGCGCTCACCACCCTATGACACACTTTAATTCCTTAGTCCATACTTGACATTGGAGGGTTTACCAATCAAATGGATGTTACACTCACCATGCGACATTGCCTTATGCGAAATTTCCAACCTAGTGACATACAATTTAGGATAAATCATCACATATTCTATCATCTTGTAGTGGTATACACCTTAGGTTACATCACCACTCCCTTATTTCATCTTATAGTGATATACGCTTAGGGATAAATCATCACTCATCTTAATCCTTTCATCTCATAATGATATACTCTTAGTGCTAAATCATCACCCATCCTTTCAACGTATTGTGATATATACTTAGGGCTAAATCATCACTCATCTATTTAAAAATTTGTGATATACACTTTAGCTATAGGTTTCACACACATATCCCCATATGTCACATCTCATCACTATTACATATACACACTCATCACAACACACTAGACACAACAAACACTACTTGACCATTTCCTATGATGCACTATCATTTATGGTTCATTCTTAATTCAGGATCCATTTATGAGAAAATTTCCAAAAATATATTTCTCATCATTCAAGGATAAAATAACGATCCACATTTTCTCTTAGATATTTAATCTTTCCTAGAAATCAAGATTTTAGATTTCATGATGTAGAGGATGTAATTAGTTTTCCACTAAGTCAAAGATAATTAAATTATGACAACTAGAGCTCGAGTTATTTCAGATTGGGCATGGTGTTTTCGTGAAGCATAAGTTACATAGTCTACAATATATTATCTTTTGATCCTTTTCAAAACATTTATCCATTTCCTTCATTGATCAAATAAATTAGACTAGTTCCATATAGACAAGGTTCATTCATCACATAACATATCCACACTCTACTCTTTCCTTGTATTACGGCTTTGTCCTTTGGTCCATGATTTTCCCCTTTTATGGCATATTTTTCTACCCATCCGTAGCTTTCCTTAATTTCTCTTAGATTTTGCAATCTTCCATGACTTTCCTTCTTTACCCGTAACTTTCTCTAGTACTCGCAAATTTTCTTCCTTACATGTGGCTATGTTCTTTTACTCCAGCTTTTCTAGTTCTCTGTGGCTATCTCTAGTATTTCGTGGCTTTGCATCTTTTCCCACAACATTGTTCTTTTTGACCATAGTTCTCACTAAACCTCTGCGGCCTCCTTTAGACTTTGGTGGATTCCTTCTTATGTCTGTGGCTTTCACAAAAATTGATTAAGTCTCCTAGAGCCATCCTTGAACATATTTCATATTTCATCATCATATAATCGGTTGAAACCTATTTGAGAGTGAAAAATACCAATGAAACTTCACATTTCTCTTACAAAGTCTATCTTGAAATGCTTCCTAAAGCTTGTTACAAAATTATTAACATCTATTTCATACATGGTTTACATTTAGAGATCTACACAACACCTACACCACATGTTTTCCATCAATGTAGCTTAACATCAATGAAAACAATCATGATAATGATAAAGGTCTAACAGGGGGTTAGATGGAACTAAATCGAGTGGCACAAGGGTTCCCCACACCTTAGATAAGGTTGAAATACAAAGGGGCCTTTTGGAATGTGGATAGTCAAATGAATGGAGGATCAAATAAACTAGCTCCATTAAGGTTCCATGAGGCCTTCTTGGTTGGTTTTCTAAGGTGGGGGTGAGTGGCATTTATTACGTAGATAAATCGGTGGATGTGGGCCCAAATGGCCCAAGGATCACAATGGATGAGGGATGTGAGTTCCCGATCGGCCGAAAAAGCCATCGAGAAAGGGGTGGGTACCGATAGTGTCATATGGCGATGATCGAGCATAAAGAAAATGAAGGTGTGGGAAACTTGTTGCCCGGGAATAGGTTTCCTATGGGGTTTAAAGTGGAAGGCCAAATGAAACCCACAATGCAAGGTAGAGGTGAGAGCTATAAGGGGAGAGTTTATTACTTGTATGGCGGTGAATTCAGGTCCGCCAAGAACACCTAGCCTGATTCCATGTGACATCAATTTCCCTGCGCCCTATTAAAACCTCAGCAAACCAAAGGAAGAGAAGGCCCAATATATTGTAGAGTGTGGGCTTAAAAGAGGAATAAAGGATGAAATTTTTGAAATGAGTCACACATCGCTCCTAGCCACACTAACATATCTTCTTCCATACTCTACCAAATTAGACAAAATTGTACTTAGATTTGAAATTGATTACTTCATCATGAAATCAAAAATCATAATTTTAGTAGTGGTATGTGTTGTAAATATCTCCCCCAGTAGATATAGGACAAGAAAAAGAATATGGAAATCAAAGAAACTTGAGCGATATTTATTGCATCACCCAATAAAGGTGCGGGTGAAGGCGCATGTCAAAGAGTGTCAAACTTTTTAGATGAACATGGATGCATTTTTGGGCATAGGAAAAAAATGTAGACTCGAAAAATCTTTCGCTTTATATATTGTAAAGTTCTATAGGTATAAGGCGCACGTGGTGAGTGTTTACATGAACATGGATGCGCCTTAGCATGGGCAGAAAAGTTTCGACACAAAAATTTCACGCCAAAGGCGGACATTAGAAGGCACACGTCAAAGAGTTTTGACATGAACATGGATGTGTCTGGCGCAGGTAGAAAAGTGTCGACACGAAAAGTTCATGCAAGTCGCAAGTAGAAGGTGCGTACGCCAAAAGTGTCGACATGAACATGGATGCGCCCTGGTGTAGGTAGAAAAGTGTCGACACAAAAAATTTCACGCCAAGGCGCAGGTAGAAGGCGCACGTCAAAGAGTGTCGACATGAACATGGATGTGCCCTGGCGCAGGTAGAAAAGTGTCGACACGAAAAATTTCGCGCCAAGGTGCAGGTAGAAGGCGCACGTCAAAGAGTGTCAACATGAACATGGATGCACCTCTGGCACACTTAAGAGTATGACGACATGCAAATGGATGTGCCAAGGTGCACCTTCAGGAGGCGCAACATTTTGAGCACCGACAGAAGCAAACCCCAGACCTTAGATATTCGAGATGGCCATAATTTTTCATGGGAGAGCTCGGATTCATGCAAGGTTGGAATTTTTGGAAATATTACAAGGTCCTCTATCCAACTACAATCTGGATATCTTTAATTACGTGGGAAAAAGTTCTTAAAAATTCAAAATACAGTTCGCCACTTTTGGGTTTGCTAGGGTTCTCACCTACCATCATAATGAGATGAATTAAATACAACCTAGAGGTGGTTGGGGTAGATTTGGAATTCCTCTCTCTTCCCTCTCTCATTCTTCCTATAAATTGTAAGGAGGGGATTTTTTCTAAATGTTGGACATTCTTGTTTTGCCCCTCCCTTCTTCTCTTTGGCAGGTGAATTTGTGGAGTTCAAACCTCCCATTAAAAACTGTAATGCAACTTTGCCTCTTGGCATTTTGTAGTGTATTGTGTCAATATTTGGAGCAAATAATGCATGTCTGTGGATGATTCTCAACCCTCTCTATGTTCATTTGCATCCTCTTGATCTTTCACTACAAATCTGGTTATCTGTGCATGATCTTGCATTGCATTTTAATGGTTTGTGTTTATAGGCAAGACAGTGTTTCTTCATTCCTCGGTGCATCACCTTTGTTAGTTTAGGTTTATTTTTATGCATCTTCTTACCCTATCTCCTTGGAAAGTTAGATTAGGTTTTTGAGTAAACCCTCTGCATTTTTATGTGTGCATCTAAACAGAGGAATAGGAACTGCCTTCATCCGAGAGAGATTTTCCCGATTCACAAGGTCCCACACTTGGGAAAAGCTCCATGTTATGCAATCGCACTGAGAGTCTCAACCCATCGAGTTACAGTAAATTCAAGGGTCTATGGTTCGCACACCAACAAAGTATGTGGAAAAAGTAAAGAAAAATCTCCCAATTTTAAATGAACACTTCTAGGTGAGTAAAAGAGCATTAATGAAGACATAGCTATTTTATTCTTCCACAAGAAAGAGTACATTGAGGAATGGATTTTCAGAGGTTCCCATTCCATTTTTAGATCAATTAATGAATTTTTTGGTGGATGAAGGGGAAATCCAGGATTTATTTCTCTCTCTCTCTCTCTCTCATCCTTTATATATTGTAAACTTCTCATTTGAGAAGTAAAATGGGATATTGTGGGATATGGGGAAACTCTGCCCATTTGTTTTCTCAACTCCAATAAGCTGACGCAAGCCTTCACATTGGCATGAAAAGTGTATTTGTGCCTCAATCTTTAATATGTAATGGCATGTGCAACATTATAAAGCAATAAAATATCTGTTTGTGGTTTTCTCTCAACCCTTGCATTTATTTCATTGATTTCTCTTGCCTCTCCATTCTTGATATCATATTCTATGCATGTTTATTTCATTTCATGTTGTTGTTGTTGTGTTATATGGAGATTTGGTGGTGAATGAAGACTTGGGACTATACCACAACTATGTTGGCCTCTCTCAACTCCATTTTCTTCTCTACTCTCCCTCAAAAGGATATTTCAACCCCTTTTATTAGTGTTATCACCTCTATTAGTGTAGGATTTCCCTTTTTCATGAAATTTCTATATCTTTGGTCCCTTAGAATTGATAGTTTTGGAGTAGTTAGCTACATTCCCATCATTAGAGTAGTTTAGTGCTAGGATTAGGAAGAGGAAACAAATTTTTCGGAGTTCCATCTCAAGTAGCAAGTCCGACAACTTGAGAGATGGTCCAATGTTACCCAAAACATCCATTGTTCATTCACATATGCATGATAAATTAGAGGGTCTTGTTTTTAGTGATAAAACTTTTGGCATGCTTGATCCGATAGGTTTGAATCACCTTACCACTTAATTTCATTAAGTTTTTTTTTCTCTTGGTAAAAATTCAACATTTGGAGGCATGGAGGCCAAACAACCCTAAAATTTCGAGTTGCAGGGCCTTTCTTCTTCACCCATTTCCATCCATTTTTTATTTTTGCATATTTCCATTTCATTTCATTTATGAAGTTGTGCAATCATGACTTCATTTTCATCATTGGATTCCCACTTGTAGAAGTTCCATTCAAACCCATCTTCATGATATTGATTAACAAAAAAAAATTACTACATGGGTATTAGGGTATTAGTGTTAATCTAATTAGGAGGACTAAAACGTTGTATAAATGAACTAAAGCAATATGAAGTAATAATAAATAATCATTCTAAGTGAAATGAAACCCTAATTATGCAAGAGGAGGAAGATAAATGGCTTAGCTAATTCGAAGAGGCTGTTGCAGGTTGTCGTAGGTCTGAACATAAAATTTGGAAGTGTAGACGATCACTCATAAGTCTTGTGAAGACTAGATCTAGAAGATATGAATAGACCGAGGGTCCTGGAATGGTACTTTGGGTGCCTCATGGTAACCTAGTCTTAGAAATAGGTGCCCTAGTCTCGTAAATGCTTAGAAAATGGTTCTAGTATGGTCTCAAGATGATCTCGAAACTCTTCTGTCTATAGCTCTATATTCACTAAATGAACAATATAGTGACCTGAAATACAAAAAGAAGTATCAAACCCTAGAAAAATAAAAATACAATATGAATGGGTTGGAATGACCTCATTCGCCAAGCTAGTGGACTTATTGTTGAGTGTTACACATTACATTTTGGACCCATGGATGTAGTTCGGGTGCATGTGTGAATTTTGTTCCCTAGGTGCTCTTGTGCTAGTCAAACTTTGTGAAATGGGAGTAATAATAACTATAGAAAATGTAAATTGAATGTGTGTGTTGTCATATAAATGTGCAACAGGGAAATTGAAAATTTTACAACATGACAACGATACCCTTGTGCCAAAATTTTCAAGTCCTATCCTTTCTAGTGCACCCAGTCTACTCAGTCAACCCAATGACCTCCTAGATGATGTTAACTCATTCCGTAGGTGATTTAGGAAATTCAATTCAACCCCCTAGGTGATTTTGGAGTTCTTAGAAAATGTAAAATTTGGGTAGTCATGGGAAGGGCTATCATTAGCCTTCCCAGAACGAGTGCAACCCCCTAAAGAAGAGAATTAGAGATAAAATAAATATGAAGGTGAATTTAAGGTCTAGAAACATCATGGAAGTGATTTCAGATGATTCAGGGAAGATTTGGAGAGGTTAGAGTAGTTTGATCAAAAACAAGGTTCATAGGTCTAAGAAGTGCACATGCCAAAAATGATGCTTAAGCTTGGGAAGGTGATTTTGGATGTAATTAGAAGAAAAACAAGACATATCAAACCCTATAATATGGTGAAATTATTTTTATCTCAACACTTTGGCATAATAGGTGCAATCGGCTTTTTTCACACGCCCAAGGAGTGCATGGTGTGGCGAAATGAAAAAGTAATCGAACTTCGTGAAGTGATTCCGAGAGATCTCGGATGGAGTTAAGAGATATAATTTTTTTTAAAGGGAATTAAAATACCTAAAATTTGAATAAATTATTTTTCTCACAACACTTTGGCACAACAGATCTTAATCGCTTTTTTCAAGGCTTAAAGGTATGGAACAAGAACAAAAATCTCATTTTTCAAGGCATATCGAAATTATCAAGAGATGAGACCCACACCATTAGATTCATAAGGCTAATTTCAGTCAACTTAATATAAAAATTCACCAAATAATTCATCGGGAGCTCACGTTAATGTCATTTAAAGTTTTCTCTTAAATTTTTAACAGGACACGTGTCAGCAATAGGAGCATGGCACAATTTTGTGTCCCTTACGTCCCCTGAGAAAAGATACATAAGGGATAATAAAATTTTCCCAGCCCCTATAGGCCCTCAGGACCCACATACAACCTCTAGGATCATCATTTCAGCCCCCAAGTGCTTGCGGGAGATTGAAGCCTTCATCGTTGGATCCATGCCACATGTTATCATCGACACGCCATGAAAAATGATGTCCCTCATCTCCATTTGTGTTTGGGGACATAAAGGAAAATAAAAATGGGCCCACCCCTAGGATTCTTCTTGTCAGCCATTTGACCCCTTCAAGAGTAGTTTTCCAGCCTCTAGGAACTAGTTGGAGCTAAGTACTTGGCTATTGGATTTACGCCAAGTGTCGCATGGAGACGCGACATGAAAATTGATGTCCCCTTCATGCCTTAATTCCAAAGGGATGTCAAGGACATAAAATTTTTCCCCTACCCCTTGGAATGCAATTTTTAAATTTTTATAATCTAACACTTAGCCATTTTTTCCCGCTTCTTCTTCTTCACAGTTCACCCCGCAATTGCTCTGTAACTTGTCCACCATTGCTTTCTCACACCCAGTCTACCATTGATGCTCTGAAACAACTCTACCATAGAAAATAAACACTCGGATACATGAAAATATATAGGTTTGGGAATAGATCTTGATCGAGAAATCTAAAGAAATGAAAGATGGAGAAGAAGAACGAAGATCTTCACTGAAAACTCTCATCGCCGTGAATCATAAAATATTCATATATTTCAAAATACAAGTTGGATTGAGGTTACATATTTCTGGACTTCCAAGTTTTTCAATACGATCAAGATGTAACAAATGGGAGGTCATATGGTTCCTTGAAACATTTGTTCTAACAAAAATCCCATTTTGTGCCCTAGATCACATTCTTTGGATTTCCCATCAATCAGCAATGGAAATGAGCTAAAAACTTGCACATGGACTCCAAATGAAAAACCTATCTCAGTGGAGTTGATTTCATCGAGAATGGAGTCAAAAACTAGACCTGAAGTAAATTTCAAGCTCCATTAATGGTCACCATGGTAGCTCTCCGTGCCTAAAGTCATTGCACAGTAAAAAACTTAAATTTTATTTCCAAGCATTCTAGTTGGTGAAATCAAGTGAAATTCAGAGGAGGTGACTACAACGATGAGCCAAGTCCAAAAAAATATGTTTCATCAAAACCGAGCACAGGAAAACCACTTTCCAAAAATAGTAACCTTTCCTACACATGTTTGTTATGTTTGGTAGGTCTACATCAAAAGTGACTACAACAAATATAATGTGCACCAAAAGTCACCCGGGGAAGTCGGAATGAGTATTCGTGAGAGTAGAAAATAGAGAATATGAACACTTACTAAAAATAGCAAGCCCCTATATGTGTTCTTATTAAAAATAATAAGTTATACTCGGAGGGAAGTTTTGACACAATGGAACATAAGGGGATCATCATTCGGGATCCTCCATTGGCATTTCTCATAAAGGATTAGACAATGTCTTTCAACACTCACTAGATAGTTCAGGTCACAAGTATATCATACATAGGGTAAGAATCACTGGTCATCGAAAAAATAGTTCATTCAACTCAAGCAAGTGTCCATGAACCAAGATGAAGGAATTTCCTAGTGTATAAAGAGTTTGGAGATGTAGATTTCACTATAGTGGAGCACTTCATTAGATCATCTGATAAGGATCCGAGGACTTCCTTAGAGGTGGGTTCTTCTTCATTGGCAATCCTCCTTAGTTCTCTCTCTCCCCTTTTTCTCTCTTCTCTTCCCCCACTTTCTCTCTCCCCATTCTAATTCTTCGTTGGGGTTACACTTTTCATAATGCCTTTAATTAATTTAAAATGACTATTTTATGTAATAAGTCACCCTTAAGTCATAAAAGGGGACTTAATATTTTCCTAAGAATGTAAAAGGTCATAAGTTGTAATAAGGCATTTGGGGGTAGATGAAGAGTCATCTCTCATTCTATAAATTGTAAATCCATTCCCATTTCAAAGGGTTAGTGATTGATTTTGTAAACTCAAGAGTGAATTGAGAGAACAAAGGAGATAGCCAAATTATTCCATTCCCCCATTCTCAAATTTCCTCCATTTCTCCACTATGTACAACTTTTTATTGAGCAATCAATCTGAAAAATGAGTTTGAGAAAAATGAGTTTATAGGTTTCTTTAACTAAGGGTTTCTTGATACTTTGAGCTCATTAGATTCTATTTGGTCTTATTTCTACTTGTAAAGTTATTTCCTCTTAATTTTAGTGCATGTGATGAAACTTCTAACTAATGTGTGTAGGAATCTGATTTTCTACTGTAACATTAATCATCCTACCTATTTTTCTCACTCCGCTTTCTTGCTCTTGGACAAATTCTTCCCTAGAAATAGATTTCTAGTGTTTCCATAGGGTCGAGTGGAGTACCCCTGTTGGATCCTCGACCATAAGGCCACTCGGAGAAAACTCACTTTCACTCGTGCATGCATATCCCGATAGCTGCACCAATTAAGTAGAGGACTTAAACTCAGAGTGTTAGTAAGAAATCCACAAATTTATCCCCAACAAATTTTCTTGCCAAAATTTTTTTGACCACCGTGAGGCAGATTCAACAACATACTGCACCTAAAAATGACCAAATTTTCAATTTTTGGCAAAGGGAGAATTTTCGCAAGGTACAAAAATTAAAAATATCAAATATTGAAAAAAAAAGAGTTCTTGAAAATCCATTGTTGAAAGATACACTATCATTCCTGCACATGACCTTTCATATTCCACAATTTCCTTTTGTATTCCCATTGCAAGAATTTATAAAATATGGCGGAAAGGAGATACACCAAGTTAAATAGATTGAGAGGAATTTTCAAGCCCCACTTTCGAGGCTTTGAAAAATCAGCAAAAACAAGTTAGAGACAATCCCCACTACTTTTCTCAAGCCTCATCCCTATCCAGGTCATCAAAGTAGTTCACTTGGAAATCCCATCAAAACTCCTGTTGATAATCCCCCTTCAAATTCTCTCTTTCTTCAACCACCATTGAGCATTGAGTTCCTAAAAGAAGAAGACTTTGGAGAATGATTTGTAGAATCAAGAGCTGAAGTAGAAGTAGAAAACGACAATGGAAGATGAAGTAGAAATACCTCAACCCATTGTTCCATGGGGAAGGAATACATGCCTGCTTTCTCTTGAACCCCCTCTTCACGATCTACCAATGGGTTCCCACAAGAACTTTTAAAATTTCAAAGGTGATAACACACAACATCATGAAGAAACAATCTCTACTTTCACGACATCATGCAGAATTCTTGGTGTCCAATATGAAGATGTCACTATAAGACTATTCATGGAGTCCCTCCAAGAAAAAGTAGCGGAATGGTTCTACCTCCTACCTACCCGATCCATCACTTGTTGGAATAACATCAAAAGGAAGTTCGAGGAAATATTTATATTCACCAAGGACTATCAAGACCTCCTTGTTAAATCAACACAAATGAAGAAAGAAGAAAATGAAACTATGAGAGGATTTGTGGCTTGTTTTGGTGATTGCTCTATAGGATATCGAATGAGGATTCACCGTCTAAAAATAATGTTCGGGAGATTATTCATTAATTCTCAATCACGAGACGTAGGATTTTTCTCAAACAAGGGATATTACAGAAGCACAAAGATTACAATTAAATTTGATGAAGATCTCATCGTATCTAAGAAAGGTCAAGAATCCCTCAAAGGATAGAGCTCAATGTTCGGAGATGAACGGACTGATATTTTCTTCGCAAAGAATGGAAAAAAATATGTCCTCACTAAAGAAGGAAATTTTCAAATGAGTGTCTCCTTAGAAGAATAATTGAAATCAGATTGCAGGGAACACCCAGAAGGATTTCCTTGGAGGCTCCACCTATCAACGCAAGTTGTAGGATTGAGGAAAATGAAGTAAGATATTGAATAATAAAGTGAAGAGAGACGAGTCCCTAGAATTTATGATCTTGAGAATGATACACAAATCAGATTCTATGATTATTACGGAGGTAAAGAAGATGACAAAGAAGATGCACCCAAATTCTCATGTGCAGTATTCACTTGTTCTCAATCCGAGAAAGGATCTTCTTCCTCCACCCTATTAAAAATAAGAAGACTAAAGATCCTCCTATGGTGACTCAACAAAAAAAAATCAGCCGAGGATCTCCACTCCCACCCTCCATGGAGTCCACATTGTTGAAACCTGATCCTGTGGCAAGTAAGAAGGCTCCTAAAACTCAAAAAGTCTTCTAATGCCTCTTCCAATTTTAAATCTAAATAATAAAATATGGTACTTTAAAAGTTTCTAGTGTTCCTTTAAAAATACCCTCCATTCCCTAAACATCTAAACCTACTACCAAACCTATCCCGACTCCAAAATCATTCCTTTCATCAACCTCACCCACATCTTCTCCTTTTGATTTCATAGAATATGTGAATAAATCCAAAGTGTAGATTAATGAAACTGAATATTTGTGGACTCACCTAAAAATTTGAGAGGTTCATCCAATATATCATCGAGTGTCATAACACCTAGTTCTAAAGGAGTACTACCAAACCCACATGTGCCTCCCTCACAAAACATGTTAGCCATGAGTGCATCAAAGAAAAACAAGGTCGATCCTTTTTATGTCTCCCTTCTGGTTGGGGAATATGTGTTGAACAATTGCATAATAGATTTAGGTGCCTTAGATAATGTCATGCCCGTGAAGGTTTCCAAATCTCTTAAACTCCCCATGACTCCACCTGGTGGCTCTTGTTACTCCATGGAATCAAAGGAAGTCCCACTTGTGGGGAAGATTAAAGATGCACATGTGGCTCTTGCTGAATTTCTAGATAAAAGGATATTAATGACTATTTTGGTAGCAAACATCCCGACAACCTTTGGAATGTTGTTAGGTTGAATCTTCTACTGAGACTTGGGAGGGAAAATTTCAGATGAATTGGTCTTCTATAACCATACCAATTAAGGGAGACATGGAGAAATTATTTCCAGAGACTAAGATGAGGTACATAATGTGAAATTTTGATAGTCTAGGAACCAACATCTTGTATCAAGATAACATGCAGATGAATTACTTTGTGACAAATAAGGAGGAAGATGATATTCCCATATTGATAGGGATAGAAATTCCTTCCCAAAGGAGTATGGATCTTGAAGAATCATTGAGGAACTTGAATTCCAAGAGGATATACCTAATTTTCTAAATGATGTGAGCCAAGAAGAAGAGGAAATGGTTCTTGATGATTTACAAATGGAGAAATCAGCTTATACGCTTATCCATGAAGAGGAGATGTTCTCATTCCCATTTGGAGATGAAGATGATCTCAATCATGCCATCCATGAGAGGAAAAGACCAACTTGTGATGAGCCCTCAAAGGTTCGAAAGAAGAATCTATGCAAGATATCCTAAGAGCTATTGAAGAGATAGAAGATCCTGAGCTCAGTCTCAAACTCCTGATGCAAGCCATGAATCTACAAGACAAGCGTGAATCTAATTTGGAAGCCTCAACTAGTGTGAAGATTGGCCATGTTGAAATAAAGCAAGAGGAGAAATATGATGCCCCTCTGAGCCAATGGTTGATGGATACAATGATGAAATGGAGGTATTTTATTTCCCATTTGAAGAAGAAGACTCTTTCCATGATGAAGAAAAGGTAAGTGATGAGGCAGAATGCATCGAATTCCTCTTGATGATGATGAATGTAATCCTAAGATGATGAAGTAATCCCTTCGGATAGTTTCCTTGCTATAAAATAAAGATTCTTCAAAGGTGTACAAAGATGAGTTGTAGGAAGTAACAAAGGAGGTCTCCATGTAATAATTATTGGTTGAAGTAGAATGTGAAAAATATCCCAAGATGATTCTTGATCTCTTAGCTCATGCTATGGCCATACAAGAAAAGTATGAGGTTTCTTTCGATCCTCCAATTAGTACTCAAACACCTCATAGTGGAATAGAGAAAAAGGATAAGTCCAAGATTTCTCATGGAAAATAGGTCAATGAGCATAGACCTGGGAAAGAAAAAATTAATAATATTCAATAAATTTGAAGCGAAAAGCAACCACAGGGTAGTAGTAGGATGCCCATTGAATAATCAACTACGTGGATAAATTCATAATGCAGCGGCACTATGAAACCAATTTCAAAGAGGATGAAGGAAGTGTAATTTCTAAGCGAAGTCATGAGCATCAATAATCTCACGTGGAATCACGTGGAATCAATCCTAAAATAAACATAGATAGTCATGAAATAAATTGAATTTCATAAACGAGTCAAGGAGAGGAGAATACTTTTCGGAACCGAGTTAATGAATTTGTAGAAAACATCACTAAATGTTTCCCACTCACAAGTAACTTTTAGGAAGTAAAAGTACTTTAGTGAAAGTTGGTTGTCCCTCGCCTTATACCATAGGTGATTGTTAGGTGTATTCCCTTTCTATTGTGTGTGTTGTACCTTTTCCATGTGTGTTGTGTGTTTCCTTTTGTCTTATTTGGTGTGCATGTTTCTACTTTGCTAGTTCTTTCTCTTGTCATAGGTTATACATGACTCCGTAGGGTTGATGGATAAGGCTCTAGTCTATGTATTGTCGAGTCAATATTATAGGATTATCATGCCATGTCTTCGCTTCTCTCAATGCATGCCATGTCCCCTAGCTAGAGCTAGTTGTTGTCATGCTAATGTGCAACAGGGAAATTCAAAATTTTCCAACATGACAACGAAACCCTTGTGCAAAAATTTTCAATTCCTATCCTTCCCAAACACCTCGGGTTCACTTAGTCAGTCAATGACCTCCCAGATGATGTTAAATCGGTCCCCTAGGTGATCTAGGAAAGTCAATTCAATCCCCTAGGTGATTTTAGGAGTTCTTAGAAAATGCAAATTTTGGACTATCATGGAAGGGCTATCACTGGCCTTCCCAGAACGAGTGCAACCCCCTTAAGTAGATAATAAGATCCAAAATAAATTTGGATGTGACTTTAAGGTATAAAAACATCATGGAAGTGATTTTGGAATATTTAGGGAAGATTTGGAGAGTTTAGAGCAGTTTGATAAAAAATAGGGTTCATAGGCCTAGGCAAAGTGCACAAGCCAAAAGAGTTGTTGAGCTTGAAGGTGATTCTTAGAGTTCCCGATGGATTTAGAATCAAAACAATACATCTTCAGAAAGGGAATTCTAAGACCAATAATATGGTGAAATTATTTTTATCACAACACTTTGCTGCAATAGGTCTGCAATCAATTTTTTCTCAAGACGAGGTAGTGCACTGGGCCGAAAAAGAAACCAAACTCCGGGAAGTGATTTTGAAATCTATGGAGGGAGTTAATAGATATAAAATCATCATTGGAAATGGAATTAAAATACCTACAAGATGGTGAAATTATTTTTCTCAAAAAACTTTGGTGCAATAGGCCTTGATCATTTTCCTCAAGGCTTAACTATGGTACTAGAACACAATTCCAATTTTCAAAGCATATATGAAGAATAAAGAGTTTACACCCCCATCATTAGATTCATTAGGAAAATTACAGTCAAATACATAAAAAAATTCTCCAAAACTTCCATCGGAGCTCAATTTATCATTGTTTCAAGTTCGCTCTCAAGACCTCAAACTTAGTCAAATTTTGACAGAAACGTGTAAAGACCGGGAGCTCCGGCATAATTGTGTGTTCCTTATGTCCCTCAAGAAAAGGTAAATGAGGGACAAGAAAATTCACCCAACCCCTATAGGCCATTTGGACCCATATATGACCTTGAGGATCACCACATTAGGCCTCAAAGTGCTTGCGGGAGCTTGAAGCCTTCACCGTTGGATCGGTGCCACATGTCATTACTTAACACACCATGAAAAATGATGTCCCTCATGTCCCTTTGTGTTGGGGAAACAAAGGAAAAGAAAATTATCCCATCCCCTAGGAAATCTTATGGTCACCCATGTGACCCCTTCAAGAAGTAGTTTTCCATCCCTAGGAACTAGTTGGAGCTAAGTACGGTCATTGGATTTCCGTCAAGTGTTGCATGGAGGTATGATGTGAAAATTGATATCCCTTTCATCCTTAATTCCAAAGGGACATCAGGGACATAAAATTGCCCCCCTTGGAATGTAATTTTTAAATGTTTGAAATCCGACACTTAGCCATTTTTTCCCACTTCTTCTTCTTCATAGTTCACCCTGCCATTGCTCTGTAACTTGTCCACCATTGCTTGCTCACACCAGTCCACCATTGATGCTCTAAACTAGCTCTACCATAGAAAATAAACACTCAAATACATGAAAACATATAGGTTTATGAAGAAATCTTGATCAAAAAATCGAAGAAACAAAAAATGGAGAAGAAGAAAGAAGAACTTTGCTGAAAACTCTCATTGCCGTGAAACACAAACTCTTCATATATTTCAAAATAAAAGTCAGATTGAGGTTCCATATTATGCAAAGGTCTTCCAAATTTTTCAAGATGATCAATATGTAATAAATGGGAGGTTGAATGGTGCCCTGAAAAATTTTTTCCAACAAAAATCTCATTTCATGCCCTATCTCACATTCATCAGATTTCCCATCAATCCGATAATGAAAATGAGCTAAAAAATTACACACGAACTCCAAATGAAAATCCTATCACAATGGAGTTGATTTCATCATGAAAAAATTCAAAAAATAGATCTACAAATTTCAAGCTCCACTAATGGCGCCTCGTGTGAAGTCACTTTGTTAGGTAAAAAAGTTAAATTTTATTTCCAAGAATTCCCATTGGAAACATAATGTGAAATTTGGAGGACATGACCGCGATGATGAGCTAAGACAAAAAAATATGTTCCATCGCAAACCGAGCACCTGCAAAGCTACTTTCCAAAAATAGTAAACTTTCCTACACAGGATTGCTATCTTTGGTAAGTCTTCATCAAAAGTGACTATATAAAAGATAATGTGCACCTAAGGTCACAGAAGTCGAGAATGAGTCTTTAGAGAAGAAAAAGAGAAAAATGAACACTTACTAAAAATATTAAGGTCCTTTATGGTTCTTACTAAAAATAGTAATTTACACTCAGAGGGTAGTTTTGACACAATGAAACATAAGAGGATCATCATTTGGGATCATCCATGGGAATTTTCATAGGGGACTAGAAAATGTCTTTCGATACTCACTGGATGGTTGGGTAACAAGTATATCATACCCAGGTGAGAATCATGGTCATCGACATAATAGTTCACTCAACTCGACAAGTGTCCATGAGCCAAGATGAAGGAAATTCCCAAGGTATAAAGAGTATAGAGATGTAGAGTTCACTACGGTGGAGACCTCATTAGATCATCTGATAAGGATATGAGGACTTCCTTAGAGGTGGGTTCTTCTTCATTGGCACTCCTCCTTAGTTCTCTCTCTCCCCTTCTTCTCTCTTCTCTTCCCCCACTTTCTCTCTCCCCGTTCTAATTATTGTTGGGGTTACACTTTTTCATAATGCCTTTAATTAATTTAAAATGACTTTTTCATGTAATAAGTCACCCTTAAGTCATAAAAGGGACTTAATATTTTCCTAAGAATGTAAAAGGTCATAAGTTGTAATAAGGCATATAAAAAGGCATTAGCGGGGTAGATGAAGAGTCATCTCTCATTCTATAAATTGTAAAGCTATTCCCATTTCAAGGGTTGGTGATTGATTTTGTAAACTCAAGAGTGCATTTAGAGAACAAAGGAGATTGCCAAATTATTCCATTCCACCCATTCTCAAATTTCCTCAATTTATCCACTATGTACAAATTTAGTTTGAGTAATCAATATAAGAATAATAAGTTTGTATCTTTCTTTGAATAAGGGGTTTTCTTGATAGTTTGAGCTCATTAGATTCTATTTGGTCTTATTGTTAATTATAGAGTTGTTTCCTCTTAATTTTAGTACATGTGATGAAACTTCTAACTAATATGTGCGGGAATATGATTTTATAATTGTAACATTAGTTATCCTACCTCTTTTCTCACTCCCCTTTCCTTCTCTTCAAAAAGTCTTCCCTAACAAGAGACGCTAGCTTTGCCAGAGGGTTAGTGGAGTGCCCTTGTTGGATCCGACTATAAGGTCACTCGGAGATAGATCACTTTCACTCATGTATGCATATACGAAAGTTGCACTGGTTAAGTAGAGGGAATTATACTCTAAGAGCATTCGTAAGAAACCAACAAATTTGTCCCCCGAAATTTTTTCTCTCCAACAGTGTGCATTTAATAGAATATAATCCCTCTCTTTATGAATCGTGTGTGTGATGTATATATCCTATCCTTGATGCATGGCACTATGTGGATGTAATGGATGAAAATTTAATGGATTGATAGTAGAAGTGATGTAGGACCCTCATTATGGTCTTATAAGCTTTATATTTATAGGGCTCTCAAGATTAATTTCGTAATTAATCCCAATAAGGGTGATGAGAGAAAGATAAAATGACCAATAGCTAGAAGTGACCTAAAAAGGAGTGGGAAAGGATTTACATAGACCAAGGTGCCCAAGGTGGAACCGGGAGTGCCCAGGGGTACCCCAAGATCTTGTCGGGGCACCCTTGTTTTGGGCTAAAATGATGGGGTGGTTGCAAAATGTGGGTAAGTTTTTGTAAAATATATGGGAGTGATGAAATAAAATCTAAAATAGATGGCCAAAAGGTGGGATTAATTAATACTTTAACCACTTGAGAACCTTCTAAATAATAGTATAAGAACGAGATAAATATTTGTCTAATGTGCATATTTTTGTGTCTACAGCTTTCTCCCACTTTATGTTGGTGAGAGGAAATCTTAGTAACATAAAGGAGATAGAGATGTGTACTTGATATCCATGTAGAGTGTATAAGAAGACATGCTTTGATGGAATACACTCATGCATGGAATGACAAAAAAGAAAAAGGTGGAGGAGTGTGGATTCTAAGATGAAAATGTGAATAAAGTGATGAGAGTGAACCTAGGGTGGAACACATGTGTAGCTATTACCATGTGTAGTGTACCTATATGGTTAGTATGGAAAGTACCATTGTGGTGTTTTGTCATTGCACTTTTCATGGTTATTGTTGTTGTTGCCCCCAATTTAACTCCTTATTTCTCATACGACTAGACGTAAGGAGAAAAAGATCAAGTAGTCAAATATGTATGTATGTAAAAATGCGTGTAAAATAGAAATGTGTAAAAGTAAAATATGTTGGAAACATAAATGTAAGTGTAAATGGAACATGTGCACCTGATCCATGTCGAGAAGAAGGGTGTCTAAGGATATCTTATACCATTGTAATTTTCGGGTGATCTCATGCTACCTAGTGAAGAAGTGTAGGGAGGAAATGCTCGTGTCCTTGACTCTAACCACTTACGCTGAAATTTTTGAAGATATCTATGTACTATTCTATTTTTGGGAAATTGATGCCATTGTATGGAGAAGTGTAGAGAGACACACCCAGTGTAAGCCCCTGAGCCTATAAGCTGCTCTGCTCTATAGAATTATCGAAGGACACTATGTCCCATTGATGCTGTTATATATGGATTTCGTAGACTAGTTTGAACTAACTTGTTGTGTGTGAACCAAAGTGTAAATATTATGTGTTATTAGAAAAATCCTTAATGATGCCCCCCTCTTTGGGGGAGCATACGATGAACCAAAAAGGAGAATGTAGGCTGTAAAGAGGACCAATCACACTTTGACTTATAACTAACTCAACCCTATAGGGGAATGGGAAAACTCTTGGTAGATACCAAGGCATACATAAAAGGGGATGGCTAGCCAAAACAAGCGTTAGTCCGCAAGCACATGCATGTAATAAGTGTAAAAATGAAAATAGTGTAGGAAAAACTACCAAACACAATAGTGTAAACACATAAGAAATAGTAAGAGGACCACATAAAGTAGGTTACAAACAAGGTACATCACTCACAATGTTGTAATACACATAAGGCCATCATGGAAAAAAACACATACAAGTGTGCACACGAGCAAAGGGAAAATACCGCATACAATAGCAAACAAGAGTAGACAAATAAAGGAAAAAACACACAAGTACTCATGGAATAATAGAATCCTGCAATAGAAGTGTTGCACATGGAACACTCATTATCATGTTAGAACGATAACCAATATGTCACAATGTGTATAAGAAAGTAGTAAAATATGCTAAGTACAAAATGAAACAATAACACCTATGTAAACCGAATGTGGATGCCCCCAATGACTAATATAGTAAGGGTAGAAGGTGAGCATCCAAGACGTGTGTAAAGTTCGGTATCTATGATCACACTAGATAGAGGAATGAATGTGCATGTGTGTATGATAATGACATATAATAAATTAAGCTGAAATGTGTAGTAAAGTGAACATGTAAAACACTAGTATGTGAAAGTAAATGCCCCCAAGACAATGCAATATGATATGGATGGATAGAATGTAATGCAAGATGGAATGATAGGAGCAACGTGCGCCCTAAGTGAAAGGAAGTGTATGCGGTGAGGTTCATTTTTTCCCCCTAGCGATCGATAATGAAACGTAAACAAGAGTGCATCATCGGGAAATGGCCGAGTAGTGTTGTTGTGTATGTGTGTCTAGCGCATTGCGATGAGTGTGTATGTATAGTGGTGATGAGATGCAACATGGGGAGAAGATGTGCATGGACCTTATTGCCTAAGCGTATAACATGACTTTTTTGATTAGATGAGTAATGATTTATCCTTAAGCATATATCATTATATGATGATAGGAGGAAGTGATGATGAAATGTGAGGTTGTATAGTGGATGTGTGTGAACTTATATCAAAAGCGTATATCACTATAGGATGATTGGATGGGGATGATACACATGGAAAGATGTCTCAGTGGACCCTATAGCCAAAGCATACACCATGACTTGTTGAATGGATGAGTGTGGATTTAGAAAGGAGGTGATGATTTATCCTAAATTGTATGTCACTATAAGATGGAAGAATGAGAGGTGATGATGTAGCACTAAGCGTAGGCCACTATGTGATGAGTAATAAGGGGTGGTGATTTAGCCCTAAGAATATACCATTAGGTGATGAATATGATGAATAATGATGTTATAGAATAACATAGAATGGATAATAGGATAATAGAATATGTGATGTTAGGATGTAATAGGATAATATAAAATTGATGAAGGGAGTGGTGATTTAGCCTAAAGCATATACCACGACAAGGTGATAAAATGAAGTGGGATTTGGGGCTAAGTAGATGATAGAATAAATTGGAATGATGAAGGAGTGGTGATTTAACCTAAGGTGTATACCACTACGATAGGTAATGATGGAGGTGAGTGATAATATATCTTAGAGCTTAGGTCACTAGTCCAATGTATGTTGTATGATGACATGTCACATGTATGTAAGTTCCATTTAATTAGTAAACCTTCAGGAGTCAAGTTTGGATCGAGGAACTAAAGTGCATCATAGGGTGATGAGTGTAGCATGTAGAATGACATAGTGTATGTGGCTAGGGTTTGTAATGTCCATTGTATGTAGAATGTAATGGAGAATGTGTAAATTGTGTGAATGCATGTAGATAGAATAAGTGGTGATATGAAGTGAAGATAGACCCCTATATAAGGTAACCTAACATGATATGTAGAATGTAGATAATGGATGAATGCACAAGGTGTTAATATGTATAATGCGTTATGTATAATGAATTATGTGTAATGCCTAGGTATAGTGTGTGGGGTTTGGTGTAATGGTAATCCCTTAGTAGTCAAGTGTGAACATAAGCATAAGAGTGCGTCATCGGGTAACGATGGTGGTAAAAGCAGGTGATGAGTATGCCTATGAATGATAATAAAAGATATGTACCTATGTTAATGTGAGGAGGGGGTATCATGTTATATGTCATTCCCCCAAGTGTACTATAATGATAGTAATGTATGCAGCCACACAAGAGGTATCATGCCATTGAGGGAGAGCATGGGCTATGTCATGATATGAGAGAGGGCCAACACAATGGTAGGCCGAAAAAAATGTTAGAACCATGCGTGCGATGACGGGGTTGGAAATGTAGACTGCCCATTAGTAAAATGAGTAGTTTATTTGAAAACACTAATTAGTTAGAGCTTATGTAGGATTGGTGATGCTGTAGAAGTGTTGGCAGGAGAAGGAGGTGGACTATTTTTGAGAGGTGGTTGCATACTTTGACTTGGTAGTGTTGTGGATGACTTGAGAGAAGGAGGTGTTGAATTAATTTCTAGAGGAGGTTGTTGAGGTGATGTTTGATCATTAGATATTGATGAATTAGAGCTAGTAATCCATTGGGATGTAGCATTATTATTCCTTTCAAATATGAGAGGCTCGGGGATGACATGTCATGAGGTTTAATGATATGACATGTAGTAGACCTAGATTTCATATGAAATGTAAAAGGAGGAAAATCATGTGATTGAGCAACATCTTTAAACTGTTGGAGGTCATATTTGAAAGATGTAATAACAGATTCTATAGCTTAAAATTTTTGTGAAATAATGAATGTATCACCGAATTGATTCTAATAAGGGTTGATTAGGTGGAGGAGGATGGAAGGTGGTATAAACATATGTATAGAGTAAAGAGGGATAACCTAACCCATACTTATGTGTTTGTGTAGGAAGATCATAAGGGGATGTGACTGTAAGGTCTTGTGTACTAGTATTAGTAAAACCATAACATTGTAAATAGTCATACCCTGACCCATACTTAGAAAAATCCTAGGACTTGTTAGCAAAAGGATGGCTAGATTGCTCAATTGAGTTACAATATTTGAAAGGAGATGGGTCGGCCAATACATCATAGAAAGTGCCTTGATGTTGAAATTTAAAGCACATATGTAGTGTAGAAGGGACCCCGTACATAGCATGGATCAAGGCCAACCCAAAAGAATGTTATAATTAAGATGATTAGGAATGACATGAAACAAGATCGTAATTGTTTTTGGACCAATGGTAATAGGGAGGTTTACAATACCTAACACATTCTTAGGGATGTTATCAAAGCCACGAGATGGAAATAGATGATGGAGTTAGAGATGATTCGAAATACCTAAGTGGTGAAGAAAGGTAACATTACAAATATTGAGGCCAGATCCATTATCAACTAATGCCCTTTTGACACCTACTTTATTGATACAAACTTGGATATACAATGGTAGGTCATGTTGTAGTATTTCATGGGAGGGTAAATCATTGGTAGTGAAAGTTATTTGATCTTCATCAAAAGATAAAGCTAGAGGTAAATTTGTGATAGACATATTTGGGTGAAGTATGAGGAGGGATGAATTTAGTAGCTAAATATTCTCTAATCTTGGTCATACAATCAAGGTTATTTTGTAGATAAGTATGGATAGAGATATTCATGGTGTAGAAACTCAAAAATAACCTAGATGGAAGATGAGTAGCAATTCACATGAAACCCTAATGTGTAGGATGTTGAAAGGGGATGCATGCTAAATGCGATCAAATAATCAAAAATAGAGATGCTCATGATGCTTAAATACAAGACCTAGAAGGTGCAATGAAAGAGGATCGGGTTCACCAAAATGATTAATATAACTTAGGAGGAATAAAACACTATATAAATATAAAGGGGTATTAGGGTACTAGTGTTAATATAACTTAGGAGGAATAAAACACTATATAAATGAACTAAAGCAAGTATGAAGTAATAATAAATAATAGTTTTAAGTGAAATAAAACCCTAATTATGCAAGAGGAGGAAGAGAAATGGATTAGCTGATTCGAAGAGGTTGTCGTAGGTCCGACCATATAATGCTGGAAGTGTAGAAAATCACTCGAAGTCTGTAAAGACCATATCTAGAAGATATGAATAGACTTCGAGACACACTGGAATGGTACTTCGGGTACCCCGAGGTTCCCCAGTCCGAGAAATAAACTCCCTGGTCTCCGTAAATGCTAAAAAAATTGTTCTGGTATGGTTGCAAGATAATCGAAACTCGCTGTCTATCGCTTTTACATTCACCGGATGAAGCTGTATAGTGACTTGTAAAACAAAAGGAAGTATCAAACCCTATAAAAATAAAAATGTAATAGGAATGGGTCGATTGAACTCAACTGCCAAGCTAGTGGACTTATTGTTGAGTGTTGCACTACATTTCAGACCCATATGTAGTTCTTGTGCATGTGTGTGTGTTGTGCCCTAGGTACTCTTGTGTCATTCGCACTTTGTGAAATAGTGAGCAATGGTAACTATAGAAAATGTAAATAGAATGTGTGCATGGAATAGAATAGAATCCCTTCCCCTATCAATTGTGTGTGAATTAGATCTCCTAGCCTTAATGCATGACACTATGTGGATGCAATGGATGTAACTATAATGGAGTGATAGTAGAAGTGATGCTTAGAACCCTCATTATGGTCTTATAAGCTCTATATTTATAGGGCTCTCAAGATTAATTTTGTAATTAATCTTGACAAGGCCAATGAGAGAAAGATAAAAATGACCAACAACTAGAAGTGACCCAAAAAGGAGCGAGGGGAAGGATGTGCATAGACCAGGGCACCAAGGTTGGGACCGGGGGTTCCCTGGGCACCCCAAGATTGGCTAGGGTGCCTTTGGTTTTGGGCTAAAATGATGGGTAGTTTTACGAAATGGAAAGGTAAGTGATGGAGAATAGATGGGAGTGACGAAATAAAATATAAGAATAAATATGGTCAAAAGGTGGGATTAATTAATACTTTGACCACTTGAGAACCTTTTATATAGTAGTATAATGCCGGGCTCAATATTGTCTAATATGCATATTTTTTGTCTACAGATATTACAATCCACCTCCAGATTAGTTCTATGATCAAAATCAGAATGAATATGCATACCCATGTGAGCAAGATACAAATAAATTTGGTCATTCACCAAACTATGGAGTTGTTCAAGGGAAAGAGTATGCAGATTTTAGAGGCCATCCTACACACTGGGGTGTTGATTTGAAGAGAAATATACAAGTAATAGATTTGAACATGATGAGGAGGAGGATTGAGAATACCTTGAAGGTAGCCAAGATTGGTTTTAGGATTCCTTATCCTTGGACTAGCCCTATACAAAGTAAGTTCAATCCTCAAAAAATTATAATTTATGGTTGAAATAATGATTCGAATTACAAAGTGGGTCGAGTTTTTGGAGGCTCATGAATCTAGTGTTAGGAAACCTTGTCAATGGGAAAATCCTACCGTTGACGCGTGATCACAACACCCATGAATGTATGCAACTCGATGGGTTGAAACTCTTAGTGTGATTGCATAACATGGAGCTTTTCCCAAAGTGTGGGACTTTGCAATCGGGAAAGCTCTCTGGATGAAGGTCGATTCCTATTCCTCTATTCAGATGCACACATTAAAATTGTAGAGGATCTATCCTAAAATCTACTCTAACTTTCCAAGGAGACATGGTTTAAGAAGATTACAAGAAATGAAACCTAAAATAACAGAGGTGATGCACCAAAGGAATGTTGAACACCTATTTTCCATTAAACACAAACCATTAAAAATTTGTAATACAATCACCATGCACAGATAACCAATATTGCAATCAGAGATCACATGAAAGCAATGAACACAAGAGAGGGTTGGAATCATCCACATAATTATTTTTATTGCTCCAAAAGTTTGATACAGATCCATTACAATGGCCAAGAGGTACAAACTTGCAATACCATTTAGGTGGGAGTTTTGAAATTCCACAATTTCACTCGCAGACAAGAGAAGAAGGGACGGTACAAAGCAAAATTGTCCAACCTTTAGAAAAATGCCCCCTCCTTACAATATATAGGAAGAATGAGAGAAGAAAGAGAGAAGAATCCGAATTCTTGCTTCAACCACCCTAGAAATGCATTTAACTCATCTAAAACAGTGATGGGTATCATTAAAAAACCCATACCTCCATGTAATATGCCTCTAGGCAAGAAAGGAAGCCCATACCTTCATTATGGTGGTAGGTGAGAAACCTGGGACACCTTAAAAAATGGTAAACTATATATTTTTTAGTTTTAAGAACTTGGTCCCACTAAAATTAAGATCCCTTAGTCTAATCTAAAATTAGTTGCATAGAGGAGACTATAAGCTTTCCAAAAAGTCCTTTCTTGTACAAATACGAGCTCCCAGTCAAAAGTTATGGCCATCTGAAGGTCGGGGAATCATTATGCAAAAATGGTTGGCTACTAATCTTCCTTTTTGGAGTCGAAATACATGCAACCTCCGAAATCCTAAAATTCATACTTTCAGAAATTTTCATTTTGGAGATTGAAACACTGCTCATCCGCTAAAATGCTTGAGAGTTAGAAACTCAAACCCAAAAGTCTGAAAGTCTAAAATTTCAGACTTTCGAGTTTCAGAAGTTGAGGAGTGATTTTTATGTTTCGGGCTTGAAAGTTTGTAAACCCCAAACCCCAAAAATCTGAAGTCCTAAAATTTCAAACTTTGAGGTTTTAGATATTTTTTTCCTTTTTCCATTTTGCTCGTTGAAGACCCTGAGACTCCGAAGTCAGAAATCCCGAAACTCTAAAATCTGAAATTTTAGACTTTCTAGACTTTGGGGTTTTGGACATTTTGTTTCCTTTTTCCATTTTTCTCACCGAAGACCTGTCATCACCAATCCGGCGCTATGATAATTCTTCACCGGGAACTCCTCGTGCTATGATTATTTACTAATGCACAAACCCTTTAGTTTGGTGGATGTAATGCGGAAGCGTAACAACAACATAACACTGAAAGAATACCATCGACTATGATAAGATGAATGATGACAAATCAGGAATATCAAAGGAAATAATAATATTAACATGAAATTGTTACAATCTCACCCATGAGGTACTTCAACAAGACTATGGGAGAAACTTTACAATTACGCCTCTTGATGGCTTCTTCAACACACCTTTAAGCGATGGCTTCCTTCACACACTTCCTACAATATTTCTCACTACTTCTTTCTATGCTAAATGAGGGGGTAGCCTCTCTATTTATAGAACTGGGGAGAAGCTTATCCATCTTATCTCTAAGATAGGATAAGAAATCCACTCCGACGAATCATATTCCATACCTTAACTCTTATCATCGTACATGTAGGCTTATCTTAAGATAAGATAAACCTTATCATTTTACATGGGTTCCACATTTTTAGAATTTTTACAAATAAAATACACAAAATATTTATGACCTCACTCCTTGTCCTTATTACCAATATAATATTTCTAATTCCTAATCATGTAGACCCTACTTCTCTAATTACCCAAACTTTGACATTTTAACATTACCGGACCACTTACGACAAATATTTACTTTTTACAACATTCCTATTGTACTTTGACTGTTACCGTACTCCACATTATAATGCACGTCATCGCGGCGCCGTTATCTTCTATCAGACGCTACTACTAATTATACTTAACAACATCATACATTAATGAAATAGAAATTACGGAGGAAAATTTTAGTGTCGACATCTTCCCCCTTCCTAGCTTCTACTCCGTCCTTGGAGTAGACTATTCTGGTGCTTGGAAAATCTTCAACTTGTCGTGGTTGACCCATTTCGTAATGGGAGTGCCATCCAATTCCTCGGTCAAGATGCATTACGTACCATTTTCATGCACACTGCTATTTTGTAGGGCCCCATCCATTTTGGAAGAAATTTTCTCTGTCTTCTTTTTTTGTATCTGGAATCATATACTAGAACCAAGTCATTCACATGAAATGGAGACCACCGGATCTTTTGATCAAAGTATTCCTTCTGCTTCATTTTCTTCTTATGGCTTGTATCCTTTGCTATTTCTCTCATTTCCTCCAGTAAATGAAGATGTACCAACCTTTCTTTTACTGAATCACTTTCATCCATCCTTTCATTTTTCATAACTCTCACAGTGGGAATATCAAACTCAATAGGAAGAACTGGATCAATGCCATAGGCCAACTGAAATGGGGAGTATCCTGTTGCTGACTTTGATGTTGCCCTATATGCCCACAATGCTTTGCATGAATCCTTTTATCCCATTTATGTACCTGCAAGTGCATCTTTTGCTAGAATTTGACACAACACAAAATTTGTTCGCTCCACCTGTCCATTTGTGCTTGGCTTGTATGTTGTTGCCTTCCGTGCTTAATAGAAAATTTATTGACTAGGGCTTGTCATCACCAATCCGGCACTATGATAATTATGTAGGAACTCTCGTGTTATGATTATTTACTAATGCATGCCTTTAGTTTGGTGGATGTAACTGGAAACAAAACAACAACCGAACACAAGAATACCATTGACTATGATAAGACGTAATGACGAAAAATCTGAAATATCAAAATAAATTATAATATTAACATGAAACTATTACAATCTCACCCATGAGATACTTCAACAAGACTATGGGAGAAACTTTACAATTACACCTCTTGATGGCTTCTTCAACACACCTTTAACTGATGGCTTCCTTCGCACACTTCCTACAATATTTCTCATTACTTCTTTCTATGCTAAATGAGGGGGTGGCCTCTCTATTTATAGAACTTGGTGAGGCTTATCCATCTTATCTCTAAGATAGGATAAGAAATCCACTGACGAATCATATTCCATACCTTAACTCTTATCTGTACATGTAAGCTTATCTCTTAAGATAAGATAAACCTTATCATTTTACATGGGTTCCACATTTTTAGACTTTTTACAAATAAAATACACAAAATATTTATGACCTCACTCCTTGTCCTTATTACTAATATAATATTTCTAATTCCTAATCATGTAGACCCTACTTCTCTAATTACCCAAACTTTGACATTTTAATATTACCGGACCACTTACGACAAATATTTACTTTTTACAACATTCCTATTGTACTTTGACTGTTACCGTACTCCACATTATTTGCGGCGTCGTACTGGCAGCGCCGTTATCTTCTATCGGACGCTACTACTAATTACACTTAACAACATTCTATTCCTAATACATACATTAATGAAATAGAAATTATGGAGGAAAATTTTAGTGTCGACAGGCTTCTACCACCTCATTAATGAAGTGGCTTCCTTGATCTATTACAATTTCTAATGGGCAACCAAACTAAAAGGGGACAATGCGTTCATACATGAACCTTGCCACTTCATCCATGGAAGTCACTTTTCAATGGCCTAGCTTCAACCCACTTGGTTAAAAATAACTGCAACTACAATATACTTATTTTGGCGTGATGTAGTTCGAAGTGGACCTACTATGTCTATTCCCCACTTTTCAAAGGGACCAAGGGGAAGAATAGGACATAATGGAGTGATGAAGTCTTACGGTTACCATGTGTTTGACAAATATCACATGTCTTACAATAATTATAACAATCTTTAAAAAGTGGCCAGTGATAACTGCATCCAAGATCCTTCTTGCTATAAGTTGTCCAGAAGTGCCCTCCACATGTACCATTGTGGAATTCTTCTAGCAGCTCCTTTCCTTGATCAAGTCCAATGCCCTCTTGTCTGCTCCATCGTGTCCTATTCGAAATAATGCTCCATGCAGAATAGAATATGGACGATCGGCTTGAGTAATCTTTCTCTTAGTCTTTGAGATTGGCACCATCATAGAAACTTGAATTCATTCGATAATTCCAAATATCTATGTATTCACTAGGGATTGTGTCAAGGGATAACAATGTCTTTGCATCAGGAAATCATCATCATCACAAGATGATCCTAAACCATCATAGGCTCGAGAGAGTGCATCTGCATTGACATGCTTCTTTCTGGCCTATCTATAATATCAAATTCAAATTCTTGTAGCAAAATTATCCATCTTGCTATCCTCCCTGATGGGTTAGGCTTATTGACAATATATTTCAGAGATTGATGATCTATTACAACTATAAATTTCTGCCCTAGCAAGTAATTTCTAAACTTCTTACAAAGAAAATGATAGCGAGCCTCTTTTTCTCACTAATGATAGTTTACCTCAAGATCGCTCATTTTATCTGCTCCCAAAGTAAATTGGATGTTCATTCCCATTTTCATCCTTTTGGCTCAAAGTACTACCTAGTGCTGCATCTGAGGCATCAGTGTACACAATGAATGGCTTGCTCCAATCTGGATTCTTCAAAATAGGTGAAGACACCAGGGCTTCCTTCAGTTGTCCAAAAGCTTCATGCGCCTTGTTTCTCGGTTCATAAGCAACATCCTTCTTCAAGAATCAAGTTAGTGGTCATGCAATCTTTGAGAAATTCTTGATGAACCTTCTATAGTAACCCACATGGCCTAAAAATGATCTCAACTTACTTCTATTAATAGGAAATGGTAAATCTTTGATTTTTGAAACTTTATCGTGATCAAGCACCAATACCATCTCTCGGATACAACATGGCCTAACAAAATGCCTTTAGAACATCCAAAGACACACTTTGTAGGGTTTAGTGAGGCTTGTGCTTCATCTAACCTTTGAAATGTTGTCTCCATCTCAAAAATAGTGGTCCAACTTGCTCCCATAAATGTAAAAATCATCCGTAAATACTCGATGAAGGTCCCAATGTAGGGTTCGAACACCCTATTCATCAAACGCTGGAATGTTGCTGGAGCATTACACAACCCAAAAGGCATAACTCTATAAGCAAACGTTCCCCAAGGAGTGGTGAACGTGGTCTTCAGCTGATCTTTCTCTGCTATACGAACTTGGTTGTAGCCGCTATATCCATCAGCAAAACTATAGCACTCCTGGCCAACTACTTCGCCCAAGATCCGATCGAAAATGGAAGAGGGTAATGATCCTTCTTTGTTTCCTTATTGAGCTTCGTAATCAACACAAATGTGTAGCTTCCCATTCTTTTTTATTGAGATCAGAATGGGAGAAACCCATTCTCAATTCTCCACAAAGAATATGAATCTGCATGAAGCAACTTATCTATTTCTTCTTTTACGGCCTTGGAAAAATTAGGATTCATTCTATATGGCATTTGCTTTATGGGCTTAAGCACCATCTACCACTCAATACAATGTTCTACCCAACTTACTTGACGGAGTTCCTTGTAACCAAAAGTGAATAGGTGTATGTACCTTCAAAGAGCCGGAGGTAGGATTCCTTCTCACTCTCCATCACAAAGATCACCAATCTTTATTTGTTGGAGACGATCATCAACTTCTTCTTGAGATAATTTTATGGGGTCATGAGTTGGTGTGACTGGAAGGATATCCATGACCGAAACATCCACCTCGCTTTCTTCATCTTGGTGTCCACTTCACCGGTACTAGAGTAATCGAGAGGATGTCCAATCATCAGGGCCATCACTTGAATCCACTAAGGTTCGCTTTATGATGTCGAGGATCACATTTATCTTCACCCTCTCTCTACCACGTCCAAGTGTCATGAAACCTTCATTCCAAGTAGTTTCTTGCATGAACTCTCCTTAGCCATGGTCTTCCAAAGCAGCATTGGGTACGCAAGATACCATTTTCATCACCCGAAAGTCTACCACACATACCACACCCATAATGTATATTGCCACATTTGAAACTACACCTTCGGTTTAGTTTTTCCTTTATTTAATGACCTTAACATAAGTGTTGAAGGGCGATCGATTTTTAAACCCAACATATTCATTACGAGACTCGGTCATTACATTAACCGCAACACCTCCATCAACTAAGACATCATGAATTGAAATACCATTACATAATACCTCAGCTTGTGGAGCATAGGGATCTACCTCTCGCCTCCAAAACAGTGGGACCTCAACCTCCTTCCTTCTTTGAGCATTGAGTCCACCTCGCAACTCCCGCCTCTTCTCGAAGACATAGCCAAGAGTTGACCATATATGTAATATTTGCGATGTGCCTTTTGGATAGATCTTCCAAGATGGAGTATGGTCCTTGCCCTGTGAAATTAGAAAATCCCGCACACCCAACTTTCTTCTCCTATGTTTCTTACTAGTTTCTCGCTTTCATCTTCTTAGGATCATTTCCATCTTGATTATCTTTTTCTTTCTTTCTTTTTGTTACAAACACATCTACTTCATTATTTCTGCTCTTATCTACTACATCAAAAGAATTCACAGTGCTTTTCCTTTATCATTATCTCCTTTACAGATGTAGAAGCTCTATCTCGGACAATTATACTTATAATGACCCTTTTATGACAACCATAACAAACAGAACTTTAGAAATATTTCTTTTGGACCTCTATCTCCTCCCCGAGAACTAAATTCCTTTCCTTGAAGAAGATTAATAGTTAATCGACCCATCTTTTTGAGCAGATCTTCATACTCAGAGATGTACTAGGAGAAATATTTGTGCTCAAGGGAGTGGTTCAGGATTCTGGAGCAAAGGTGCTAGTGTAGGCTCTACTTTAGCAACAATTTCTTTGGGCTCCTCTTCCATGCTTTCTTCTTGCCTTCTTGCAATCTCATTTGCTTGTTCAATGGTAGCCGGGCGGTCATACTTCACTCGTTGTCGATTCTCCGGCTTCATCCTAAGAATGAAGTGCTTACAGAGGAGATTATCCACGCCATTCATCAACCCATCTCGCTAGTCCTTCCTTCCGGATCTGGGCATCGAGCTTCCTCCTTAGCTCTAGAACACGAGCATGATAATCCCTTATCTTCTCCTTCTCTCCTTGGGATAGCTTTGTGATCTCGATCATGAGATCTCGCATATTTCATTGTTCACCAAATTCTTCAAGAAAACTTTCTGGGTTAATAAATCCCATGAATTTTTCACATTATCTCCTAGTGTTTCAAACCACCTAAGTGCTGATCCATTCAAAAGGTAGGAAAAATTCAGTCCATTGTTCCTTCTTATAATGCCATTACAAATACAAGATCGCTTAAATTCTTGAATGAAAGAAGAAGCATCTTCATTAGATTGAGCTGAAAAACGGGAATCTTTCCCATTTTCAAAAGTAACCACTGTGAAATACCAACTCACAAGTACAATCAACAAGACTTATGTGCACAAATAATTGGAATTACTATAGAAATGACCACGGTAAACTATGGTAAAACTTGACTTATCATGCGGTAAAAACCGATTTTTGTGGTAAACACTATTCACGGTAAAAAAGTGAAGTTATCGGTAAATAATATTCACGGTAAAAGTTACTTTTTGTGGTAATTACTATTCCCAAAGAAAAGGACTTTACCAAGGTAACTACTATTCATGGAAAAAATGACTTTAACATGGTAACTACTATTCACGGTAAAAATGACTTTACCATGGTAACTACTATGCACAGTAAAAACAAGGTTACCCTCCAATTGATTTTTGACTAAGTGGGAATATCTCTCCAGAAAATCCACCAACGAGGAATGGTCCCTCAATGAACGGAACCAAAATGTCATCACCAATCGGGTACACTATGATAATTCTTCACGGGAACTCCTCGTCTTATGATTATTTACTAATGCACAACCTTTAGTTTGGTGGATGTAACTGGAAACAGGAACAACAACATAACACAAGAATACCATCGACTATGATAAGACGGAATGATGACAAATCAGAAATATCAAAGGAAATAATAATATTAACATGAAATTGTTACAATCTCACCCATGAGGTACTTCAACAAGACTATGGGAGAAAATTTACAATTACGCCTCTTGATGGCTTCTTCAACACACCTTTAACTGATGGCTTCCTTCGCACACTTCCTACAATATTTCTCACTACTTCTTTCTATGCTAAATGAGGGGGGTAGCCTCTCTATTTATAGAACTTCCAGGCTTATCCATCTTATCTCTAAGATAGGATAAGAAATCCACTCCGACGAATCATATTCCATACCTTAACTCTTATCTGTACATGTAGGCTTATCTGTTAAGATAAGATAAACCTTATCATTTTACATGGGTTCCACATTTTTAGAATTTTTACAAATAAAATACACAAAATATTTATGACCTCACTCCTTGTCCTTATTACCAATATAATATTTCTAATTCCTAATCATGTAGACCCTACTTCTCTAATTACCCAAACTTTGACATTTTAACATTCTGGACCACTTACGAAAAATATTTACTTTTTACAACATTCCTATTGTACTTTGACTGTTACCATACTCCACATTATTGGCGGCACCGTACTGCGGCGCCGTTATCTTCTATCAGATGCTACTACTAATTATACTTAACAACATCATACATTAATGAAATAGAAATTACGGAGGAAAATTTTAGTGTGTCAGCCAGACCCAAAATCTGATGTCCGAAACCCCAAAAATTTGAAATCCAAAATTTTGAACATCGAACTTTCGGGATTTTGGGCTTTTTCCGTTGTTCACCTCAAAAAAACCAGCTGAGACTTGAAACCCAAACCCAAAAGTTCAAAATTTCATACTTTCAGAGTTTCAGGTTTTGGACATTGTTGATTCCTCTTTGCCCACCAAAATCTCTGAAACCCTGAAACCTAAAAGTCTGAAATTTCAGACTTTTGGAGTTCAAGATTTTGGAACTCTTTGCTCATTTTTTCGTTTTGCTCACTTTGAGATATCTGAAACCACGAAACCCAAAAGTCTGAAATTTCATAATTTCAGAGTTTCAGATTTCAGATTTTTGTCCACTCCCACTCTGATTCCTATATGAAAAGTTGAAGACGTGAATTCTAAAAACTTTGAGCCTTTCTCCATTTCTAACTCGAGCACTAATCTCCCTCGTCATTGTTTGGCCATTCATTTTTTGACTTTGCATCTCCATTGCCAAGCCCTCCTGTAACCTAATATTTTTGGAGTTGAATGTGAGTTTGCATGACTGAACCACCCTCTTCATTTTCTCCTCGGCAAGGTCGTGTTGTCCAATTTTTCTTGAGTGGAAAAATTAGATAATAGGAGGATCACAAAGACTAGGTTTTTCAGATAAACGATCAATAATGTCACTTAATTGTTGCATAGGCATATCTCGGTGAAGATACATGGTATCTAGAGCTTTTCTAAGAATAAATTGCTAAGTATGATGCATTGTGAATCGGAGAAAGAAATTTGAGGAATTTTAGGATCCATGATAGAGAATATTATATGACAAAGAAGGATCTGAAAGACCGATCACGAGTGGGGTTAACTAAAATGATTAAGATAAAATGTAAATTATGATCCTAATCTAAATGCTATTGTAGTAGTAAATAAATAAATACTAAAATACAAAAATTACACCCAAGCAGATAATAAATGCTGACACATATTTTACACTTGTGCAAAAATGGGTAACTTGAAACTTCATTACGATGCATGGCTTTGGTGAAGTGAACCTAACTAGGGGAGTAAATTACAATACTATTATGTTTTTAGCTAAAGCAATTGATGGTTACACATAATTTGCAGCTATGTGTGCTACTACTAAATGTAACAAACCACATAGTCTGCAATTCCATGTTTATCTTCAAAGAAGATAACACAAAAGCCCTAAGGACAGATGTATTAACTTGATGAAGACCAGAATTATAGAATAGGTAAAGTTTTAACTTTTGGAAAAGAAGACAGAGTTGCAGATTATAGTAGTTGAGAGTTCATGACTAAAGTTACAGGTATTTTAAGGTTCTTTCCTTCATGATTAAATACATCCAATTATGTTATTGAGTTGTTTAGTTCATTATACAATCCATACATAAAATGAAATGTAGAAAGAAGTACACAACTCAGTTCTAGAATTTGATATTTTATTCATAAAGGATTTAAATGTTTCCCACACAAGCCATGGGATGTAACTCAAAATAAATTCATAACTACTGAAGTAGAAGGTACATGTGCATGAAAATAAAAGTAAAGGAGTATGAAAGAACCCATCATTGCCTTAAAGTTTCTTTTGTCTCCATTGCTCCATTTCCAACTCTAGCTTTACTTCATCTTCATCCTTGCCATCCAATAGTAGAATTGTACCTGAGAAAAAAAAAGGAAAGACTATCAGTCACGAGCTCAAGGTTTTGATCCATATTCCTGTACTATTTAATTTCATGCAAATGGATCTCCTAACATCATGAGGTATGAGTTATAGGCATAAGATACATCAGAGACAGATATAGAATTGACAAGAGAATTATTCTACATCAACGTATATGATTCCCAAAATCATTTCAGAAAAGGAAAGATAAAAGAAGAAAACTATGGAACATGAGAGAGGTCAAAAAGCCTAATATTTTCTAATTAGTTTATCTAAATGTGCAGGTACATGTAAGAAGAAGGAAATAAACACTAACTATTGTGTTTACATATCAAAAGTATTGCATTATGCAATTTGAACTAGAAAATTACATTTATTTCAGTTTAAACTAAAGGCTGAATATACAAAGATATACTTGTACTAATCCATAACATAAATGCAATTATAGTGCTGCATATTCTAACAAATGGAATGCATACAAAAGATGCATAACCAAGTTACTGATTTTGCTCAATTTTCAAGTGGTTAGCATGCTTCCAAGAAAAAGGATTTATTCATATCTGTTACAATGATCAAAGTACAATTCCAAAAAGGGCAATTTATTTTGAACAAAACTATCAAGTACAATTTTAGATGAAATAAAGTACACTTATGTAGTATGGAAAATAAGATTGCAGTCTCATACTATCCCCATAGCTATTGTCTACAAGAGAATATCATCATCACAACTAAATGATTTACAGAAAAGGAGTATATGTAAGGACACAAGTAATGAGAATGTACTAAAATAATGCATAAGGGGTGAGTTTAACTGATAACAAAAGAAGAAGCCAAGAATTTCTAGATAGTTAAAACATCAAGGAATACATCCTGTGTTGATCAACTACAATTATGTCATATTGATCAAGATACAAAAGGAAAAAGATATCAGAGTTTGATCAAATTACAGTCAAGTCCAAAGTATCTATCAAAGTACAATTTGCAAGTTACAAATGATAAAAGTACAATCTGATTGATAAATCTCAAAATGAATTATGCAATAAGCATCAATCCAACATTAATGGAGTTGTGATTATAATGAGATCGAATAAATTTTCAAGAAATAACAAGTTGAAGCAAAGTATGAAGTACAAGAACAAATCACTTCAGATACCAGTTTGCAACAGGCATTACTTCATAGTTCAAAGTAAAATTAAGAAAAGATCAAAGTCATCACAACCAATAAAAGTGACCAGGAAGTTGTTATTCAAGGTAGAAAAAGAAAGAACCATTATATATTTTTTTAAAATTTGGTGATCACATTCTTTGAAACGATGAGTACCGACATTGGCACATGATCACTTTAAGTACAGAAATAAATGGATAAAAAATCTAAATATTGATCATTTTCTACCATTCACAGTTTTTCTATACATATTCCAAGAAAATCCATGAATGTTATCAAGTTTCAATCATTAATTGAGTACAAACTTACATATGTACATTATGTAGGAACTCAAATCATATAGACAATGCAACTAAGTAGAGATAATGTACATCAAATTCAAGATAGCAGATATTCTCACAACAGTACCAATGAAATTTCAAGACATATTTTCAATACAAAATGAGAACACTTGAAGAAGTTATGCAACCCATTTAAAAGGACAATGAACTATTTGCAATCATCACCAAAGTATATACTTGCAGGAGTAGAAGCTCAAGAGTTCTTTCAAATGGCTAGAAAACTGATTATACAAATAACTATTGATCACATTAATCTTGACTATCAAGTACAATAGTGGCGTTATAAGAGCTTCACAAACAAAGACACTTTACAAAGCTTGTTTACAATCACCAAGTGGAGAAATGAAATGTGACACTCAGCTTTCAATCAAACAAAGTTCAACAGAGTATCATTTACAAAGAAGGTATTTTTTTTTCATGCAATTGTATTTAATAGAGAGTTTATAGTATAACAAGACTAGAAAATGAGATAGAGAATAACAGATTCTATAATGCATGTTTTGAAAAGGCTGCTCAAGAAGAATAAATACAACAAATACATTTTTTAAATACAGAAATCAAGATAGGAAAGGAAGTACTTTTCCTCAGTAAGTGCATGTTGCAGTTTTAGAAAGCATCATTAAATTTTAGTTTCAATTTCAATCAATTAGAACAGCTTGCAAGCATAATGTCAACTAAATCCAAACAATAGTGAAAGATCATGGATTAAAGTTCATTGTAAGGTACATTTTTGCATACTTTGAAATAGTTAAACATGGCAAAAATGTCAGGAGTAAAAGTTTCTCTAAAAAAATAGTGAAGAAGAGCTCAAAATGCTTTAACAAAGTTACAAATTATTGAGTTACAAGAATCAATTGTCTTCCCTTTTTAAGCATTTAGATTCCATTTTCATTCAAATGAATAGAATCAAAGGTATAAGGAGCTTGTAGTGAAAAGGAAGAGTCCTTTGAATGCACAAAAAATCTATTACTTTCAGGTTCCAAATAAAAGTAAAGTCTTCAAAAAGAGCATTACCTTTCATGAACTAACAACAAGAAGATACATGCTCAAATGAAAATAAAAGAGCTCAAGTGAATCAATGTGATATAGAAGCATAATTGGAGAAATTTTCAAGCATCATTTGTAAAGTAAAGAAAGTCCTTGAATTGTTCTTGCAGGAATAGAAAAACCATTTATTCCTTTCTCACTAAAATCAAGGCATTGATTTCCCAGGTGAAGCTCACCACATGCAAAACAAGGTTTTACTAGTGAAAGCCATACCATGATATAAGCACAGTAAAGGTTTTTACCAATGAAATCATCATATAACCCTTTAAATAAAACTTTTCAAGTTCGAAGGATTAAAATAGATCTTTCAATAATATAAAAACCTAGGAAAGGCCGAGTTGAATTGAAAAAGAAAAAAATACAAAGGGGTTTCAAAACCCATTTAAAACAAATCCAAGATTATGAACGGATCTTGCAAAATGCGAGTATATATTAAGCAAATGGCTTAGTTTTCAAGGCCATTTGAATATAATCATGTTTTACAGGAAAAGAGAGCATAAGACTTACTTATTTCAAGCTGAATACATGAAAACCCTAGAGATTCAACGAAGGAGAAACATTTGCAAACATCCATAAATCATTTTAGCTGTTTTATGCACAGAAACAGAGCTAGGTAAAACCAAAATGATAAGGGTTTCAACCATTGTTGAGTTACAATAAAGAAATCCCAAAGAAAAACAAAGGAAATGAAGATTTATACGTTATAAAGGATAAATCTCACCTTCAGATAACCACAAAGATCCTCGAAATGAACTCAAAAAGGTGTTTTCATGATGGATGACCGAGTCAAACAAGAAACTTCAAACCGAGAAGCTCTAGAGGACCAAGAAATGACAAAGAAAGCCAAATGCATGAATAAAACCTCCATTAAAGGCCAAAAGCAAGCTTGAAAGTATGAATCAAATGTGGTTGAGTGGAAAAATGGCCGGGATTTGCTAGGACCATGGGTTCGACGATGGAAAATGACCAAATGATAGGTTAGAATTCATTTTTGCTTCGTTAACCACATTTTCAAGTTTACCTAAATCCCTAGTGAGTTGAAATCATCGAATGATGAAAAGTACAAAATCAATGACTCACAATGCAAACCGCCATGACTTCACAAGCTATCGGACTCAACCATAGAGTTACCAAACTCAACCATAGTTCATGAGAGTACCTATGTGGAAGGTTCAAGCAAACCATAAATTTAATGCGGTTACATTTATTTACCAAAAAAATTGAGAAGGGTGACTCATCATCATGAGGGGTTGGCCCCATGTTTTATAAATTATTCACATTGACTTATTAAAAAATGGGTCCCAAACTATAATCCAAACATGATGATGAAAATCCAACCACAATGATTAGTAAAAAAGGCAAGCATTATCTTATATTACATATGATCAAAAAGCTGAATAATATTGCCAAACTATAGTCCAACCAACTAACAAAGTGGTCTCCTTCCCAACACCATGATGATTTGAAAAGGTGTCAAAAGAATATGATGTGTCGACCTTTTCAAATAAAAATACATTGAATATACATTGTAATTATTCAAAAGAGACCGACCACATGCGAAGGGATGGGTCAAAGTGTATAATCAGGATGTCAAGACTAAGGCACGAAACCTTAGAATATGCCAAAAGGAGCCCCAACAAATGATGTTTACAATGATAAGAGAAGGGGCCAGTTTAAACCATGTGTGCAATAATTATCCAAAAGGAGAATATTATTTTTGCATAAAGGTGGTCCCCATCAAGATGGATGCATGGGTGAATATCTTGCCAAGTATTGCAAATAAAGGATTTATTTTTTCTCACACAGGGATTTATTTTTGCATGTGCATCCAAGGGGCGGGATTAAAAAGTGCTAATATTATCACTACAAGTGGATCAAATTCAAAGTATCACATCAAGCACTAGAAGACATAGATTGCATGCATTGGAGAAGAATTGCTCATTAAGAAAAGCTTATTATTAGCCAAATTATTCATCCAACTTTATTAAAAATAGAATAGTCAACTGTAGTTTGACTGGGATGTATTTTTGTACCAAGGCTATTATGTCTCATTGTATTAGCATGTTTATTTTTATTCCTTTATTTATTCAGGATAAAGGATAAAAATAGGATGCGTAAGTAGTACAATTTTAGTCTATTTTTAGAAGGGTGGGGTGAATAATTTTTGCTATATATATGTGTGTAATTGCAAAGCACCGAGAGGTCTTTTGGACATAGTAAGTATTTGAAGCATGTATTGTCGAGTTTTTCCTTTTGAATAAGAAATAATTTTTGACTTATCGATTTTGTAGCATGTCAAAGTGTGTATTGCTTATAGTTCTTGTGAATTTCATTCCTTGGCTATGTAATTTACCTTTACTACAATTATGATCCTTTTGCATAGGTTTTATCGTGCATGTCTAAACTTATCTCATTGTTGTGACTATCCCCTCAATAGAGAGAAAGTTATTTTTTCCTTAATACCTTGTAGAAAGCTATTGCAGTACGATAAATGTTTAGATATTTCTTAGTTACATCGTGTATATGCTTAGTCAAAAGACTCAAAATATTTGGTGTATCACCTCCTTTTAATTCATTTTAATTTATTCTTTTCACCTTCCCAAAAATTTAGTTTAGGATACATCAAAAAGGAACCGACCTTGATACCGGAGACTCACCTCAAAATAGGTATACCCACAGACCTAAGGTATTTCCATTGTATCTATGAAAGAGAGAGATCCAGAGCAAGCTTAGAACACCTGTAATCATCTCTCTACAGGGTGCACTTTCGAGAGATAATAGTTTTTGGCATTCTCGGTGGGAGTATGAATCAGATCTACGAGAAAATTACAACAATTTACATCAAAAGAAAAAAAGTCACTTTTCCAGCAACAAGTTTGGAACAATTTATCCTAAGATTAAAAGATTTATTTGGCGACTCGTAAAGCAATTTTAGACCTGTTTTGTAGCATGTTCCATGCCTAAAGTGACCACGAGATCATCGGTAAGAGGAATTCCTTTTGAGTTTATTTCTTTACCTTTGAATTCTACAAGAAGAAGAAGAGTTGGTAATACCTTGCCTTATAATAGACCTAGTTTTTCTACCTCCTCCCAATATTCCTTCACCACGTATTAATCTCATTGTTCAAATCCCAATTATTCCAATGGCTCTTCAACCACCAAGGAATTTTGTTACCTTTACTAATGGTAGCCCTTTAGTAATCTCAGTTTATCATGATATTCCCAATTTTGCCATGAAAATTTTACCGCCATTCATTTGGTGAAGGAGATATTACTCTTACAGAGCACATTAAATAAATTACAGCCCTTTGTGCTATCCATAACATAACTCATGAAGATGTAGCCTTGAGACTTTTAGCTACATCCTTTAAAGGGAAAGCCTTGCAATGGTATAAAACCTTAGAAATTGGGAGCATAAGAACTTGGGATGAGTTAGGAGAAAAATTACTTAAGTAATTTCAAGATCACTCTGACCATTTATCACTCATAGAAAAACTATCTACAATTAAAAGAGCCCCCATGAAGTTATGGCAGATTTAATATCCTTTTTGCTAGAACTTGGGAAATAATTCCAACAAGTTTCAAGCCTCAAGCTGACCATGCTTTTCTATATTACCTCAGAGCCTTAAATAGTGATATTTCAACTATGATTTAGTCTATGGGAGGAGATAATCTTCTGGTAGCTTATGATATTGCCATTAGGGATGAAAACAACCTTATTCAAGCTGGTAAATTGGCATCGAAACCTTTAATGCCTCTTACAACATATTTTTACCTATTCCACAACCTATTACCATTGTATAGAGCCTACTATTTTAGCTCCATTAGATGATGTATTCAAAGCACTGCAAACTATGGGTAATAAATTGACATCAATTGAAAATAAATTGGCTCAGCCTAGTAGGCCCTATCAAGCTCCTTATCAACAAAATCAATAAAATAGGAAGCCTTACAAGTAAAATAAGAATATAGACAACCATATCAGCCAAGGAAATTTGACCCAAAATCCCCTAGTTCATCTAAAGCACTTTATTCCCAGTTAATATGGTTCCAAAAGAATGGTGTCAACCTTGTAATCAACCTCATTCAACTACAAATTGTCCAAATGCATTCCTGAATATAAGCCTTGTTGCACAACCTCAACCTAAAGCATTGTTCATGCCTCAAATGGAGGGTGGGAAACAAGAATCTCATAGTTAGAAACCACCAGAAAAAAATTTGGTCAACTTTGGAGAGGAATAATTTATTGCAGATCATGAATGGATCCCAAGAAAAGGCTTCGGGAGAGAGAAAAAAGCAAAATAGACTTGTTTTGCCTACAATTATTGATAAAACAACAATTATAGGTCAAAAATAGCTAATAGTTATGATGTTCCTCAAAAAATAGCAAGCATTTCATCTCAAAAGAACCAACCAAATCCATTGCGCTTGATCCCATAAGGTTTTTCATACCTAGATTTGAAAGCTGTTGAAGTAGAGTCGGTGTTTGCTAAATCCTACGCTAAAATAGTAGAATCTCTTTCCAAAACCATTTCTTCTTTTAACATTGTTGATGTAATGAAAAAGAATAATGTGAATATCTCAATGTGGGATGCTCTAAGTATTCCAGGATAGCAAGAGTTGCTTTGTCATGAACTTGCTAATCTGAGATTTCATCAAAACCAACGAAAAGGAAGCCCAAAAAGTAGACATGGTCCTTGGAACAATGGAACAAGACCACATTAAAGAAATTAAATGGATGGTTCAAAAGGTCTTAAACACTCATGATATAAAGAAGCCACCACCATTTTATTTATCTCTAATTATTGGAGATCACTTAGTTCATAACTGCATGGTTAACAATGGTGCAAGGAACACAATTATGCCAAAAGCAATTGCAGAAAAATTGGGCCTGCAATATGAGCCTACAGAGAAAAGTGTGTTATAGCTAGACGGAAAAATAACCAATATAGTTGGGTTTCTCGAAACTGAGGTAACCTTACATGCTTGTCCTAATGTTACTATTCTACAAGTTAAGATTATGATTGTAGATTTACCTCCCTATTTTGCCTTATTTTTATCACGAGATTTTACAGCAAAAATAAGAGGTTATCTCTCTTCAGATTGGTAATTTTTTTCTTTACTACAAGATATGGAACCAAAGTTATTGTAAATTTAGAGCCTCTACCTAGGTTTCATATTGAACCTCATGCTTTGAATCTTCATGCAACAAATTACTCAACTTTAGATCAACTTTCGATTTTGGTGTTATAACTCATGTTTCTGCACTAGATGGTGTTTCTAATCTATTCATGGATGAAAAGACTCAAGAAGAACATGCTTATGACCCTTTCAATGAAGTAGAACAAGATTTTTTCTGTGTTTATTTCTTGCATGAAGAAAATACACCAATTCCTTTGTTGTCCAAAATAGAAAATATAATGAAGGGATTTGGAAGCTTCATTTTGATGGAGCTAAGAATAAGAAAGGAAAAGGAGCATGTTTGATGCTCACTTCCCCAAAAATAAAAGGTACTTCTTAGATTTGAGTCTCTAATTTTCATGTACTTGTAATGTAGGTGAATACAAAACACTAATTCATGGCTTACTTTGGGCGATGTAAAGAGGGGTATAAGCATGTTACGGGTTTTCAATGATTCTGAGTTAGTTATCAATTAAGTAAGAAATTTCAATGTATGTGAGAATTCATTGCTGAAGTCTTACAAACATAGAGTTTCAGTATTAATGGGACATTTTGATGCTATTAACATTCAATCTATCCCAATAATAGAGAACAAACATGCGAGATAGACTTGCAGTAGTTGGGGCTAGTTTTGAAGTCTTTGGAGCATGATTCAAAACAAAAGATTCATCCCCACATAAAGTTGATTATCATGCCTTCCATACCGATAATGATTTTAATTGGCAAGTTTTTGAAGATGATGAACAAATTTGCAGATTTCTTCAGCAAGAAGCTGAATTTTCTGCAGTTAATCAAGAAAAACTGCAAAGCACTTATATGGTGACCATATTTTTCAATTAAAGATAAATAAATTACCTCAAGGTTTGGTCACATTGGAAGACATCTTAAGCACTGATGATCGTTAAGGAAAGATTAAAAAATATTTCAACCCATGTAGATAACTATGAATAAATCTAATTTTTCTCGAATCATTTTCGTAGAAAAAACATTATTAGCTTTCCTCACTATCTCGATTAACTCCTTGGAGAAATCTATAAGGGAAGTTCAAAGCCACTCTAGGGATGTCCCTTTGCACTGTGGCCTTATCCTCACGATTCACCACCATTTTCCAATTGCCCTCCCATGAATCCTATCCCACCTCCCTCCTCCATACCTCCACCTGCCCACACTGCTCCCACTCCCCCTGCTAAAAAGAAAGAATGAAGATGTTGGCTCCAGTAAGAAAAGCAAGAGCCTTAAAGCTAAAATACCTACTTCCCAACGAGTCCTAAGGAGCCATAAAGACTTGGAACTAGATGAAAACCTCCTGCATATTAGCATGTCGGTGGAGGAGCCCAAAGAGGAGGAATTGTTTGATAGGGTGGACAGATTAGAAAAGGAGATACAAGAGCTCAAAGGGGCTCTAAAAAACATGGAAAGAGCTAAGGGTAAAAGGATCCTTCAAAGTGAGGAGGAAGAGGGGGTTATTTCTGAAGTCTTCAAGAAACTACAGTCCCTTGATGGTAGATTGGGGAATGCTAAAAGCCGCAATGACTGCATATTGTCTGCCCTCAAAAGCATTTATAACTTCATTGAACAACATGTCCACAGTGTTTGCAGTTTAAGTGGAATTAATGAGGACATATGGGGCCCTAAAGAGAATAGGGACTTTGCGGTGCCCAAGATATGCAAGACCCTCTCGAGCCACTGTCATTACCTTCTTCATGTCACCGCAGTGCAGTCAAGACCAAGATTGATGAGCCATCAAGCAATGAGCTATTGTGATCTTTGTTTTTGGTTGCGATCCGTTTGTCATCGAAGCAGCGATTCTGGAGCTGTTTTTGGTGGAGCTCTTTATGTTGTTTCTCTTTTGGTTTCTTTTTTATCTTGCCTTCTTATTTCTGGATCTATGTACGTTTAGATCCTTTTTTCACCTATATTGTAATATTTGGCTGTTGAGCCTTCCTTGGTTGACTGTTTTTCCCTTCTCTGGGCTACTTCTCTCATCTTTACTATCTGGATTTTGAGCCCTTTTGTATACAGGGTATAGTCCCTTCAAAACTATTTTCCCTTAATAAAAAAACTATGAAGAAATCTTGGTGGATGATGAAAAAAACTATTTATTGGAAATGTATGTTCCTCAATTGAAAAACAGTCATTTATCAATTTATGTAAAGAATTCAGAGATGTTTTTGCTTGGAAATACCAAGATCTAAGAGGATTTGATCTAATTTTATCTCAGCATACAATAGAATTACAACCAAATTCCAAGCCAGTTAGGCAAAAGCAAAGGCCAATAAATCTGAATATTGATCCATTAATGAGAAAAGAGTTATCTAAACTAATTGAATCAGGTATTATCTTTCTGTTAAGCATTCAAGTTGGGTAGCTAACCTCTTACTTGTTTGGAAAAAGAATGGAGAAATGAGGCCGTGTGTAGATTTTCAAGATCTTAAGAAAGATTCACTAAAAGATCATTACCCACTGCCTAATATGGATCAGATTTTGAGGATTGTTTCAGGTTTTGATAGATTTTCCCTCTTAGATGGTTACAATAGGTATAATCAAATCCTTGTGCATGAGTTGGACATGTACAAAACAGCCTTCACCACAAAGTGGGGCACCTATGCTTATAAGAGAATGCCTTTGGACTCTCTAATTCCGGTGCAACTTTTGAACGTGCAATTGATATGCAACTTCATAGCTTGTTGAATAAATGCATTTTAGTTTACTTAGATGATGTCACCATTTTTTCAAAGAATTTTGAAGAACACCTAATGCATCTAAGACAAACTTTTCAGTTGTGCAGACATTTGGGGATATATTTGAATCCCAAAAAATCTATTTTTTAGTACATCAAGGTAAATTTCTTGGTCATATTATTTCTAAAAAGGTTTAGCTATTGATACTTTCATAATTGAAGCTATTTCGCAGCTATCTTTGCCTCATCATAAGAAACCATTTTAGGGTTTTCTTGGAAAGATCAACTTTGTTATAAGATTTTTCCCAGATTTTTTCAAGCACTCGTCAAGCTTTTAACAACCATGTTGAATAAGGTAATACTTTCTCTTGGACCACCGAAGGATTAAAAGGATTTAAGGCCATCAAATCAGCCATTTCACAAGCTCCTACTTTGGAAAATTTAAATTTTGATAAATATTTTACAATGTATGCACTTGCAGAGCTGAGACTATTTCAACTATTTTAACTCAAGTTAATGATGAAAACACTAAGCAGCCAATTGCTTTCTTTGGACAAAGTTTGCATGACTACGAGACAAGGTACACCTTTCTTGAAAAATAGGTACTTTCAGTAGTTATAGGATTAAATAATTTCAAGTACATGCTTTCAAATAACAAGATTCATGTCTTAGTTTCTCATCCAAGTGTGAAAGCATTCTTGTTAAACAAAGAGTTGAATGAGAAGAGAGCAGGTTGGATTACAAAAGTTATGGAATATGATGTTGACATCCATGTTGTGAAAATAGTTCGAGGAAAAGGTTTGTGTGAGCATCTAATTGTTGATATGGAAAACAATAGCTCTGAGAATAGAAGATCCATAACAATATACTAAATTTATGTATCAATAGTCGATACCATAGTATAACCAGAAATCAGAGACCCAACTCAGTCAAGAAGTTCAGGAATCAAGATGGATGACTAATTTGGTTAACTACCTACAACATGGTGTCTATCGGAAGGTATGGAAAAGAAAAATTAAGGTAATTGGGTTACAAGTTGTACCTTATGTTTTCATTGATGGCATGTTATTTAAAAGAGATATAAACGAAATCTTGCTGCGATGTGTTGATTATGATAGAATTCAACAATTGTTATCCGATTTTCATGAAGGAATCTGCAGGAGGTCACTTTTCAGCACGTACTACAACCTTAAAAATTATGAAAGCTGGTTACTATTAGCCCAACATATTTAAAGACTACTTCGAATGGATCAGAAAGTGTAAGAAATGTGCTTGCTTTGTGGGAAAAGAATGTTTTTCTTTGCTTCCTCTGCAACCAATTTCAATGGATCACCTTTCATGCAGTGGGGTCTTGACTTCATTGGCATGATAAATCCACCTTCATCACAAGGACACAAGTGGATTTTGACTGCTATAGATTACTTTACATGTTGGACAGAAGCAATAGCCTTAAAAGAGGCCAATGAGACTTCGATACTATGATTTTATGAAGGTATAGTTTGTAGATTTGGTGTTCCAACAACTATCATTTCTGATAATGCGTTAGCATTAATTGGTGCAATATTGATAGTCTGGGCTATTAAGCATGAAATTTACTTGAGTACATCGTCTAACTATTACCCACAAGGTAATGGTTTAGCTGAAAGTACTAATAAAAATATTTTAAGGATTATTAGAAGAACACTCAAGGACAACCAGAGAGATTGGCATCTATTGTTGAATTTAGCACTTTGGGTGATGAATTACTCCTAAAATATTAGTTGGCAATTCACTATACAAGCTTGTTTATGGAAGAGAGGCAAGAATTCCCATCTCAGTTGAGTTTCCTACACTAGATTTGTTGCATCAGATGGAATTACTTGAGAATGAACCATTACAAGTTTGTTATGCATAGTTAATGGATTTACAGAGCTGAGAGATCAAGCTCATCTAAACATGGAAAAGAATAAAAAATATATGAAGAAAACATTTGATAAGAAGGCTAGGTTCGAGTCTTCAATGAAGGAGACATTGTGTTAAAATGGGATGTTGATCGTGCAAAGCCAGGAAACCACACGAAGTTTGATACAATCTAGAGTGGCCCTTATATGATTTCAGCTTGCAAATAAGACAATACATTTCAACTTTTAAGGCTGAATGGAGAGGAACTTCCCATTCCTGTGAATGGTATGTTTCTTAAACATTGTTATTGAAAATTCTACAGTATTTGGTTAGAGTAGGATTTCCCTTTAAATAAGTATGTTCATGTGTTGGTGTAGGATATTTACCATGTATATATTTTAAGTACATGGGATTCATCCACATAGGTGATTCACCATGCTTAGGTGTCCTAGGGTTTCATTATGGCCTTACACACGTCATAGAGTGTTATAGGAGTTAAATTTGACCAGCTATTCTGGGAATGTAACTCCCACATCTTGACGTCTACATTTGTGGGGGAGTTACACACCCCACTACTATATGTACACCTTTTCATCTTGAGCAATGAATGGAATAGAGTATGGGATTTGATCCATTTTTCCCTTAATGCATGCAAATTGCTCTCATGGGAAATTTCTTGCTTCGATCTTGAAGCTACATCATTTTGCGTGGTTGAGTGAAACGTTTTGATGCTCAAAAATTCCCTCCATATCTTTGTCATTCCTCCGACATCATGCAAATTACAATGTTTTTCAATTCAATAAGTGCATTTGTGCACATGATCTTGTTTACTAGATCCTTTTGTAGTTTAGTTAGTTTTGGAAGGGTTGGAACTTTGGAAATGAAACTTTGGTTATATGCTTTAACTCCATGCCCAATGGACAAGAGCAAGGCACTGGTTAACAAGGTAGCATGCAACCTTCCCCAGGATTGCCGTAAATGTTGACAATTATTTTACTTGTGCAAAATGGGCAACTCGAAACTTTGTTACGATGGATGGCTTTGGTGAAGTGAATGTAACTAGGGGAGTACATTACAATACTATTATGTTATCAGTTGTAAAAATTGATGGTTACATGTAATTTACTGAGATAGGTGTGCTGTTGTGAAAAAGTGTAATAAACCACATAGTCTACAATTCCATGTTTATCTTCAAGAAGAAAACATAAAATCCCGAAGGACGATGTATTAACTTAATGAAGACCGAATTACGGAATAGGTGAAGTGTTAACTGTTGATGCAAAATCATAGCACCCGGATGCACATCGAGGCTTCTAGGTTGATGTTCGTGCATCCAGTGTGATTGCACAACATGGAAACCTCTCCAAGCGTGGGACTTGTGAAACCGAGAGAGGAATCTCCAGAGAAGGTGGTTCTGCTCCTAAACTACTCCGCCACAAGCTATTCAGTGCAAGCAAGCTAATCTAATCCTAATCTAACCATGCCAAGGAGACAGAGAGAGAGAGAGAAGGGAAAAACAACAAAAGCCTACACTAAAACGGTGATACACCGAGTAGAAGGAGAATGTTGGAAATCTATCGAACTACCATGGGAAAAGAGAGGTGAGCAATGGGAAGGATGGACAGATGCATCACAGGCCCAAGGATAGATTTCACACAGAAAATGTCCCAAAACTCCATGAACACAGCTCCGAACCTGCAATGAACATTCAAACATGCACAGATACCTGCAATGAAGAGAGGCAAGAAGAGAACAAGCGAAACGAGAAAGGATGGACAGATGCATCACAAAACACGTTTTGTTGCTCCGTAAGCTGCATTTAACATCATTCCATTAGTAAAAGGCAAAAACGCCATTACAGAGCAAGGGAGGAGGTTCGAACTCCATTTTCAACCCTAGAGAAGAAAAGAAGGGAGGGCAGAGCCGAAAGAATGAACAACCTTTTTTCTAATGAGCCAAATCGGCTTTTACATTGCATGGGTCGAGCCGGTAAGACAAAAACATAGAAAACGTGTAGGCAGCCCAACCATTGACCAAAACACATTTTTCATTAAAATCGGTGGTTGAGACATCACTTCGCCAAGTCAAGAAGAATACGACCCATGTGCATTAAACCGGTTGTTGAAATGTCGCTTCGCCATTACCACACGTCAGATCCGTTTCTTGATTTTCTCTTCGACTACACCAAAACTCAAGATTGATCCGTAATCATGTAGAGCATCTCAACAACTTTCCGTTGATATAAAGAACGTGGAAATCGAGCTCGGATCAAAATATATGGCGATCTCGAAGATTTAGGGCACGAATGTACAGACCAAGACAGATTTCGAAATATTTCGCGCCCGCCACTGGATGACACGTGGCATGCTCGACGATTGGTCGCGCGATTATCTCTCCTCTCGCCTTTCGGCGGGTGTCTTTTGAATTTTCCTCAGGCCCTAGTTTGGGACACGTGGCACTATCCCATTGGTTTGGATCGGTGCTCAAAACACGCCCTTGACTTTTGACTTTTCTCCCGTGAGGACACGTGGCAGCTTTTGATTGGTCCTCGGGTCTGCTGGCTCTTTTGCGCCCTTCGCGTCTTTTGTCCCTGGATGTCCCAAACCATTTGGGACAAAACTTCGATCCGCCCGAAATGGGCTTCCCTATCCCTCATTTGGCCGATGACACGTGGCGCCGCTTGATTGGCTTTGGCTTTCGCGGCGATCCGCGTCCCGCACGTCCCTTTGTCCCATTTGCCTTCGATCGCCGCTGTTCCCATTTCGCCCGGTTCGGCCGGTTCGGGTCTTTTTGTTCTACTTGGCCCACTTTGTTTTGGATTGCTTGATCGATTTCTGGCCGATCTCGGGTTTGGTTCGGGTCCATTTGACCCAAACATCCTGACTGTCCCTCTCGTAGTTAGTCGATTTTCTCTTTCGCCTCGATCGCTTTTCGCGCCGCCACGTACTTTGGCCTCGATCTGTCCCAAATATTTAACGGGTCTGTTTGTGCTCATTTCAGCCAAACCTAGGCCGGTTTCTCGCCTTTTGTCCCAAATGTCCCGATCGCCCCTAGGACTAGGACTTAGTCATTTTTATGATTTTTTCCTCGGATCAACCTACTTGCCTTCTACAACCTTTTTCCACATTTTCTCGAGCTTGCTCTTTTCAGGCCGGACAGTGAGTTAGAAAAATATCCGAGGGAACCTCGAAACATGATGCTTGCTCGAATCAATCAATCTGCCGGGACTTTTTATTCTAATGCATGTTATCAAAAATTTACCCAAATGGGGGGTGAAATTTTGACAATTTGCCATGCGACTCTGGGGTCATTTGCTCGCTAGATGAATGATCAAGAGCTCAAGCAATCCATTGGGCATGGAGTCATGAGTTGAACCTCACAACTGATCTAAACTTTGAAAACTTCCTCCGAGCCACTTGAAACTCACCGGACATGGAGTTGTTCTTACCAAAATGCCACTCTGAATGAACCTGCGCAAGAGCAAAACCAGCAACAACAAAACTATGTACGTAACTGAAAATCATACATGCCCCAAATGGAACATGTAGAGTGTGCACAAGCACTTTTTCGCTGAAAGAAAACCTAGCTACTACTACTCTAATCGAAGCAAAGGCAAGCTAAACAAACCCGCAATGGTTGTGAGAAATAGCTTCCTTTCTTCAAAATTGGCAGCCATGCAATTGATTTGGCACTGATCATGGCTGTTAGGATGAGTGGAAAATCAACAAGAAGCTGGTCTTCCACCCAGATCATCAAGGTATCAGCTGAAAACAAATCCAAAACCTCTTTTAGTTGCTCTGCATTTGGATTGGAGAGGTATGGCAGCTGATCCTGGTACTCAGTAGCTCATCCTCATGCTCAAGCAAGCATGACTGTGGTTGTGGCTTCTCCTTTGGCTCCAATGAAGCCTAATACCGATTGGGCAAGGTCCGATCCATTTGATATGCCCATAGCTCGATTTTCAACTCCTGAATGGAGTCTTCAGTAGACCCACCCGAATGGATGATGTGGAAGAAATGGTGGGATTATTCTCGTCCTTTCTTCCTCCATGAAGAACATGGAAGATAAAAATCTTCCAATCTTGATCTCAAAGAGCTGCTTTCAGAAGATGCAGAGGCCGCAAATGAAAGCTCTCCTTCATGGCAAAGAGGCTCTTGTGTTTGGAATGTGGATGATGAAAGAAAGAAAAGTGAAAGCTCAACCGACTCTTCTCCATCAAAATGTCCTCCAAATCTGACAGTGAACTCGCCTCATTGCTGTCCCCGCTACTCGTATTCAACTTCCTCCATGGTGTCCTCTTGATCTGCAACTTGACCACCATGGTTTCCTTCACTCTCCAATATTGAGTTTGAGAGATCAAACTCCTCTTCAGTACTAGAACTTGAGAGAGATGAAGTAGAAAGAAGAACTGAAGGTTCTCCTGTAGCCTCGATTTGTGCTCAAAACCTTTGGATCTCGCACTTTCTCCTCCACAGCCTAGAATGTGCTCCTCTTCTTTTGGATTTGGAGCAGCTTCTCCTTCCTCCAATGATTGAAGAGAATCTTGTTCTTGATTGAACTCCTTCTCCAAAGCATGAAGTTTGTCAAGTCAAACTATTCAATTTGCTGCTCTAGAGGACAAGTTGGGGCTGCAAGATCTTCTTCTTCAACAAAATCAGTCCTCACCACCATCTGCTCAACCTTAGCCTCTTCTGTAGGTTTAACCATCAAGGGATCTTTGTCATCCCAAATTTGGCAGCCCAAACCTTCAAGTTGTCTGTCATTTCTTTTCTGCGTTTGGCTCTTCCTCTGCTATCCTTGATGACTGATTTTTTCAATTTCTTCTTCCCCACATGGAATTGGGGATGCAAGAGGAGGGATGGGTTGAAACTCGATTGATTTTACATTTTTTTGTGGCGGTCGAGGAGGTAGAAACTCTTGTTTCTTTGGAGGAGGGGTATTTGTTAGCTCTTGTGGAAGAGATGACTGTTTGGAAGGGAAAAGGAAAGAAGAATCGAGATGTGGTGGAAGACTGAGAGATGGGGAATGGAGTCAACACTTGGGACAGCAGATGGAGAGTTTAAGTGAGATGGTGCTGCTTGAGTAATGGAAAGAGAAAAACCAGATGATGGTGTAGAACTTACCCATTGACAAGGTTGTTCAACAACAAGTCTCGTAGGCCTCTATCTCGTTGTCCATTGTGCAAGTTGGGGCAGCATCTTTATCATGAAGTCCAAACTTCTCCCGAGGGTGTAATGCTTGGAAAAGGTCCCACCCATGGACAAGGGTGCTCCACAACCGATTCCAAATGCTTTCATTTGAGTGTTGCCCTCGATCGCACCATTCCCACCTCCATCTTTTGGATTTTCTCCAATGCAGACCAAAGCATCTTGGATCGATGGTCTTCATTGTCTCGCATACTCTTGCTCTTGGAAATCTCCATATCCAAACCGACTTTGCCTGCACCGCTGTTCATATGAGTATGCATGCTGATCTGGAGGATTTGTAAAACGTGTTGGAGGTGTGATATACTGGTGTTGTTGTAAATGTGAGTTCCATGATGGAAATGAAGTCATGGTTGCACAACTTCATGGAATGGAAAAGAATGAAAGGGATGGAAAGAAGGATGAATGAAAATGGATGGAAATGAATGGAAAGGAAGGTCTCGTAACTTCGAGAGATGTGTTGTTGACCGATGGAGTCGCCGGATGTGTTTGCAAGTGCCTCCAAAGGCTGAAATCTTCACAGAACACATCAACCTGAAAATATGAAGTGAAAGACCTCTAAGGTCCCACCGAGCATGCCAAAATCAAGTTGATGCAAAATCACATCACCCCTGGACGCACATCAGGCTTCTAGGTTGATGTTCAGGCATCCAGTGTGATTGCACAACATGGAAACCTCTCTCCAAGCGTGGGACTTGTGAAACCGAGAGAGGAATCTCCAGAGAAGGCTGGTTCCTGCTCCTAAACTACCTGCCACAAGCTATTCCAGTGCAGGCAAGCTAATCTAATCCTAATCTAACCATGCCAAGGAGACAGAGAGAGAGAGAGAAGGGAAAAACAACAAAATCCTACACTAAAACGGTGATACACCAGAGAAGGAGAATGTTGAACATCTATCGAATCATGCATGGGACAAAGAGAGGTGAGCAATGGGAAGGATGGACAGATGCATCACAGCCCAAGGATAGATTTCACACAGAAAATGTCCCAAAACTCCATGAACACAGCCTCCGCACTGCAATGAACATTCAAACATGCACAAATACCGCAATGAAGAGAGGCAAGAAGAGAACAAGCGAAACGAGAAAGGATGGACGGATGCATCACAAAACACGTTTTGTTGCTCCGTAAGCTTCGCAGAACATCATTCCATTAGTAAAAGGCAAAAACGCCATTACAGAGCAAGGGAGGAGGTTCGAACTCCATTTTCAACCCTAGAGAAGAAAAGAAGGGAGGGTAGAGCCGAAAGAATGAACAACCTTTTTCTAATGAGCCAAATCTGGCTTTTACATTGCATGGGTCGAGCCCGTAAGACAGAAAACATAGGAAAATGTGTAGGCAGCCCAACCATTGACCAAAACACATTTTTCATTAAAATCATGTGGTTGAGACATCACTTCGCCAAGCTGAAGAAGAATGCGACCCATGTGCATTAAAACTGGTTGTTGAAATGTCGCTTCGCCATTCCCACACGTCGAGCCGTTTCTTGATTTTTCTCTTCAGACTACACAAAAACTCGAGATTGATCCTTGAATCATGTAGAGCATCTCAACAGCTTTCCGTTGATATAAAGAACGGGAAATCCGAGCTCTGGATCAAAATATATGGCGATCCGAAGATTTAGGGCACGAATGCAGAGACTCAAGACGGATTTCGAAATATTTCCGCGCTCGCCACTTGGATGACACGTGGCATGCTCGATTGGTCGCGCGATTCTCTCTCCTCTGCCTTTCGGCGGGATGTCTTTTGAATTTTCCTTGTGGGCCCTAGCCGGGACACGTGGCACTATCTCATTGGTTCGGATCGGTGCTCGAAAACACGCCCCTTTGACTTTTTGACTTTTCTCCCGTGAGGACACGTGGCGCTTCGATTGGTCCTCGGGTCTGCTGGCTCTTTCGCGCCCTTCGCGTCTTTTTGTCCCGGATGTCCCAAACCGTTTGGGACAAAATCTTCCGATCCGCCCGAAATGGGCTTCCTTGTCCCTCATTGGCCGATGACACGTGGCGCTGCGCTGATTGCTTTCACTTTTTTTTCGGTGATCCGCGTCCCACGCGTCCCTTTGTCCCATTTGCCTTGATCGCTGTTTCCCATTTCGCCCGGTTCTGGCCGGTTCGGTCTTTGTTCCACTTGGCCCACTTTGTTTTGGGATCGCTTGACCGACTTCGGCCGATCGGGCGGTTCGGGTCCATTTGACCCAAACGCCCTGATCGGTCCCTCTCAAAGTGATTAGTCGATTTTTCTCTCTTTTGGCTTGATCGGCTTTTCGCGCCCGCCGCATACTTTTGGCCCGATGTCCCAAATATTGAGCGGGCTATTTGTGCTCATTTCGCCAAACCGGCCGGTCTCGCCTTTTTGTCCCAAATGTCCCGATCGCCCCCAGACTAGGACTTAGTCATTTTTATGATTTTTTCCTAGATCAACCTACTTGCCTCTCGTAACTTTTTTCCGCATTTTCTCGAGCTTGCTCTTTTCACTGGGACAGTGAGTTAGAAAAATATCCGAGGGAACCTCGTAAACATGATGCTTGCTCTGAATCAATCAATCACTGGGACTTTTTATTTCGATGCATGTTATCAAAAATTTACCTGTGGGGGTGAAATTTTGACAACATTAAATTTTGCAAAAAGACAGAGTTTCAAATTACAAGAGTTGAGAATTCATTACTAAAGTTACGGGTATTTTAAGATTATTTCCTTCATGATTAAATACATCTTATTATGTTATTGAGTTGTTTAGTTTATTATACAATCCATATATAAATCGAAATGCAAAAAGAAGTACACAACTCGGTTCAGAATTTGATATTTTATTCATAAATAATTTAAATGTTTCCCACACAAGTCGTGGGATGTAACTCAAAAGTAATTCATAAGTACTGAAGTAGAAGGGACATGTACATGAAAAGAAAAGAAAAGGAGTATGAAAGAACCCATCATTTCCTTAAATTTTCTTTTGTCTCGTTGCTCCATTTCCAACTCCATCTTTACTTCATCTTCATCCTCACCATCCAATAGTAGAATTGTACCTAAAAAATAGAAAAAGGAAAGACTCTCATTCATGAGCTCAAGGTTTTGATCCATATTCCTGTACTATTTATTTTCATGCAAATGGATCTCCTGACATCAAGAGGTATGAGTTACAGGCATAAGATACATCAGAGATAGATACAAAATTGACAAGAGTAGTATTCTACATCAGCGTATATGATTCCTAGAATCATTTCAGAAAAGGAAAGATAAAATAAGAAAACTATGGAACATGAGAGAGGTCAAAAAGACTAATATTTTTTAATTAGTTTATCTAAATGTGCAGGTACATGTAAGAAGATGGAAATAAACACCAATTGTTGTGTTTACATATCAGAAGTATTACATTCTGCAAATTGAACCGAAAATTACATTTATTTAAGTTTAGACTAAAGGCTGAATATACAAAGATATACCTGTACTAATCCATAAAAGAAATGCAAGTTTAGTGTTGCAAATTCTAACAAATGGAATGCATACACAAAGTGCAGAACCAAGTTATAGTTGCTCAATTTTAGTGGTTAGCATGTTTAGAAAAATGATTTATTCATATCTATTACAATGATCAAATTACAATTCCAAAAAGGGCAATTTATTTTGAACAAAACTATCAAGTACAATTTTAAATGAAATAAAGTACACTTATGCAAAGATGGAAAATAAGATTGCAGTCTCATACTATCCATAAAGCTACTATCTACAAGAGAATATCATCATCACAACTAAATGATTTATAGAAAAGAAGTATCTGTAAGGACACATTAATGAAAATGTACTTAAAATGAATAAAGGGTGAGTTTAAATGATAATGAAGAAGAAGAAGCCAAGAATTTACAAATAGTTAAAACATCAAGGAATACATCATGTCTTTGATCAACTACAAGTTATGTCATATTGATCAAAATACAGAAGGAAAAATATATCAGAGTTTGATCAAATTACAGTCAAGTCCAAAGTATCTATCAAAGTATAGTTTGCAAGTTACAAATGATAAAAGTACAATTTAATTGATAAAGCTAGAAATGAATTATGCAATAAGCATCAATCCAACATTAATGGAGTTGTAATTATAATGAGATATGGATAAATTTTCAAGAAATAAAAAGTTGAAGCAAAGTATGAAGTACAAGAACAAATTACTTCAGGTACCGGTTTGCAGCGAGAATTACTTCATAGTTCCAGAAACTAAAGTTAAGAAAAATCAAAGTAATCACAACCGATAAAAATGACCAGGAAGTTGTTATTCAAGGAAGAAACGGAAAGAACCATTTTTTTAAAATTTCAGTGATCACATTCCTTTGAAATGATGAGTACCAGCATTGGCACATGATCACTTTAAGCACAAAAATAAATGGATACAAAATCTAAATATTGATCATTGTCTACCATTCATAGTTTTGCTATACATATTCCAAGAAAATCCATGAATGTTTTCAAGTTACAATCATTAATTGAGTACAAAATTTCATATGTACATTATGGAGGAACTCAAAACATATAGACAATGCAACTAAGCAGAGATAATGTACATCAAAATCAAGATAACGAGATATTCTCATAGTAGTACCAATGAAATTTCAAGACAGATTTTCAATACAAAATGAGAATAAGAAGAAGTTATGCAAGCCCATTTAAAAGGACAGCTAACTATTTGCAATAATCACCAAAGTATATACTTGCAGGAGCAGAAGCTCAAGAGTTCTTTCAAATGGCAGAAAAATGATTATACAAATAACTATTGATCACATTGATCTTGAATATGAAGTACAATAGTGGCAGTTATAAGAGCTTCAGAGGCCAAAGACAATTTACAAAGCTTGTTTACAATCACCAAGTGGAGAAATGAAATACCACATCAGATTTCAATCAAACGAAGTTCAACAGAGTATCATTTACAGAGAAGGTATTCTTGTTTCATGTAACTGTATTTAACAGAGAGTTTCCAGTATAACAAGACTAGAAAATGAGATAGAGAATAACAGATTCTATAATGCATGTTTTGAAAAGGTTGCTCGAGAAGAATAAACACAACATGATACATTTTTACATATAGAAATCAAGATAAGAAAGGATGTACTTTTTTAAATGCATGTTGTAGTTTTAGAAAGCATCATTAAATTTCAGTTTCAATTGCAATCAATTAGAACAACTTACAAGCATCATGTCAACTAACTCCAAACAATAGTGAAATATCATGGATTATAGTGCATTCTAAGGTACATTTTCATACTTTGAAATAGTTAAACATGGCACAACATGTCCAGGAGTAAAAGATGCTCAAAAAATAGTGAAGCAGAGCTCAAAATGCTCAAACAAAGTTATAAATCACGAGTTATAAGAATTAATTGTCTTCCTTTTGAAGCATTTAGTTTCCATTTTAAGTCAAATGAACAGAATCAAAGGTATAAGGAGCTCATAATGTAAAGGAAGAGTCCTTTGAATTCACAAAAATCTATTACTTTTCAGTTCTAAATAAAAGTACAAGTCTTCGAAAAAAGAGCATTACCTTTCATGAACCAACAACAAGAAGATACATGCTCAAATGAAAATAACAGAGCTCAAGTGAATCAACTGCATAGAAGTATAACTGGAGAAATTTTCAAGAATCATTTGTAAAGTAAATAAATTCCTTGAATTGTTCTTACAGAATAGAAAAACCATTTCTTCCTTTCTCACTACAATCAAGGCACTCGATTTCCCGGTGTGAATCTCATCACATGCAAAACAAGTTTTTACTAGTGAAAGACATACCCATGATACAGAATAGTAAAGGTTTTTACTAGTGAAATCATCATGTAAGCCTTTAAACAAAACTTTTCGAGCTTGAAGGATTAAAACAGAGCTTTCAATAATATAACAAACATGAAAAGGCCGAGTTGAATCGAAATAAGAAAAATACAAAGGGGTTTCAAAAATACCCATTTAAACAGATCCAAGATTATGAACAAATCTTGAGAATGCAAGTATGATTAAGGAAATGGCTTAGTTTTAAAGGCCATTCAAAGATAATCATGTTTTATAGGAAAGGAGAGCATAAAACTTACTTGTTTCAAATTTGAATACATCAAAAACTTGGAGATTCAACGAAGGAGAAACATTTGCAAACACCCATAACTCATTTTAGCTCATCATTGCGCAAACAGAGCTAGGTAAAACCAAAACGATAAGGGTTTCAACCATTTTTGAGTTACAGTAAATAAATCTCAAAGAAACAAAGGAAATGAAGAGTTATACAGTTACAAATGATAAATCTCACCTTCAGGATAAGCACAGAGATCCTCAAAATGAACTCAAAGGCATTTTCATGATGGATGACCAAGTCAAATACAAGAAACTTCAAACCCAGAAGCTCTAGAGGACAAACAAATGACAAATAAAGCCAAATGCACGAACAAAACCTCCATTACGGCCAAAATCAAGCTTGAAAGTATGAATCAAAGGTGGTCGAGTGGAAAATGGCGAGTGGCTTCACCGGCACCCATGGGTTCAACGATGCAAAATGACCAAATGAAAGGTCGAATTCATTTTTGCTTCGTTAACCACATTGTCAAGTTTACCTAACTCCCCTAGTGAGTTGAAATCATTAGATCAGATGAAAAAGTACAAAATCAACGACTCACAATGCAAACTACCAAGCTTCCAATGAGCTGTCAGACTCAACCATAGAGTTACCAAACTCAACCATAGTTCATGAGAGTACCTACGTGGAAGGTTCCAAGAAATCCCTAACTTTAATGTAGTTAGTTTATTTACCAAAAAATTTAGAAGGGTGAGTCATCATCACGAGGTGGGTGGCCCCATGTTTTATAAATTATTTGCATTGACTTATTAAAAAATGGGTCCCAAAATATAATCCAAACATGATGATGAAAAGCCAACCACAATGATTAGTAAAAAAAGGCGAGCATTACCTTATATTACATATGATAAAAAAGGCCGAATAATATTTCCAAACTATAGTCCAACCAACTAACAAAGTGGTCTCCCTTCCCAACACCATGATGATTTCAAAAGGGGTCCAAAAGAATATGATGTGTCGACCTTTTCAAATAAAAAGACACTGAATATACATTATAATTAATCAAAAGAGACCGACCACATGCAAAGGGATGGGTCAAAGTGTATAATCAAGGATGTCAAGACTAAGGTCCGAAACCTTAGAATATGCCAAAAGGAGCCCCAACAAATGATGTTTACAATGATAAGAGAAGGGGCTAGTTTAAACCATGTGTGTAATAATTATCCAAAAGAAGAATATTATTTTTGCATAAAGGTAGTCCCCATCAAGATGGATGCATGGGTGAATACCTTGCCAAGTATTGAAAATAAAGGATTTATTTTTTCTCACAGAGGGATTTATTTTTGCATGTGCATCCAAGGGGCAGGATTAAAAGTGCTAATATTATCACTACAAGTGGATCAATTTCAAAGTATCACATCAAGCACTAGAAGACAGAGATTGCATGCATTGGAGAAGACTTGTTCATCAAGCAAAGCTTATTATTAGCTAAATTATTCATCCAAATTTATTAAAAATAGAACAGTCAACTATAGTTTGACTGGGATGTATTTTTGTACCAAGGCTATTATGCCTCATTGTATTAGCATGTTTATTTTTTATTCCTTTATTTATTTAGGATAAAGGATAAAAATAGGATGCATGGGTGAGTACAATTTTAGTCTATTTTTAGAAGGGTGGGGTGAATAATTTTGCTATATATATGTGTGTGCAACTACAAACAACAGAGAGGTCTTCTTGGACATAGTAGTCTTTGAAGCATGTATTGCCGTTTTCCTTTCGAATAAGAAATAATTTTTTCCTTATCAGTTTATATAAGTGTGTATTGCTTATAATTCTTGTGAATTTCATTCCCTAACTATATAATTTACCTTACCGCAATTATGATCCTTTCTGCATAGGTTTTATCGTGCATGTCTAAACTTATTTCATTATTTTGACTATCCCTCTCAGTAGAGATAAAGTTATTTTTTCCTTAATACCTTGTAGAAAGCCATTGATACAATAAATTTTTAGTTATTTGTTATTTACATCATGCATATGCTCTCACTTCGAGAAGACTCAAAATATTTGGTGTATCACCTCCTTTTAGTTCATTTTTAGTTATTATTTTCACCTTTAAAACCCAAAAAAATAGTTTAGGATACATCAGAAAGGAACCAGCCTTGATACCAAAGACTCACCTCAAAATAGGTATACCCACAGACATGAGGTGTTTCCATTGTATCTATGAAAGAAAGAGATCCAGAGAAATATTAGAACACCTGCAATCATCTCTCTACAGGGTGCACTTTCGAGAGATAATAGGAAACAATAATGAAATCCTTATTACAAAGAGAGGGTATAAATCCTTAGTTGGTTTGTAGTAAATTATAGATCAGATCAAATATCTCACTGGCTGAACAGTGAGGTAGAACTATCCCATAGAAGCCCTAAAAATGCAGACTAGAGGATAAATTTGGACAGGGGGTGTGTAGATAAGGATAGGGGTGCGTGTGGGTGCCCGAGAACTATTTCCAGGTGCCTGGGTTTGCAGAAATGGTCAAAACTCCTCCTCTAAGGTATCGTAAGGTCTTCCCCATTAGTCACCTTTGGTCACTCCAAGGTCACACAAAGATCTTCAAAGTCACTGGAAACTTGGAATGAAGCATAGATCTATAAAACCCTCAAATAGACACCAAATCCTAAAAAAATTCAAACAGAGAGGTGAGATTGTCTCGCATCCTGTCATAATGGTGATCTTATAATGGAGCACTAATCTACATCTAGACCCAATGTAGTTTTGTGTGTGTTTGGAATTATTCCGTAGGTTTCTCTAATGTGTGTTGGACTTGGATAACGACAAAGTAGCTAGATGTAGAATGTAATAAATGTGTACATGAAAATAATAGACTCCCCTCCTATGAATTGTGATGGAGCTAGATGCATAACGTCTTGGTCATGACTATTACTATGATGACTTCCACTTTTGACATTGCAAACATTGACATGTGATTTGTCTTAGGAAGGTGTATTCTTTTGACGTTGAAAATCATGTTTGCAATGGATAAGTTATTACTTGCTCGAATTCATGATTGTTTTTATTAAGTTTACTTGGAAGTGAAGCCATCGCTTCTCGGTGAATTATAAGTTGTAAATATATACTGTTATTTTCATATTTACCATATGATAACAGCACACCTTGAATCAATTCCATTGATCCAAGGTATGCTTCAGTTCTTCTTTATTGTCATCTTGTTAACTGAAATTCTGAATGAAAGGTACTAAGAACTCGAGTTGTGTTTTGTTACAAATTTTAAAGACTTGGATTTAGGTATTCTTACTTGGCATCATGCTGCAAATGGTAAGTTTGGACCTCCTTTATAAATGTTTTGTAACACTGAACAACGTGAGGAGATTGAGAATATGTTATTGGGATATTAAGGAAAATACCTTAGCCTTGGTCGGAATGGTTGGTGCTATTCGGATCTGACCTAAATTGAAATGTTTTATCCTAGTTGGATTTTAACCTAAGGTAACAATACTTACCTAGGACCTATTACTAAACTACTACGGGTTACGCCTTAACCTATGTTGTAATGTCCTACCCTATATGGATTCTAATCTAAGGTTTATAACCTAACCTAAGGTAATATGGTTAGTGGATATGGGGTTTTGGAAATAACCTAAGGCAATTCTAATGACCTAAGAAATAAGGTGGAAACCTAACTAATGTTAATGTAACCTAAACTATTACTAAGCCTAAAGGGGACCTAAGGGTTACGTGGCAAGTGGGAAGTTGGTGGCGATGGTTTCTAAGGTATTGATGGGAATTAAATTCAATCCATACATCTTTAAACATGCCAAGTTTGGTGGAGGCATGAAAGGATAGTGAATTACCTAGCTGGCATCATTTCTAAATTTAAAATGCATGTTAATTTTTGAAATTAACTTCACCAAATTTGAAGAGGCAGTGTCATAAGGAAAGAGGGGGAAATAACATTGAATGCATTTAATGGCCTTGGGATTTATGGAAGAAACCAACTAGGATTTTAGGCACGGAATTGAAGAAAGTTATTTGGTCATTTGATCCTTTTGGTTTTTGCTCTACATGTGGGTTTTGGTTCTTCAAACCAGCAATTCCATTTTTGACCCTTTGTGATCTTGGGTATCTTTGAGCTATTTCTGAGCCTGTGGAATAAGAAAAAGGGGAGCAGGAAGATTTGGTTGTTGATGTTGTTTTGGAAAGAAGAGGTTTTTGGGAGGCTTGGCTGGAGAATTTCAGTAAATCAAAAGAAAACAATATCAGGCATGATAGGATATTCTTATTAAATTGTTCTACTTTTTATTAAACATCTTCATAAGAACAACTCTGCTCTTAGAAACAATGGTTTTGTTAAAATTCTTATGGTGTATTTTTTTTTGTATTATGTGAAACTAGAATGTAGCCTAGAGTTTCCTTAAATTTGAATCATATATCTTAATCAGAAGCTATTAATTTTAATGTTGTTCGGTCTTCTTAAATCTTGTCATAGGGAATGGATGTGCTTGGTTTTGGTTAACTGTTGATAAATTACATTAATGCTATACATAGGGGATCATTTCTTTTCAAAAGTGTCTCTATTACTTGTAATCATTAGAGTTAATACCTCTCATGATTAGGATTGAAGGAATTAGGAAATGAACTATAGATAACTATAGTGAGAAGGAGGTAAGTGAATTAGATTGAATATTACTTATCTGATGTACATTTCTTGTAAAATCATTGATCGAAAAGCGTTGATTTGATCATGATCTTTACTTAACATAATGTGGTTTCTCTTTATGTTGTTACTTTTATGATCCTTATTCATCTATGAGATATCTATCTTAATTGCTTTAATGTTTCATAAAAGCAGAGTTCTATTTATGGGACATGCTTAGTTGAAAGCACACCATTTTAATGTTTAGTGCTTATCATGCTCAGTTCGATGAACTGACTCGTGCTAGCAATTTTTGAAAAAGGATTCCGTAAGTGATAAAAGAGGACAAATTATTTTATGATGCTTCTTATGTTTACCTAAAGGCTGTATCTTTTATGAGGAATTGTGATTCTTTAAAGATGTAAGTGAAAAAGGGAAAATTTGTAATTCTTACTTAAGTTTATCATTGTTGATTGATATGAAAGATGTCCTAAATGTTTAGACTGTAAAATATGTATTTTGTTTGATAAATGAAAAATGGATTGATTGTTATTTATATTTGACGTGTCATTATTTTTGGGTATACTGTAAAGGGAAATTCTAAACTTGTCCCTATTATCTCGTAAACATATATTTTTTGAATCATTTCAGTTGAACTCAAATGAAATAGATAAAAAGAGAGTTGATACTCTACTCTTTTATTAAATGCAACTTTTAAGTTGGCATGCATAGATGAACATTCAACTAGGTCACTATGGTTTATAAGATGATTTTAATAAAATATTAATTTAGTTATGATTCTTGTATAAAGTAAATGGCATCAATGAACCCTAACGAATATAAGTTAAAGGAAAGACAAACATTCTAAGGGGATAAGCATTCTGTTAATACCTTTTGAGAATCATACTCAAATGAGGTTCGGAAGGAAGAAAATATACTTCCTCTTGTTAAATAAAAATCGAATAAGGTAATCGAAAAGAAATAAATACATACATAATAAATAGACTTCATCTTAATGAAGTCTATTAATAAGGAATCGAATCTAAATTCAATCATGCTTAAACTTGGTTAAGCTAAGTAAGATAATCTTACTGTTGGTATGCTGATTCTATTTATAAGTTTGAATCTTATAATAAGATACCAAAGAATGAAATACAAACCTTCGGGAAGAGGGATTGGTTGTAGATTAATCTACATGACAATTATAAGTCATTTATGGCTAGCAACCGTAATGATCAAAGAAGTTAAGAAATCAACAGGGTTGCTAAAATTAAATCTTAAATTAAGAAGATAAGAAAGAATTTAACTTCTTAGCTAGATATGTACCTCTAGATGAGGTGATTCCGTAGGATGTTGGTACACGCCAACTGCAATAATGTGTCATCATGAAGACTAGGGTCTTCATAAGGACACAATGTTGCAGCTGACATGTCGCAACACCCTTCCGAATTAGATCATCTAGGTTTACATAGACTCAGACTTGACTTGGTTACATCCTAAGTCGGGTTAGGAGCATGATTTTGTATAGGAAGGACTCACGATGACTTAAGGTAACTAGACACACGCAATTGACCTAGGTCGATTGAGTATGTCTATGTACCCTTAGTCACCGTGAGTGGTTCTCTATACCAATCTATGTTGCTAACCTAGGTTATGGTTAAACCTTGGACAAGAGGACTGACAGGAGTTAGTGAAGACCATTCTAGATATGATGAAGTGGTGATGCAGCCTAGAATTCACAGATAACACCCTAGTCGCTGGCACATCACTCACCTAGATAGAGCGCTCACCCGAAGTGCGCAAAGGTACCATGACCTCTTTAGGGTTGCTTTGTAGCAGAATAGTGACATGATGAAGTACAGAGCATATACATATTCATCGCTTAATCCATTACTAATGCTTATCGATCAGGTCTAATGACAAAAGTACCTTTAAATAGTAATCATGATTGATTCAAGAACATGCAAGATTCAAGTACACAAGAAATAATACTCAGGTGCATATAATATCTTCCATCTATTAATATTATGACAATATAGAAGCTCCTTACAATACTGGTAATCTAAGCCATGGCACGTATGGATCTAACATAAGTAATCCACATTCACAACTCGCATACAAACTATGAATCACTATATCCAATAACTATTGAATCACACTTACATACATACCAAAAGCTCTCTCTCTCTCTCACACACACTTATATATATATATATATATATATATAGATAGGGTGGGGACTTTTCCTTCACTGCTTATCTATTCCAAAAATAGGTCGCATGCTAATAATAGCCATGCACCACTTACAACCATAGCCATACATTCAAGTATGCTATCTATAGATCTTCTACAGCTAACTAAGGTGTTAAACCTATTATTAGCTTGGGTACATGCAAAATCACCTTGCTCCAGTCTTCTAAAGATAGATTTAAGCGTCGCACACAAGTCTCAACATTGTTGGAGTATTTCGCACGCCAACCCTCAAAATAGACTTTGTCCCAGTAAATGACTAAGTCCCGAATGCATGAGTCTCGTAGATTTCTACGTGATGTTCCTCCCTCGCACACGGTTCCTTCTCGCTCCTCCCGACCTTGATCCTGGCCCGGTCTTCCGCGCATGACTTCGGTGTGAGTTGCTAAGTGTTTTCTCTAATCAACATTACCCCACACTAATTTCATTTTCGCCCGACAATGGGCAAGTCAAAAGCTGAATAAAGAATGTGAATAAAGAATACTCGTAAAGAATATCAATGCATGAAAGAATAACTTATGCTTCGGCTCTTTCGTGGCATCCTGGAGTATTAACTCGGATACTCGCCCTTTATTTACGCCTCCAGGTTCGCCTCGCCAACTAGTCAATAATGTTGCTGCTTACTTAGGGATATTCACAACTATGGACTCAGTTCATCCTTTGTTACCTCCCATTTCTCATTGTGTAATACCAACATAATGCCTTTGGACATTGAATTTTGTACCCCTTCCAACATATCCATCTTCCGAGCAACAAGCTTCTCAAGCTCATACAACCTTTCTTTATGTGGTGCTTGTGTGCGGCTAGTGCCTCACGCTTTTGTTTTACAAGTGTTAACCTCTCAGTGCGGCCTAATGTTTCATCCTTCATGGCATTTTGTACCTTATTGTCCTCTACCAATGTTTTTACCTTTGTTAGTGCATCCCTCATGCATATCATTAGGTCATTACCATCCTTTTTCAGCTCTTCTTGAATCACCTGTGCAAGAAGCCCTCATATGAAGCAATCCTTCGTGATTTTTCTACCTTTGCCCTTTCAGCCTCTTCCCGGGATCTCAATGTATATTTGGTATTTTACCTTCTCATCCTCCAACACAAGGTCCACCATTGCCCTTACATAATGCATTCTTTGAGGGAAACTCATTTTGTAATCTGGTTTCCAGATGTGGGTGCTCCTTAAGGACATGATCCCCTATTTCTTCCACCATATGTATGAAGGTTTCATACCTTCTCTTCCCGAAGTCCTTTCTTGAGTTAAACATGAAATTTCAGCATCCTTTGCTTTCGGCCTTCCTCTCTCAAAGTGCTTTTATTGTAGTAGATTTTTCGATGTTCCTTCAAGGCTACCTTAGCAGATACCTTCACCAAGGCATCGCTTATCTACTCATTTGACATAACAGCTTGGTTTAATTGCTATGTGTCGACTGTGGTGTCTTCTTCAACCATCTAAACACACATGATTCTTCACAGGACATCAAAATCTGGTTCATTCATATACGTATGCATTAATCATGAGAGTTGTTTTCTTGTTTGTAATATTGCCATGTTCTCGTCCATAAGCTCCCATCCGAATAAGTCTTTTTGCGCAATGGTGCTCGAACTGATCGCATATAATTTTCTCTTGGTCTTCTACGTATCCCATTATTGGCACCCCGATGTCCTCACTTGCCCTTCATGATCTCAGCCCTTTTGGAACGGTGGCATCCAGATTAGGAATACTAGATGTATCCTCATCCTTATCATGTTTTTCCTTTGACTGCTCCCCTCTCTTTGTAACACTCTGAACTGTTGTTACTTCCTCCTGAGCATTCAAGTGTTGATATATGATTTCTTCTGTAAAAGGATGTGTTCCTTTGATTGTGAAGTCATGCTTGATATGGACTGTATCTTCTTTACAATTGAAGATCTTTGACTGAGTTGGAATATGATTGGACTCTTTTATTTCTTTCATTTTGCACCTGAGTTTAATCTGATCTCGGAATGAATTGTGGATTTATCCATCTATAAGACTCAGCCTTGGATCAGTGGCATTGATCCAAGAGATGCTTTAAGTTTATTCGGGATGAACAAAAATTATAGACCTTACGAAGGTTGCAAGGTCTAAATGCGTTGAATAAGCTATTCCGGAGTCTAACTCAGGCTGATCGTGTTAAATGAATTGGTTCCCGATATTGTAATATCATGAAGGTCTTGATCATGGGCCAGGTAATAAATTCAGATACATTTATACTACTAGCTTATTATCAGTGCTGGATTGAATCCATTACGGGAATGTATATCTGTTGGTTCTTATTCTGAACATTCTAAATGTTAGACCTAAACTGGATTTATTAAGGTTAATAACCTATGGGTTGGATTAGTGTTAATCTAACCTAGCCCTAAGCTATAAGCTAAAAGTTCCTAAAGTTAGCAACCTAGCACTAAGGAAGTTAGACTAAGTATCACCTTATGATCTAACCTATGTTTCTAACCTAACTAATGTTAGTGGAGGAAGGGGACCTATGAAGGGGTGCGAGCCATGGGCGGTAGTTTCTATGGCATTAAATGAAGGAGATAAGCATGAAGGACAAGGAATTAGCGGAGGTTTCAAATGGCCATCGAGGCCGACGTGGCAGAGTCGCCAAATTTAGAAATGGTCTTTGATTTGCATTTGTCCATCGCCAACTATGGCGGTCGGTGGCAATGGAGATTGAGCGGGAATTTTGGAGTTAATGCAATTAATGAACTCGGTCTCCGAGCTCGGATTTCTCGGGAAGACATGCAAAAAGGAAAACTGGTTGTTTGTTTGGTTTTCCATGCACTCCGGGTTTCTCTTTGTTTGATCACTGGTTCTTCGCACCAGTCTACTTGGTGTTGCATGGCAACTATGAGAATAACTAGCTCTTTTCTCTGTCAAGGAAAGTTTATAAGGCATGGAGATAACAAATTATTGTTGTTGAATCTAACGTGGAAAAAGAGGAGAAGGCTCGAGCTCTTTCAGAGGTCTTCTTCAGATTTTTAAGCAACATTACCAGGCATGTTAGGCCCTAACTTTTAAAAATCTTGCTTTCTTTCAAATGATTTCATTAGAACAACTCTGTTCAGATGATTTTGGGTTCAGTTGGTTTTTAAGGTAGCTTTGTAAGAATTAGTTGTTGTATCTTCTTACTGGCTCGATTTTTCAAATGAACCCTTGATGGGTGTGCATTTTGTTTCATACTGTTGAATTATCTTGTTGTGTTTTGCATTTCGGTTAGATTTCGTAGAAATGCTTGCAAGGCTAATATACGTATTCGGCTTTGTGGGAGTCCATGAATTGTTTTCTTGTTTGATTCAGACTTCCGTCGATACCTTGTTGTTTCACTTGTTGAAAAGGATACTGTTGGAATTCTTGAATGTACAGTATATTCGACTTCTGTATAAGTTATGTCGTGAGTAATATATGTTATTGTTGCTGTTGGACTTCTTGAAATGAAATTATGTCTTGGCTTCTGAAGAAGTACAGCCGTGAATACAATATGTTATTGAATTCCGTTGGAATCCTTGAGTAGATAGTATTTTTGACTTCTGTAGGAGTTTAGATTGAGAATACTACTTGGGTTCGACTCCTTTTGAACTCTTGAAGCGTATATTATGTTTTCCTCTTCTGTATAAGCTTAGAGCGAATATTGTTGTTATGGACTCAGTTGGAGTCCTTGTTATGAAACCAGTGTTTCTGCTTCTGTATAAGCCTGGTTGTGAATACTTATTATTATTGGCTCTGTTGGAATCCTTAATATATATATATATATATATCTTGTATTTCAGCTTCTGTAGAAGTTAGTCGTGAATGCCATACATTTCTACTTCTGTAGGAGTTCAGTTGTGAATACGGTATGTTATTGTTTTGGTTGGAATTCTTGAATTTAATATGTATCTTGTATCCTTACTACTGTAGAAATTTATTTGAAGAATACTACATGGGTAAGACTCCTTTTTAATCCTGGAAGCGTATATTATGTTTTCTCTTCTGAATAATCTCAGTTGTGAATACTGTTGTTATGGACTCAGTTGGAGTCCTTGATATGTAACTGGTGTTTCTACTTCTGTGTAAGCCCAGTTGTGATTATGGTCGATATTGACTCAGTGAGAGTCCTTGAAATGTATCTAGTATTTTAAACTTCTGTCAAGCTTGGTTATGAATGTTGTTGTTTTATTATGAATACTAAATGATATCAACTTCGATGGAGTCACTGAAAGGTAATTTATGTTGTAACTTCTGTAGAAGTTTTTGTTGTGAGTACTTTTAGGATTCTTGATTTGTTGTCATATGAATTCAACTTCAATTTAAACCTTTAATATAAGTATTGGTTGGATTTGGCACTGTTGGAGTCCATGATATGCTGTGTGTTGGCTCGATTCTCGATTTCAGTCCTCGCTGAGCATGCATATCGTTTTGACTCTTTCTTATCATCGTTGTGTTATGTTCAGTTTGATTCGGAGGAATTAAAGGTTGGGGTTTCTTTATCAACTCGATTTTTTGATACCCTGTTATATGTTGTAGTAACTCGACTTCAAATGAAACCTTGAGGAAAAATTTATTGGGATTTGCCTAGATGAATGAAGTTGTGCTCTGTCAAACAATGGCGATGGGTATATTCATATTGTTGAATGTTATGAAAAGGAATTGTTGAATCTGTTAAGTTTGGATTACTTACTGTTGCTTGTCGCGAGAGCTACTGTATTGCTTAGTAAGCTACAGGAAATTTTTATATTTAAATTTTGACGAAACTGTGGTTCTTCTTGTGGTCTCGTCTGACTTAGTCGCATGCGTATAATGTGAATGCTTTACTCTTGAGGAGACGGTACAGTCATGAGCATGATTGGAAGGGAAATCTGAATGTCTCGGTTTCTTTCTCTTCTGCTGTAAAGTATATGTTGATAAATTTATATTTAATTGTTGGATTTGTAAAACATACTGATGGATTCATGAATTGTTAGGATATTCATTTTGTTGAATATAATGGCCTGTCAGATGTTTGTTGTCCTTGGGATTCAGATGGATAGTTGTTTTAGATGCATTTGTTCTTCTTGGTCACTAACATTTATGAAGAAATATATGAAAAGTATCTAGGACTATTTAGTAACTATAATACGAGTTACGCGTTATAGTCATGTTTGAATTACAAAAGAGCATAGTCTGAAATATGTTTACATGTTTGGTGAATTAATTTCATTTAAACAGGTTGTTTAATGAAAACAATTGGTGGATTGCAATTGTTTTAAGATTTAGTGCTTATCATGCTCAGTTCACCGAACTGACCCATGTTGACAATTTTTGCAGATGATTGCCGTAAGTGGTAAAGGCACGCAGATCTGATATGATGTTCAGATTGTTTAATTTGGTTTTATGATGAAATCCAACTTGATTCTCTGAATGTACTACTTGAAGAAAGATGTTCTTTTGCTGTTGAGTATTGTATCGAATATGCTGAATGCATAAAATGTATTTGATTAGCTTTGAAAGGAATGAAAAGAGATATTTGTTACTTATGTGTTTGTATTCGTATCTTGATGCTTTGATCTTCTTCGGTTCGAATGATCTTGAGATCATTGTTATTATTGTATAACTTGGAAACTTTTGTGAATATCTAAGTAAGCTTGCAAGGTTATGTGACTGAATACTTATGATTTTTTAGTAGTTCTATTATGTTCTATTTATAGCTAAATTGGAACTTAGATCATTGTCTTTCGGGAAGCTAGGGTTAAAATAAACCTGAGTAGGAAGCTAAACGAGCTGAATAAATTATTACTTCCTAGTCTTGATCTAAGGCAAGACAACGTTTAATTGGATTCTTAATCACTATATCTCGATACTAAAAGTAAGATATAATTTCAGTTATGAGAATTGATATAAACCAAAAAAAAAGGTTTGGTTAGCAATCTCATGTGAAGATTAAGGGTTATTGTCTAGTTTCGTTGATTTAGATTTATGTTTTTCTATGAACTCCTTGAAGGGACCTCTAGTCTTAATAACTTCTCTTGTGTAATGGGTTTTACTATGAAAGGTAGTTCTAAGGTGAGGAACCCAAGGATTGAGAAAGACTACCCTTAAGGGAGCGCCTGATAGTATAATTTTAACTCAACGTAAGAAACACCTTAAAATTTAGTAGATCTTATCGAGGTGGATTTAAAGGTTGATGGCACAAGTCAACTGCAGGGTTGTACCTTCGAGAAGATTAGGATCTTCTCGAAGATACAACAATGCAGGTGACTTATGGCGACACCCTTTGCATTGATCGTTAAGATTTACACCTTAACTCGAACAAGTTACTCTGGGACTGATTAGGAACGTGGTCACGTTATAAGGCTGCCCTAGGAGACTCGGGGTATCTTGACACACTGGATTAACTAGGGTTGACCCAGTATGTCAGCGTATCCCTAGTCCTCGGGAGCATCCCTATAACGTTGTCATCTTACTAATCCGTTCCTGAGTGAATAACTTGGGATAGGAGAGTCTGACAGAAGTCAGTATAAGACATTCTACATAACATAGGAATGGGGTGAAGGACGTATTCCAGATTGACGAGTATGCCGTCAAGGAATACGAGACATAAGCATTATGTTTCAAATCTTTGGCCAAAGTATCGCAAGTTGTTGATTGCGTTGTCCTAAGTCACCTAGTCTAAGGGATGAGATGCCGATGAATAATGGTAACAATTATTCAGATAGGTTCCTTGGACAGAGCATTCTGAATCCTAGAATAGGGAAGAGAACCGCAAGAGTGATGTGTTAAATAAAAATGCCAACTCTTAATACTCATGAATAGATCGGTAGATTACTGAGTCATGGAATGAATAGATCGGAGGTACTCCGAGTCATTACAGCTGCATATGGTTATCTATTATAAGAATGGTTGTTTTGATTTGTGAGTTCTAAATTATGTATTTAGAACCAGGAAGCATTTGTAAAAAAATTAAAAAAAAAAATTACTTGTTCTAATGTATAAAAATGAGGATGTTACACTCTTCTTATTCATTCATTGTCTCTTCATCCATTTTCTCTTCTTCTAGGTTTTGAGGCTCCACTTCTCGACCATGATGGATTAGAGATGGATGTGCTCTTTCCTCAAACTCTTATACCTCTTCATCTAGCTTTAACTTCCTTATTCTCTTCTTCTCCACAGTTCCTTTATCGGTGAGAGTCGTGGTGACTTCCTCGTTGTCTACTATGTCTCCCCTTGTGCTCTTGTGCATTTGAACACCTTTTTGAACCTTTGTTTGCCTTATGCTACCTCAAGTATATTTTTCACCTAGTGAGGTAGTCACGCACTTTCCTCCTATCGAATAGATGGTTGCTTCCTCCTGGGCAACAAACCACCACTATCTTCATGCTCTTCTTCCTCTTCTTCTTCAACCTACATGGATTTAGAAGGTCTAGGTGTTGGGATGTTTTCCATGGTATGCATCCCCTTTGGTGGCCCTAGAAGCATGAAATAATTCTCCACATATTTATTGTTCTCCATCTTCGGCTTAAGCTAGAGATATATTAGCGGTCCCGATATCCCCAACAAGTGTTTCGGTTTGATACTCAAAATTTCGAGATAAGGCTCTCGTTGTAAGCATTTTTCCCCGGGTATCCATACTTCTTCCGCAAGGTGTGGTAGTCACAATATACCTTGTCCGCATTAAAAACTATCCTCCTTGTGTTGGTGAACCAATGAAGCAGAAGCTTGAAAATACCGCGCTATGAACGTGTAAGGCGGTTTGCACCTGGGGCTCCACGATCCATCCACCATCAGAAAACACATGATACAAAAGAGCTAGTAAACAAAAATTTAGCCTCGCTTCCCTAATACGGATGGAAACTCTTTTGGTATGCACCACTCCTCTTCGAAAGCCACGCGGAGCCTCGTCATACCACATCTCCGCTCTCTCCTTTACGTCCTCTGTCATAGACCCCTTACAAAGATACTTGTTGAATCTTTCATTTGGAGACTTGTTATTCATGGGGTATTCCCATACATTCTCTTTTGGCCCATCCGGTACTCCAATCTCCATGAATACCAATGTAAGTAAGACACATGTGTAAAGCTTATCTTACCTCCCATGCATGCTTTCTCTACTATCCGATCGAAATAAACCGGTGATGTTGTAAATAACCCTTCTAACATACACTTCGCCACATGTAACCACATTGAGTTCACTTGTGACCATCGATCTTGGTCATTCAATTTCGTAACCAGGTATGTCGCTACTTTTACCACCGGAAAATCGTGTAATCTATCTATGTCCATTCTGGGCGGACCCTTCCGGTATCCTAGTGCTTCGTGTGTTTCTAATATGCTAGCTTGGTCAATTAGGTCACTTTTGATATCCTTTCCCATGGCCTTCAAGCCTTTCACCATTGTGATTTAAACGAGTGTTATCCTAACCCTTCACCTTATAAAATAGAAGAAGTCCTCATGGACTCGGCTCATCAACCACCTGTATAAAGGTGCATACTACCAAGTACTAAGCTCATATAATTGGTAATCACCAATCCTTTTAGCAATTTCTCCCTACATCATCGTATATGGGCATGCCATCTTCGGTCCTCTTATCCATTCGGGAGTTTAGTAAATCATCCAACTTCTTCTTATTATCCTTGGTTCGATGGTTGTATTTGCTTACTTTGCTCTTTCGTATGTGGGAAACCCATTCCTAGCCCATAATTACGTCTTCCTCGGGTACCGCATCTTTGAAAAATTACTCTCAAATCATCTCTTCCTCCTCCTCCACTACTACCTTCTTCTTTCCCTTTAATGCTACTACTGCGTTCTTTGGAGCCATTCTTCCCTTGCTATTGTGTCTCTACACCTTCCTCTGTAACTCTTTAGTGGCCGAAGAAAAACCTAACCCGATTCAATCGTGCCCTAATTTTAAATCATGAAATTGCATGCCTTATTTCTTCTCTGTTGGTCCGCTTTGTTCAAACCCTTGTCCTCCAGGGATACAAGCCTTTTCAATGCATAGATATACTTCGCACACCTGGTTTCTCTCTCTTCACACCTTGAATCACTCACTCAACTCTTCGTACTTATCTCTTTGTCAAATTCTCTTAGTTGTAAGGGTATAAATGAATTTGCATCCCATCCTTATACGAGTTTGATATTTTTGATGCATTTATTTCTTCTCACCTACCAAATATCTCCTCATTCAATGACCAAATTTGGTCTTTCCACGTGGTACATCTTCGCGCCCTAACTATTACCTTCTAGCGTGCCTTCCTACCTTCTAGTTGCATACTTCTCTTCGGTGTTCGCTCTTGCACCCGAGTACCTCATCACTTTGTGCCTTCTCCGGTAGTTGTTAAGTCCTTTGCTTACCTCACATTATATCTGTCTCTTTACTCATCTACATCCTTGGTCACTTTGAGAAGTAATCGCCAATCCGCACCTTCTACCCCATCATGGCTCCCAAATCTTCGCAGAATTTTCAACAACATTGTACTTGAACATCATCAACTACCCCACACAAAAGGTATGTGTAGTCCTCTATGCACCAACATGCTTCATATAGTAATTAGCTTCGTGCGCGAAAGTGCGCTTATTACACAAGAAAAAAACTAAATTGACAAAGCATAATGACGTTGAAGGAAATACGATACTTGAAATGCATAAATAGAAACCTAATCTAAATGTCAAGACTACGCCTTATTACAAACACCAAGAAGACTTATTTATAGTAGGGCTTCAACCTAATCCCATTAAAATAACCAAGTAGTCATGTGCCATCAAGTGTGTCCAACTGGTAAGCACTGGATTCAAGTATGTGAGTGATAATATATGGCCCCAACCAGTGTACCTTAAGTTTTTTGGGATGTCATAAAAACTTGGAGTCATAGAGTAACACCATTTGTCCAACCACAAGTTTCTTATATTTAATATGCCTGTCATGCCATGCTTTCGTTGTGCTTTCTCTTGCTTTTGGCTCCAACGTGCGATAGCATGTCTCTCATCTAGTTTAACCATCTGTTCAATACGTTCTTCCAAAGATTGCTCATCAGCCTAGACCTCTAATGCACGCAATACGCAAAAAAATAACATGAATTCCATAGGAGAACAACCTCTGCATCAAACACCAATTGAAACAGTGTGGCTTTGTTTAATCTTTTATAAGTTGTTCTGGTAAGCCCAAAGAATAGTGATACTTTATTATCCTAATCCTTCCAACATCACAAATTTTTCTCAATGTCGGGCTCAAAATTTTGTTGAAAGCCTTGGCAGTTCCATTTTCCCAAGGGTGATAGGGTGTTGTCTTATGGTGTGCAACCATAAATTCATCCAAAAGGATTTTTACCATTGCATTCAAAAAGTGTGTTCCCCTATCACTTGTCAAACTTAAAGGACATCCATACATGTAATAATATTCTCCCATAGAAATCTATGTCTTTGTAGTTGTGGTACATTCCTTCGTAGGTGTGGCTTCGCCACCTTATAAGATAATCAGTATATGTGATTATATAGCGCGATCTTGTCCTGCACGTGGCTGGTCAAATGGGTCCAAGAAAATCAATTGCCCACTTCTCAAATGGTTCAAAGCGGTAGTGATTGGTCTTAAAGGAATTTCATCACGCAAATCCTTTTTACCTAAACATTGACAATGGTCACATGATTTACTGATAATATTTGATCCTTGTATAATGTCTCCCTCCATAAACTAGCAAGTAGGATCTTGCATGTGGTAGCATCACCGCATAATGTCCACTGCGATACCACCATGTGCTTCTTCCATTATGTCAACGCACTCATGCTCTAATACGCATGACAAAGCACAAGACTTTATTCCTTCCTAATTTGTATAAATCACCACTAATTAACATGAATGGTGCCACTTGTATAGCAAGTTGTTTCTTTTCCAAATCCTTCATTCCTTAGGCGCCATCCTAGTTCTTAAAAATACGGTGACATCTTCTAACTCGACGACGCATGTTGTAATCTATATAACTCGGCTCGGGCATAGTATCTTAAATCATTTGGGCCTCTTCTTTGGAATGAATCCGAGACAAGTGGTCAGGTCTGGAATTACTCTTCCCGGGATTTACGACAATTGTGAAATTGAACTCTTGAAATAAGAGTACCCATCTCGCAAATGTGCCCTTATAGAACCTGGTTTGTTCAAAAATAATTCAAAGCCATGTGATTGGTATAGAACACAAATGGTCTAGCTAACAAATATTATTAAAATTAAATCATAGACAAAGCTTCGCGCTCTGTTGTGGTATAATTATATTTTGTGGGAGTCAACTTCCTACTCGCGAAGCATATAGGATGATCAACAATACCTTCTCCAAGTTGAGCTAATACTACGCTAATGGCCATGCCAAAGGTATCCACGTGTACATGGAAGGGTTTATCCCGGGAGGGAAAACGTAGAATGGATGCGTAGTAAGCTTCTCCTTCAATATCTCAAGCGTGCGTTGTTGTGGTTCTCCCAAATAAAATGTACCCTTCCCCTTCAACAATTCTTCCAAGGGTGCAGAAACTTTGGCATATACCCGTATAAACTTTCTATAATATCCTTTATGTCCCAAAAATCCATGCACCTCACTTTGGTGGTGGGCGCGGCTAGGCCTAAAATAACTACAACCTTGGCTGGATCAACAAGCAACACTTCCTGGCAGATTATGTATCCCAATAGTATCCTAAAAGGTGTAGCAAAGATGCACTTATTTATATTCAAGGAAATACTCAATTGTCTGCATCTTTCAAACATCAAGCAAAAATTATCACAATGACCTTTTATAAGGCCATACACGGTCCAATCATCAAGATACACTTGTAAAAATGTGTGAATAAAATCCTTAAAATCCCGAACAACGATCTCGTGAGAAGATAGTAGGTGCATTTTTCAACCCGAAGGGCATTACAAGATAAGCAAAACTACCCCATTCAATGGTGAAAGTGGTCTTCTCTTGATCTTCTTGCGCAATTCAAACCTGGTGATACCCTAAGAACCCATCTCGTGAATGAATATATCTCACGCCCGCCACCCCTTTAAGTATTTGCTCGGTGAAAGGCATAGGAAAGGGATCTCGTGAGACATGCAGCGTTTAACTCCCTATAATCAACATAGATTCGAATCCTACCATCCTTCTTAATACCGATCACCATAGGACTAACCCATTCGACTCATCCAACGGTTTAATAATCCCAGAGTTCAACATTTTATCAATTTCCTCCTTTACTTTCTCGCATAAATTGGGGTTCATTCAAGTAAGGTCTTTTCTAACTAGGCGTGCACCTTCTTTTAGCTTGATCTTCATTTACCCAAGTGATGCATGCACGCCTTTAAGTTCATGATACCCTCGAGCAAATAGGTCCCGATAGTCCCTAGGTAACTCAATATTTGTAACCTCGGACTTGGACCAATAATCCCCAATAATGGCCTCATTAGGCTCTGTCTCTGTCCATATATTCACTTTTTAGTCTTCATAGGTTCTGGTATGCGCACGCGTCCCGAGCCGCACTGCCTAACACTTTGTGCACCCGTTGTAAATGTTAGATATCTAGATTCTCAACTTCCTCATCATCTACAATGTATACCATTTTCCCCTTTTATTTCTCATGGAAAACGCATTCGAGTATGATGGAATCACCAACGTCCTCGACAAAACGCGCCTCAGACTCTTCATCTCCAAACAAATCCCGGATGAGTTCTTTAGCCTTTGCACTATCTCCCATAGTTAAGAGCTTGAAAAATTTTAATGCCTCATCCATTGGGGGTTTAGTTAAAAAATAATCAAATGTATGGATCATCCTTGCATTTAAATTTTGCCAATTCCCTGTCTCTCTATGTAATTCTACATATACAAACTAGGTCCATGTGCATCCTTGTAGAGTTGAATATAGCTTATACACTCGAGGGAAGGTGGTAACACTTCTTGTCCAGCTATCTAGATTCTCTCACACGTCACGGATGTGGTGTTGAGTAGGTTGGTTAACTTTATAAACACAAACTTGCTTAGGTGCATTGTTTCTTATGAACCTGGTGGATAGCGCGGTTCTAATTTCTCCCCACTCCATAAGACAATATATGTGGACCACCCACTAGCGCAGGTGCTATTCTCGCGCAAGCTATAGGATATAATTTCTCTCTCGTACTTGATCCTGTCCAATGTGCCTCCATATCTCGTAAAAATCTTTGGAAGATCTCCTATTCCAGTATACTAGAGAGCTAAGCTACCTATCCTTCAAATAGAGCGAGGTCTAATCTTTCGTGTGGCAGAAATTTTCACTTCACGGCTAACCATTTCGTGTGTACCTTGGGACCAATTATCACAAGAAATACTTGTAGTATCACTAAAAATTTAATAATCTTCCCACTGGAGGATTCCTTCCTTTGACAGTTCCGTGACCTCGGGGTCCCGAATAAGCACAGACATAGATGCGGTTCAAGTCCTCTTCACTTAAAGGTTCAACATAAGGTGTAGACTTCCCATCTATCGGAGGTATGACAACCCTTTCTTCATTTTCTCAAAACTGATATAACCCTTATTAAACCTTAAGTCAACATTATTCGCATAACACCAAGGGCACCCAAGTAAAGCGGGAAAATTGTCTACGTCTGTAAGTGCTAGTACCTCGAAATCCCCAGTAAACTTTTCCCCTTGTATGGTTATTGATGCATCCTTCGGGATGCCAATGGGAGTAGCCTTTGTCCTATTTTCCATGAACAACACATTAGATGAGGGATGTAGTGGGGGTCTCCCCATTTGCACCCATACATCCAATGTAAGTACATTTATTTATGCACCGTGTATCAATCAGGATGTTGCTCAATAGCCACCCATCTACAACAACATTTAAAGTGATCTCTTTATCATAATCAATACTATCGGGAGGTATATTTACATGAAGGATTTTCCATTCATTCCCGGTGCGTGCACGTGAGTATTCCCCTTCAACCATCCCCCTAGTAATGGAATAATGTTCTCTTGGCGCAACATCCTACATACCTCTCGATATCATCAAGATCAATGGGTACTTTTTCCGAGTCTTTCTTTTGCCCTATCTTCCTTCACTATTCCTTCAAACACCGGATTTCACCTTGAAGATCTCTAAGAACCTCCATGGTCTCTTGATAAACTTCCTTCGATGGGCATGGTATGGATACCTAGCATGTAATACCTCCTCCCAAGTTATGGTCGTCTTTTGGGGCAACGCCTCCCTAGCGCGTCTTTGCCTCGGCCACGTGTAGTAATATTCATTTTCAATGCCTCGAGTTCCGATGTGATCTTAGGCATATGTTGATATTCAACCATGTGTTTGACCCGAACCATCCCCTGCACCTTTATTTTCTTGCTTATGTTGTTTACTAAGATGTTCGTACAAATCGGGGCACTCCTCATAACCGTGATTCTTATTTCAAAACAAACATGTATTATTTTACGAGCATTCACGCTTATAGTGGTCGGAGATCTACATGTAACATGTCCCACGAGGGAACTCAATTTTTCCCCATTACGGCCTCATCCTCCATATCCACCGTGATATCCCCGTCCTCTTCCTCGACCTTCCCGAAATGCCCATCATTCCTGTCATATCACGTTTGATTATAGTCTCTATCTTAGTGCTCATTCTTACCTTTGGAAATTTTGATACACTTATCTATCTTACCTAAGGATTATAGCTTCTTGGATCTATCCGATTAATGGACAATCCTCGGTGTTATGGGTCGTGGAGTGGTAAATTTTGCAATAACTTGATACATTCTTCCTTATCGCGCATTGTAATAGAGGACAATGACTAACATCATGGTTTAAGTGGCATATCTCACAATCTAACACCAATGAGCATATAGCTCGTGAGGACAACTATCCTTAGTGTGGCCCTCTACCTCACAATCCATACACCAAATCCACGAGCGTGTGTCATGAGTTGAGTTTGCTTTGATAAATTTTCTAACTATTTTGCAATGGTTGCAATTTGTGCCCTCAAGAATGGGCTAACGCCGGTGATGTCAATGCTCCCTAATTGCCTTAGCCGCAAAGTGCTTCCAATGCTTCACGTGGATTAGTATACATCTTATGCGATAGCACCCTTCTTAAAGGTGTAATCAACCCTCCAACAAACCATTGAGCATGCTAACTTGCATGGATGTCATATGATAACTTGGATAAAAGAGTTTTAAATCGGCATCATACTCCCGTACACTTTACGTAGTGCTTGCTTAATATCCTTAAGCACACTTATACTCTTCTATTCAAAGTCAGGATATAAAACACTTTCAAGAAAGCATCCTTTAATGCTGCATAGTCCACACAAGTTTGGTCAATGTCAAAATTTCTATACCAGCTATGTGCACGTCCCTGTAATGTGGTAGCAAATTGACTTGCCTTGCGCTCCGAAGTTGTAATTCCCTTCGCGTGCCACAATATTTCACACATATGCACATGTTCAACAACATCTTCTATACCCCTATACTCTAGGAGTTGAAGATACATCTCCATATAAATATTTGGAGGTGGTTGCGGGCCATGCCCACACGATCCAAAACCTACTATATTTCCCCTACCTCTAGAACCACGATCCATTGGAACTAGAACTACCCATACCTCATGATCCTCCACCTGCGGTTGGAATAGGACCTATAGACATACTTCCCTACACGCCAACGGTAGTACTATACTACACTCCTATAGTCCGTGAAGTAGTTCCAATTCCAGAGGTGAATCCAACGTTCTATGTAGTAGCATTCTGCGTAGATGATGATCCCGAAGGGCATTCCCAAATAATAACGAAGTTGTTTTTCCAGCCATTGTTGTACTTGCTCCTGACTTACTCCGGTTATCTTACTTCCTAAGTTCACGTATTGGTGCTTGTAGTACTAAATAAGGGAAAACCAAGCACAAGAGCTAGGTTGCAGGTGGTTCCGGATGTGCACCTGCATCCCAAGTTATTTCTTTTGGTGCACTCTTTGGTGAGGTGATGAGGGTTCCCCTGTCATGTTTTCCCTGGATGGGGAGTTCTGATGCTCTAGCCCATTGTCATCCTTATGAGTTTCAAATATTTCCGAGCCATCTCCCTCCACAATTCCATCCATTCTACAACTTTGCGTTGCTTCTCTATCTCCCTTTCGTGCACCTCATCATATTTAAGCCACCTTTCTTCCCTCTTCCTTGTTGCCATTGACTCCGCCATCCTTCTCCAATCTTGTTCCCCCCATGCATAACGAGACTTAGCTATCCATAGGTTTGTTTTCCAAGTTCAAATTTACTATCAAGATATTGATTTCTAGTGGAATACCCTAAAAATATGTTCCTCTTGGATATCGTAATAATTGAAATTCAGCTACCTCGGGACAAGAGTAAGTCAAAATTGAATATTCTAGAATATAGCCATTTAGAACACCATGGAACCACGTATCCACCGGATGAGTCTAGATCAAGTCAGCATCATAAAGAGTTTGAAATTCATCATATGTCCAAACAAGTGTGCAATATCTCCAATGTCATTGAGACACATATACGATCGACCACTCGTATAATTCTCTTGGGAAAATAACAAAGAAGCTCTCATATAGGCTATCATACTGATTCTCTTCAACCCAAGTGTGTGCGTTAAACTCGAGGTCCAAAGTACTAAATCTCCATGCGTATTCCTCTTCTATATCATGGATCCACTCCTCAACACTTGCTAAAGTTAACAAGTACGTCTTCATTGTGAACCATCCGGAAGCAACTCGAAAAGAGGTCTGAAAATGGAACCAATGATGCAGCCTAGAATTTGTAGATAACACCCTAGTCACGTTGGCACATCACTCAACCTAGACTGAGTGCTCACTGAAGCGCGCAAAGGTATCGGGTCCCTCTTTAGGGTTGTTGTAGCAGAATGGTGACATGATGAAGTACATATCATATACATATTCATCACTTAATCCATTACTAATGCTTATCGAGATCAAGTCTAATGAAAAAATTACCTTTAAATATTAATCATGATTAATTCAGAACATGCAATATTCAAGTACACAAGAAATAATACTCGGGTGTGTACAATATCTTCCATCTATTAATCTTATGACAATACATAATCTCCTTAGAATACCTGTGATCTAAGCCATGGCGAAAGCATGGATCTAACACATTAATCCACACTCACAACTCGCATACAAACTATGAATCACTATATCTAGTAACTACTTAATCACACTTACATACATACCAAAAGCTCTCTCTCTCTCTCAGACAACTCCTAACTAGTGCAACTTATCACACACACTCTCTCTCTCTCTCTCTCACACACACACACACAAACACACATATAGGGTGGGGACTTTCCCTTCACCGCTTATCTATTCCAAAAATAGGTCGCATGCTAATAATAGCCATGCGCCACTTACAACCATAGCCATACATGCAAGTATGCTATCTATAGATCTTCTACAGCTGACTAGCTAAGGTGTTAAACCTATTCTTATCTCGGGTACATGCAAAAGCACATTGCTCTAGTCTTTTAAAGATATATTTAAGCGTGGTGCACAAGTATCAACATTGTTGGAGTATTCCGCACACCAGCCCCTAAAAATAGACTTTGTCCTAGAAGTGACTAAGTCCTAAATGTGTGAGTCTATACTTCCGCACGATGTTCCTCCTTCGCATGCGGGTCCTTCTCGTTCCTCTGTGCCCTTGATCCGGCACAGTATTCCGTGTGGACTTCTTATGTGAGTTTTGTTAAGTTTTTTCAATAAGTGGGGTGAAGGACATATTCGATGATGAGTATGCCATCTAGAAATATTAACATGCACAATATGTGAAAATATTTGGCCAAAGTATCGTAGTTGGTGGTGGTTGCGTTGTCCTAAGTCACCTAGTTTAAGAAGCGGGATTTTAGATGGATATTGGAAATAAATATTCAGATATGCCTCTTAAACGGAACACTTCAATACCCAAAAAGGGTAAGAGAACCAAGTATACTTAGTATACGATACATTGAGTTAACATGAGAGATCGGGAAGGAACCGAGTCATGAAATGAGAGATCGGTAGTTCACCGAGTCATTACAGTTGCATATGGTTATTTGTTATGAGATTGATTGGCATGGAATGTGTGTTCTAATATTTAGAACAGAGAACATTATTTAAAAACTTGAAATGTGTGTTCTAAATTATGATAATTTAGAACAAAGAACACTATTCAAAAAAAAATTTCCCTTGTTTCTAAAGCTTTAAAATGGGAATGTTACATCTTGGTATCAGAGTTGAAGGTTACTCTTGGACCTATTGTGTCCATAATATGATAAAACTTAAATTTTCTTGTTAATCAGAAAATGGTTAGAACAAGAGGAAATGCTGCAAACAACCCACCTTTGATAGAGAAGTAGCTACTTGCTCAAAAATCGATGAGATCCTTGCTTCCCGATGGACACAAGGATTGTTTGGCTATATTGGAACAAAAGTTATGGGAAATGAAGAGGAGAAATAATATGCTAATAATGACAATCAGCCATCTCTTGTGGACAACACCAATGGGGAAATCCGGTGTTGATAACAATAATGCAAACATACCGATCATCCCGAAAATAAAAAGGAAAGATTAGCAGCTAAAATCACCAATGATATAAAAAGAATAGGTCCTCCTAAGTTTGATGGAACTACACTTGGGGATGGGGCTAAGAATTGGCTCAGTGAAATGGAGAAGTACTTTGTAATAAGAAACTTGTCAGAGGAAACAATGGCAATTTGGGGAGCATATCAGCTTTTCCCATGAGGCATCTTCATGGTGGGACATCTGTAAAGGTGAAATTTGAACATTGTCGAAACAAACATAACTTGGGATCAATCTAAAGGTTATTTTAGGCAACGATGGATGCCTCAACTTTATTATGATCATAAAATGATTGAATTTCAAAACTTATCTCAAGGAAAGTTCATTGTAACAAAGTAATGGGAAAGGTTACCAAACTCTTTAAGTATGTAACTCAATACCAAACCGACGAGAAGTTCGGGATATAAAAATTTAGCATGGGATTAAATCCCATTATATGTGGTGAGGTGGGCGTTCACAAACCCAAACCAATATGGAAGGGTTTGTAAAAAAGCCATTAGGCAAGAACATAAATTGAGAGCAATATCTCGCTCATAGAGAGGAAATTAGAAAGAAGGTTCCAAACTCTTCTTCATCTCTTGCACCTAAAAAGGGACCTTGGAAGAGGTTTGGCATGAAATTTTTTTTCCACCGATATGTAAGAAAACAACAACAAACAAACTTCTTGTTAGTATACAAAACAAAATTTTCAAGAACAATAATAATGGACAGAAGTCCTATAGAATCCAAAATGATAAATTCAAGGCTAGAAATAAATTTGAGCCTAAGAAGGGGCATGTTGGAGTTTATTTTAATTGTGGTAAGGATCATTATGTGATTCATTGTCCTTTGAAGAAGGATGACCATAATCAGTAGCATAGGATACATGCTACAATAGCTGACAAACAAGATGAAAAGTAAGTCACACCCATAGAAGTTTTAGGTAAGTTATTTGATATACCTGTGAGTATACTTTTTGATACTGGAGCTACTGAATGTTTTATTTCTACTAAGTTAGCTTCAAAATTAAAAATAAAAGTGAAAGAATGGATAAATTGTGGACTGTGCATTATGGAAATAATGTTGTTCATACAGTTAGTATGTGTCTTTTTGGAGCGAGTCCTTGACTTGATAGTTTTTGCAAAGAAGTTGACCTTTATATTACTCCTATGGGGTCATATGATGTAATCATAGGTTTTAATTGGCTAGAAGCTGAGCATAAGGAAAAAGTTGATCGTTATGAGAAACATATTAGTTGTTTTGATGACCTATAGAAAACAATAGTCATCCAGGGTGTAAAACATGAGATTTTAGTTAGGAAACTGATAGCTATGCAACTTAAAAAGGCCAAAAACAAAGGTTGTACCTTGTATGCAGTAAAAATTTCTGAAACTATTGAAGAAGGTAATAACTTCATGGAAAGATATCCGTTGTTGAGAAATTTCAGTGATGTGTTTCGGAAGAGTTACTAGGTCTTCCACCCAAACAAGAGTTTGAATTCACGATCAAGATCAAACTAGGAACCGAGCCTATTTCCAAGGCACCTTATAGAATGACTACCATTGAATTGGTAGAGCTTAAGGCTCAATTACAGGAAATTTTGTCAAAAGGTTTGATAAGACCGAGTGTCTCACCTTGGGGAGCACTGGTAATTTTGTGAAAAAGAAGGATGACACACTTAGATTGTGCATTGATTATAGAATGTTGAACAAGGCAACTATTAAGAACCAATATCCGCTTCCTAGAATTGATGATCTATTTGATCAGATGCATGGAGCATCGGTGTATTATAAAATAGATCTTTGATCTGGATATCATCAGTTGAGAATAAAGGATGAAGACATTCATAAAAAAACTTTTAGAACAAGGTATGAGCATTATAAATTCACAGTTTTTCCTTTTGGGTTGATGAATGCACCTGCCACTTTTATGAATTTGATGAATAATATTTTTCAAGAATACTTGGACAAATTTTTGCTTGTATTCTTGGACGATATTCTTATATACTCTAAAAGTATTGAAGAACATCATAAGCATCTAAAGATAGTTTTGGAAATATTAAGAAAGAGAAAGTTATATGGTAAGCTATCGAAATGTTCCTTCTATGATATGAAAGTGCACTATTTGGGTCACGTTATAAGAAAGAATGGAATAGTGGTAGACCCCTCAAAGATTGTAGTTATAACTGAGTGGCCTGCACCCAAGAATGTACATGAAGTTAGAAGCTTCATGGGTCTTTCTGGTTACTATAGAAAGTTTGTTAAATACTTTTCTAAGATTACTGCACCAATAACTTCATTACAAAAGAAAGACAAGAAATTTGTTTGGAATGACAAATGTGAATCTACTTTTAAGATTCTAAAGGATCAAGTTAACTACAACACCTATTTTGACTATACCTGATCCTAATGGAGACTTTATTGTTGTAACAGATGCATCTGGGGAGGGTCTTGGAGGTATTCTGTTGCAGAATGATCATGTCATAGCTTATGAAAGTAGAAAACTCAAGTTACATGAATGGAATTATGCTCCACATGACCTAGAGCTTGCTGCCATTGTTCATGCACTTCAAATATGGAGGCATTATCTTCTTGGTAGGCCTTTTGAACTAAAAACTGACCATCTTGGGTTGAAGTATATTTTTACTCAACCAAACCTGAATGCAAGACAATGAAGATGGTTATAATTTCTATCTCAGTATGATTTTGATATAATTTATATTAAAGGCAAGTAAAATAGAGTAGTAGATGCTCTAAGTCATAGGAAGCACATTTATGCTCTTATAACATTGAGAACTTAGTTTAAAGATGAGGTGAAAAGTGTCATGGAATCTAATTCTTATTTTTAGCAAGTAAAGACAACACTTGTTGTAGATCCAAATGATGTGAGATATAAAGGTTTTCATTTTGACAATGAAGGAATTTTGCGGTTTGAAAACAAGGTATACATACCTTTGGAAAATGATTTAAGAAAGAAATTATTAGTTGAATTTCACAACTCACCTTTTTCTGGACACCTGGCATTACAAAGATGCTTGCTGATATAAAACAACAATATTTCTGGAAAGGAATGAAAAAGGATGTGATGGAATTTGTGACACACTGCTTAGAGTGTCAATGTGTTAAAGTGGAACATATGCATCCATTTGGTTTATTATACCCTCACAACATTCTGCAGTATAAATGGAAAGTGATAAGTATGGATTTTTTTCAAGGGTTACTATGTCAAAAATAAACATGATGTTATTCTAGTTGTTGTTGATAAACTAACAAAGGTGGCACACTTTATTGCTGGTAATCTAAAGGATGATTCACCTGTGTTAGCAAGAAGATTTGTGCATGATATTTTCAAGGCTACATGGAGTACCTGAATTGATCATATCGGATAGAGATCTATGAATGACATCAATATTTTGGAAAACGCTTAATGCAACCCTAGGAACTAAACTAAATTTTAGTTCTACGTATCACTCGAAAATGGATGGATGATTGAAAGAGTTAATCAAGTTTTGGAGGACATGTTATGAATGTATTGCATGGATCAACAATATAAATGGGAGGATTACCTTCCATTAGTTGAGTTTACTTATAATAACATGTATCACGCTTCTCTAAAAATGACACCTTTCGAAGCGTTATACGGAAGGAAATGCAGAACCCCTATTAGCTGGGACAACATTGAGGATAGAGAGGTAATTGGACCTAAAATCCTTACAAAAATGGAAGAACAAGTAAAAATGATTCGTGAACACTTGAAGGAAGCTGCAGATAGGAAAAAGAGTTATGCAGACTTAAAGTGGGTTGATAGGAAATTTGAACTTGGTGAGAAGTTCTTTCTTTGGGTTAAGCTGAAAAAGAGTTCTATAACTTTTGGAAAGGCTACCAAGTTATCACCTTGTTATGTGGGACCCTTTGAAATTGTTGAAGTAATCAACCCAATAGCTTATCGTTTAGCTTTACCTCCTACTTTATCATGAATGCATGATGTTTTCCATATTTATTTTCTTAAGAAATACGTTTTAGATTTATCACATGTGTTGAATTGGAATTCCTTACAAGTCCAAGACCCAGAATAATTGTGGTTAAGCCCATTCGAGTGCTGGAAACTCGCCAGTTGCACTTAAGAAATCATGAAATAAGTCAATTTAAGGTCTAGTGGGACCATTTTAATGAAGAAAGTGCAACCTGGGAAAATCTCGAAGAAATGAGAACTATTTTTCCATATTTGTTTGATTAGAATTGATTAGAAAACTTGATAAAATATGAAAATTGTATTCATGTTTTGATGATAAATCTACCGAGACTTGGCGATTCTTGAACTATTTAACATTATGTAATTACTATTTTGAAACTTGAATTTTTCAAATTTAGTTCTGTTATGAACATATGAATGGAAGGAAAATAATTAAGTTTTGTCCTAAACTTTAATGGTTTGATTAAGTTAATCATTAGGACGATGATTCTTTTAAGGAGGAAGGTATGTAACGTCTTGGTCATGATTGTTACTATGATGACTTCCACTTTTGACATTGCAAATGTTGACATGTGATTTGTCTTAGGAAGGTGTATTCTTTTGACGTTGAAAATCATGTTTGCAATGGATAAGTTATTACTGTTCAAAATTCATGCTTGTTGATGTAATTCTGTTTACTTGGAAGTGAAGCCATCCTCGCTTTCGGTGAATTGTAAGTTGTAAATTTTTTTCTTTGTTGTTTTCATATTTACCATATGATAACAACACACCTTGAATCAATTCCATTGATCTAAGGTATTCTTCGGTTCTTCTTTATTGTCATCTTGTTAACTGACATTCTGAATGAAAGGTACTAAGAACTCGAGTTGTGTTTTGTTACAAATTTTAATGACATGACTTCTTGTGTATTCATACTTGGTATCATGCTATAAATGGTAAGTTTGGACCTCCTTTATAAATGTTTTGTAATGCTGAGCAACGTGAGGAGATTGAGAATATGTTATTGGGCTATTAAGGCAAATACCTTAGCCTTGGTCGAGAATGGTTAGTATTATTCGGATTTGACCTAAATTGAAATGTTTTATCCTATTTGGATTTTAACCTAAGGTAACAATACTTACCTAGGACCTATTACTAAACTACTACGGGTTACGTCTTAACCTATGTTGTAATGTCCTACCCTATATGGATTCTAATCTAAGGTTTATAACCTAACCTAAGGTAATATGGTTAGTGGATATGGGGTTTTGGAAATAACCTAAGGCAATTCTAATGACCTAAGAACTAAGGTGGAAACCTAACTAATGTTAATGTAACCTAAACTGGTTTGAGTTGATCGTGCTATATCTTTGTTTGAAACTGGAATGTAGCCAAGGTTGTGTGAACTTCTAATTTCCTGTGCATAAGGGATTAAGGGAAAACATTATGTGATAAAGATTTTATTTGGGAATTTTTTTTATTGTTTGAGGGAAGTATGAAGTGTATCGTCTTCTCTGAAACTCGAATCACTTTGAATCTTGTTGTTCTATTGAGGTAAGATGGAATAGTTAATTGGATTCAATGTCTTGTGGATTTGAACTTGTTGAAAGCAACAATGATATGTTTACTCCTTTAGAGTTAAATATGTTTAGAAGTTGTGAACTTTGTGGGACTATTAAGAAAGGATTTCGTTCGGATTTGTTCTTCCTTGTTCAAATCTGTAAAATATGATATAACTTCTTTTGGAACTGTGTGAGGATATTGTTATTTCTCCCACTGGATGTTATGAAATGGATTGTGAATAAACTTTTGATTGACATTTGTAGATGTTGTTGTAAGAATGAATTATCTTAGTTGAACTTTGGATTAGTTCAGTTTGGTTATTTGAAGGAAATAAGTTGGAATGTTTTCAATTTTACTCTTTTCCTTTTGTTCAATTTTGAGCATCGACTTGAGGTTAAGTCACTTTGATTTTCCTTCATTTTGTTCAAATCTGGGTTGAAGTTATTTCTTTCTTACCTATTGACTATTTCCTTGACTCTATAAAGTGGAAACGTGGTTGGCTTGGCTGTAACTTGTATTCATTTCTCTTGGGCGCATAGGAATACCTTGTAGGTGTCTCTCTATTTGGGAAATGAGGAAACGTTTGGGAAGATGCTATCTTCACTGAAATGAAATTAAGGAATTCATTATTGAGCTTGTTGCTTGAAAACTTGTCTTAGTTTTTGTGTTTTGTAGTGATTGTTCTCTTTGCTTGATGAGAAGCCTTCTCTTTGGGATCTCGCCTTGCTATTTTGATTGCATATCTTATATCGATTCAAATTTGATTATGATTTTTTTCACGATGGTTGTTAAAATAAGATGTTTCTCGAAAGAGTTAGTTTGGTCCTTTTGGGGTTTTGACTATGTTCCTCCTTTCTCTCCTTTCTGAGTTAAAGTACTCATCACTTTGTTTATCTTTGAAATCAAGAAAGTTGTACTTTGTTCTCCCTCTTCCTATTTATTCTCTTCTATTATTCCTCCTTGCATGAGATCGACCAGTTCGGTTGTGTTAGCTAAAGGAGATTGTAGAGTAGATAGTTGAATGAAATAATTCCTTTCTTTTCTTCTCCTTTACAAATTCCTGTTAAGGAGGTAATGAATTTGATGTGTGACTACCTTCGGGTGTATGTAAATGGAATTTATACTTTACAAAATCATTGATGATAAACATGAAACTTAGGCTAGAGTTGCCTTAAATTTGAATGATATATCTTAATCAGAAGCTATTAATTTTAATGTTGTTGGTTCTTCCTAAATCTTGTCATAGGGAATGGACGTGCTTGGTTCTCGGTTAACTATTGATAAAGTACATTAATGCTAAACATAAGGGATCATTTCTTTTCAAAAGTGTCTCTATTACTTATAATCATTAGAGTTAATACCTCTCATGATTAGGATTGAAGGAATTAGGAAATGAACTATAGATAACTATAGTGAGAATGAGGTAAGTGAATTAGATTGAATATTACTTATCGATGTACATTTCTTGTAAAATCATTGATCTAAAAGTGTTGATTTGATCATGATCCTTACTTAATGTAATGTGGTTACTCTTTATGTTCTTCCTTTTATGATCCTTATTCCTTTATGAGATATCTATCTGAATTGCTTTAATGTTTCATAAAAGTAGAGTTCTTTTTATGAGACAGTTAGTTGAAAGCACATCATTTTAATGTTTAGTGCTTATCATGCCTCGGCTTCGAGAACCGACCCGTGCATAGCAATTTTTGAAAAAGGATTAAGTGATAAGTGTTAAAGAGGAAAAATTATTTTATGATGCTTCTTATGTTTACCTAAAGGCTACATCTTTTATGAGGAATTGTGATTCTTTAAAATATGTAAGTGAAAAAGGGAAAATTTGTAATTTTACTTAAGTTTATCAATGTTGATTGATATGAAATATGTCTGAAATGTTTAGACCTATAAAATATGTATTTGGTTTGATAAATGGAAAAAGGATTGAGTGTTATTTGTATTTGATGTGTCATTCTCTTTGGGTATACTGTAAAGGGAATTTGTAAACTTGTCCCTATTCTCTCGTAAACATATTTGTTTTGAATCATTTCAAGTTGAACTCAAATGAAATAGATAAAAAGAGAATTGATACTCTATTCTTTTATTAAATGCAACTTTTAAGTTGGCATGCATAGATGAACATTCAACTAGGTCACTATGGTTTATTAGATGACATTAATAAAAGAGTAATTTACTTATGATTCTTGTATAAAGTAAATGGCAGCAATGAACCCTAACGAATATAAGTTAAAGGAAAGACAAACATTCTAAGGGGATAAGCATTTTGTTAATACCTTTTAGAATCATACTCAAATGAGGTTCGGAAGGAAGAAAGTATACTTCCTCTTGTTAAATCAAAAATCAGAATAAGGTAACCGAAAAGAAATAAATACATACATAATAAATAGACTTCATCTTAATGAAGTCTATTATTAAGGAATCAAAATCTAAATTCAATCATGCTTAAACTTGGTTAAGCTAAGTAAGATAATCTTACTATTGGTATGTTGATTTTGTTTATAAGTCTGGATCTTATAATAAGATACCAAAGAATGAAACACAAACCTTCGAGAAGAGGGATTGGTTGCAGATTAATCTACATGAAAATTATAATTCATTTATGGCTAGCAACCGTAATGATCAAAGAAGTTAAGAAATCAACAAGGTTGCTAAAATTAAATCTTAAATTAAGAAGATAAGAAAGCATTTAACTTCTTAGCTGGATATGTACCTCTAGATGAGGTGATTCCGTAGGATGTTGGTACACGCCAACTGCAATAAGGTGTCATCATGAAGACTAGGGTCTTCATGAGGACACATATGTTGCTGTTGACATGTCGCAACACCCTTCCGAATTGGATCATCTAGGTTTATATAGACTTAGACTTGACTTGGTTACATCCTAGGTCAGGTTAGGAGCATGCTTTTGTATAGTGAATGACTCATGATGACTTAAGGTAACTAGACATACGCATTTGACCTAGGTCGATTTAGTATGTCTATATACCCTTAGTCACCACGAGTGATCCTCTATACTAATCTATGTTGCTAACCTAGGTTATGGTTAAACCTTGAACAAGAGAACTGACATGAGTCAGTAAAGACCATTCTAGATAACAAATGATGTGGGGTGAAGGACGTATTTTGATTACGAGTATGTCATCTAGGAATATGAACATGCACAAGCATGTGAAAATATTTGGCCAAAGTATCGCAAGTTGTTGGTTGCATTGTCCTAAGTCACCTAGTTTAAGAAGCATGATTTCAAATGAATATTGGTAACAAATATTCATATAGGCCTCTTAAATGGAACACTTCAATACCTAGAAAAGGGTAAGAGAACCAAGTATAATTAGTATACAATACATTGAATTAACATGAGAGATCGATGAAACGAAGTCATGAAATGAGAGATCGATGAAACTCGAGTCAAAGAATGAGATATCGGTAGTTCACCAAGTCATTACAAGTGCATATGGTTTTTGTTATGAGATTGATTGATATGGAATGTGTGTTATAAATCATGATTATTTAGAATAGAGAACATTATTTAAAAACTTGAAATGTGTGTTCTAAATTATGATAATTTAGAACAAAGAATGCTATTCAAAAAAAAAAAAAATCCCTTGTTTCTAAAGCTTTAAAATGGGAATGTTACAAGATGGATGTAATATTAGGTGATGATATCTTGTGCTTAGTATATGGTCCCTTATTATGATCACATAACTTTATATTTATATGATTCCTTTGCTTGAATTTCATAATCAACCCCAAAAATTTTGACTACCAAGAAGATAAGATGCTCAAACAGCTTTAAAGGACCCAAAAGTGTGAGTAAAGTACAAGAGGATAGGGGTGCCTAGAGGGGACAAGGGCAAATATTGTTTACATCTTGGCTAGGAGATGGTGTCCAAGATGAAAAATGTTAAAGAGTAAAAAGGTAGACAAAGTAAGTAAGGGTGTAAGATTTAAAGTAACAACAAAAGATAAAGAAAGGTTTCCAAATTCATAGGTTAATTAGTAATTTTCTTACTTAGGAATCATATGATAAATAGTATGTAACCAAGAGACAATTACCCAAAGTGCATGGTTTTGTGTCTACACATTTTTTAAAGTTGACTTTTATTTCTAGACATGTGTTTGAGATTTTATCATAAATTATTCCAACACATACACAAGATCCAACAAGACATTGTGTGAAGACAAATTATATTTACACACTATTTTCACTCACTTAAAAATGTGTAATTTATGAAGTTTTTTGAATTATTGGCCAAGTGACCTCTTTTCCTTAATGAATTTGTCTTTTGCAAAGATCTTAGGATGGGAAAATGTCAAACAGTTACATTATTTTGAGTTATTTGTATCTTTTCAAGTGTTTTGTGGCAAATGCAAGTTCAAGGAATAGTTCCTTCACTCCTTTTGTTCCCCACATCTTCATTTCACATGAATAGTTTTCGGCCTCTCGTGTTATGTAGAATTTTGAGCTCTTATAGGAACTTGTTTTTATTTGGCCTTTCATTCCACGCATGCCCCATGTTGTTTGCATTGCTTTGTTACCTCTTTAGTATGCTGTAGTACTACAATTTCTTGGAACATGCAAGTATTATTACTGGGTCTTTATTCCCATAAGGATTAGTTCTCTACACTCACATTCCATCTATAAGCCCTTCTCCATATATTCAATGTGGATTTTGTAGTGTCAGTGAACTGCTTTTCATAAGCACCCCCTCCCGTTGCAACCTTGAACCTTCCATAAAATATTGGAATTCCTTTTACCGCACACAATGAAAAATATTTGGGAACACCAATTACTTGTTCCCTCGGTCCACAAGTTCCCGCATCTCTTTCATATCTTCATGTTATAAGAAAATTGATAAAACAATTTCCCAAAGGCTTACGATCACCCACATAGCACCAAATTTCCCAAATTAAATCATTTTATTATTATTATTTTGTTATAAAGGGGGTAAACTATATACCATTTTCACTATTCTAGATCAATATCTTCATTGTGTAATCGTAATTTCCATCATCCTTCCCTAAATTTGTTTTATGTTATAATTTTCTCATTTTTCACCCTTTTTAAGTAATTCAATTTGCATTGAGAATGTTGTTGGGAAGTTGTTTGTTTTTCATATTATAGGTAAGTGGTTTCATGCCCTCTTGATTCAATTTGATGGAAGTTCTGTTTCTTATCCTCTCTTTCATAATTCCTTAAAAACCCTCGTTGAGTCTCCATCTTCCTTGAGTATTCTCTCTCATCTTAACAATGAAGTTCTAAGACAGGATGCATGAGAATATTTATTCCATAGATACCTTAATAATGATGTCAAGCATTTGAATTTTGGATGCTTTTTGGGCCCATATTTCTTTATATAATTACACCATCATGGCCCAATGCATTAAAAATAGTGGAATTCCTATGCCTTTCCCCTTTCGTGAAATGTCTCGATAGAGTTTTGTCTCGTGCTTCATGTTTTGACCCAGACACCAAGGAATTCAAATACCCTCAAGGCCAAATTATTTCAAAATTGATTCCTAGTTACATAAATTCAGCCCTAGGGACTCCCACCTTTGATGATTTTAATACCTTGACTTGGGCTCAAGCTCAAAACTATTTTGAGAAAGATAAAGATAGGTTTAGAGAAATGGTCACCAAATCATGGCTTGAATATTAAAAGAGAGGAGCTTCCAAACTATCAAAGTTATTGTAAAGATCATATTTCAAAGAGGATTTGTCTAACATGATCACTCTACTTGTAAGATTGATGGGCCTGCCTTCTACAAATGAATTCCAATTTTGGATGTGTGTGTATATTAACATCATTTGTGAGGGAAAACAAAGTTTTAATTGGGGAGAGATTATTTGTGATAACTTGAGTGAAAAATTGGTGAATGTACAACAAATCAAAACCTTCAACATGAATTCCTACCTCATGTACACCATTACATCCTAGAGGGTCTGAATTAGGTTGTCATCACCAGAGGATAAGTAGAATGCACTAGTTTATGAGATTTACACTCAAATTGCATATGAGAATAGTAAGGTGATCAAAAAAGAGCATTATGCCTTTACAATGTTCATAGTCAAAATATTAGAAGGGAATGTTGTTGAAAGGGTATCTCAGAGAAGAAAGGAACTAAATTTCCACATATGGAAGATTGTTTATTATATTTAGAAAGTTATCATATATAAAACTGGATGGTTTTGAAGGTACACCCAATAAATTATCTATGTACTACAACAAAAATGGTGCTAGTAAAATTTGCAAATAGTTGGATATGTGCACAAAACATTTAAGCGATCATAGGTATCTACTTCCTATCTCATTAGGAAATCATACATGTAAATATGTTATGGATGCAAATCATGTGGAAATAACTATTACCGAGTTCAAGTTCAACACTTATAAAATAAGATCCTCTTTTTGCAACAAAGGCAAAATTTGATTAAGCTAAATGTAGATAATATATGCCTAGTTTGAATGCTATCAGAAAGCAGTAAATAGAATACAATTAAGTACAAAAATTTAACTCAAGTAATCTAAGAAATAAAATTTAAAACCCTAGTCACAAGGAGGAGAATAAGATAATTAGTTGATTCGCAATAAAATATTTACTGTACTCAAGTGCTTGACTAGGTGAACATAAAGGAAGGATCATCAAAAAGACCTAGAAAAATGTAGACCTCAAGAATAGGCCGGATAGGCCCCCAAGAAAGGGGTAGAGGTGCCCAAGGGAGCTATAGACTAGAAAAAGTGCCTATTCCTGTGAAAATGCCGAGAAAACCATCTTTTCAGTGGTCACAATCTATTCACTTTTGTTTTCTTTTGGTCACTATGAGGTCACACCAAGACTACCGAGCTCGTTGAAACCTGCAATGAAGTATAGACATGCAAATCCCTCAAATAGACATCAAATCCTAAAAAGGAAGATGCAGAATGAGGGATCGACTATCCTCACTCGCCACATTGTTGATCTTAAACTGATCATTACACTACATTTCATACCTAATATAGTGTGTGTGTGTGTGTGTGCGAATCATGTCTCTTGGTGACGTCAGTGTGTGTAACACTTGGTAGCGAGAAAATAGTTAGATGTAAATAAATGTAATAGATGTGTGCATGAAATAGAATATACTCCCATCCTCCTATGAAATTTATGCAAAATAATAAAATTTCTTTCCTTTGAATGGTGCTAGATGGATGCAATAGAGATCTTAGATGCTTTATGGATGTAACCTTAGGTGGTGATGGCTAATTTTTAGTGCTTGACCCTTTATTATGATCACATAACTTTATACTTATTTGATTCCTTTCTTAAATTTTGTAATTAACCCCAAAAAGGTAAACTACAAAAATATAAGATGCTCAAATAGATACAAATGACCCAAAATATTTGAACAAAGTACAAAGAGGTTTGTGGCACCCAGAGGATATGAGTGTACTTAGAACTTGCATCTGGCTAGGTGCTAGTGTCAATATGAGAAATTTAGGGTATGAAAATATAGACTAAGCTATAAAGAGTATAAGACCAAAATAAGCAATACAAAGATAGCAACGATGGCCATAAACATGGGTATTAGTTTTTATTACTTAGGAATCATATGAATAATAATATGCAATCATAACTAGATAATTACCCAAATGCGTGATTTTTTGTCTACAAAGGTTTTATCTTCAAGAATTTTTAAATGTCTTACTATAATTTTTCTTGCAATTGAGGACTACTGGGAAGATTGTGTAGATGAATATGAAGTAAGAAAAAGGTACTTTGGGAGGCTTTCTCTACAACAAATCAAGGATTTCAAGATGCATCATATTCCTAGAAAACCGGAGGATGATGATAAAAACTTGTACTCTATAAAGTATATCAAAACCATTCAGCATATGCCTCTCCTAACTATTGATTGGTCCTAGAAAGAAAGGGATGATCCTTCTTGTTAGCTATCATAAGCACCGAAAGGGGGTTGAATTGGTGCTTAACACAATTAATATCTTTTCAAACTTTCTAACTTTCTTAAATTGAATTAGTATCTAGAATATGAGCACAAGAAAGAACTTGAAACACATAACTCAAATGAAGGTGACACATGTTTATAGTGGGAAACCCAAGAAGGGAAAAACCCACTTTTAAATTAGCCTTTTATTAGAACACCAATTATTAACATTTATTTACAATGATCAATCACTCAGTTGATCAAACAATAACTTTAGATAAAACCTAGCACCAACTAGATGAAAGACTCGAGAACCCACTCAACCGATAAAGAATGAAGCACCAACTTCTTCTAGCCTAAGCACCTACTTAGAAAATCAAGTTTTTGCAAATGACCATATAGATGCTTTGTTTCTTGATCAACTTATTATGGTCTCTTTATGGCACCTAAAACCTAAATAACTTATATTGCACTTTATAAAAAAATTATGAGAAGACCTATATCTTTGTTTTCCAAATTTAAAAATTTATAACAATCCTCTACCTTCTATCCGAGTCATATGCCTTCAATTGTTTTAAGTTTTATTTTCATTCATTGTTCTCTAACAACATCCCATATCATTTTATTTGTGCAAGCTCCATGTTTTATATCTCGATCCTTATGTTTTGTCTCAGTCCTCTACATCCTTCATTTGCATGATTTATTATAGTGAACTATCTCATTCTTCTCAACTATATATGTTTATGTTTTGCAATGATACCTATTCACACCTTAACACCTTAATATTACTTTCTTTCTCGTTCCACACCTCAAAATTTCATGCATTTTTTTAAAAATAGCTTCACACTCATTTGTTTTGTTATATCCTTGACTCTTCAAATTTCCACACTAGTAAATAGCTCGAGATTTTTCAATGGAATCCTAAAGATTCTTTAAAAATGGCTCTTTAACTTTGATTTTTGTAAGATCAACAAAAACTCACTTGTTTACTAGAGAATAGGAAAAAATTATATGGAAGTAACTCGACATTCCTTTTCTTCGGGTGAAAAAATTTAATTTCATGTTTCTCTTGCTTTTCATATCTATATCAACCTTAAAATAAAAGTTTTACACTTGTTTTTCATAACAAGAGTTGTAAATTTTCTTTTCTTCTTATTCTAGTATAGTTTAAAGGTTTTTTTGAGTTGAACCAAATGATGATTTTGGTACTTCAATCATAGATTCAAGTACTTCAAAGATGACCAATTCAAAACCCAGCAACTTCACAACTTCACCAATTTTCTTTCACCTTCACCTTTTATAACAACGAAACTGTTACCGGCTATTATAGGAGAGTATTTTGCATTCAAAGGAAATGAATCTTATTCAAACATAAAACATGTTTTGTAATACATGTTCACATCCTTTAGATCATGATTCAACTGATAAATTGGTTCAAACATCAAGAATTTTTAAAACAAAGAGGAAACCTCAATTTACCAATTTGAGCGGTGGTTTTGAATTTATATTGAAAAATATCTTAGCACATTCAACTAACTCACCTGAAAACTTATTCAATGTGGTCATGATGTTTGGGAAAATCCTTCTACAAAAATTTTACAATTTGACTAGTGAATTTGGAAGAAAACATCAAAACCCTTCCACATTCCCTACAATCATGGTTTATGTGGACTCGAGACAAAGCAGTAGAGGAGAAAAATATTTATTTATTGAAAATTTTTGAGTGAATTTCAATTTTTTTTTCTCATGTAGCTTCATTTTATCATCATCCATCTATTCCAAGAACAATCCAAACTTGAAGACCTTGAATTTTCTCCCGTTTTCTAAATGATGTGCATAGTTTCAATAATTAAGTTTAAGCATAATGAGACGGGTGAAATTTGAGGTTTTGATTTTATTAAGATACTAATTAAGACCTATATTCCTTCTTGAACACTCAAATACCACATTCAACCTTGAAAAAACTACCTCTAACCCCGCAAATGGTGCTCATACAATGTCAAGTGATTTGAATAGTGCGGTTTTGTTGGTGTTTTGCAAGGTTACCTTGAGACAAAGTGTAACCCTGTATTATTTCACAAGAAAAGAGTACTTAAATGATTATTATGATAGGTCTCACTGATAAATTTGATGTTTGATGTCTTATTTCTTAAATGATCCATACATGACTTGATAGAAAATTGATTGTCTAAGGACTTCCTTTGAGTATAAGTTTATCCAATGAGTTTTATTTTATTAGTCATGAGTCTCGAGATTGAAATATTCTATAGGAAGAATAAATGAGTTTAATTATATTCATTCATGCTAAATTTAAAGGAATAGACTAACTTTTCAACTCAATTGACCATTTTACACATCGCATCCTAAGTGTCCATTTATGATCGAATGAGGATGACCTTGCATAACAAAGAATATTTGACCGAGATGTGACTTAAAGATCCTTTTCAAGACAAATCCATTGATAAAACAATTTTAAGATAATTTTGAGGAGGATATGAGATTCTTGTTGCAACAATTTCACTATTATTGGCATTTTGTGCAAGTTTATATCGAAACATCATTTAGACAAGATCAAGAACTTAACTTTCTATATGAAACTTGATGAAGATTTATCTTCAAACACCATCTAATCCTGGAAAAAATCATAAGAATACTACTAAGAACTTTATAAGTTATCAAACGGGATCCTTGAGACCACTTTAATCTTCTTTCTCCTATCGATTCAGAACACAATTTAGGATAGAGAAAACCTTCTTCACTAAAATGTTCATATCTTTTAAAAACATGTCCAAATTACTTGAGAATTTTCACACTAGTGTAGGATTGGAATCCTATTAAAAAATTACTTTGTATGATTTATATGAAGGTGACACTATCTTTTTATTTCCACCTAATAAGCTAGAGGCCTCAAAATACATTTTCCAAGAAGGTTGTTTTAGAAAAACTTGAATAACTCAAAATCCCCATTACAGTAATCTAATGAAATTTTACATGGAGCATTGAAATACATCCCTTTACACATCCCTAGATGTGGTTTTCCATAAGTTTATATGTGAACCTCTAACCAATATCATTGATAAGAAAGAGCAACTGAGTTTCCCAAGAATTTTTAGCTAGAAGTAACATTTTTCTCCAAAACCTATTTCTTGACTTTATGAGCCTTAGAATGAGTTCATTCACCTTTTATACACATGATATAAAATTTCACTACTTCAATTTACACCACAAAGACTCACATGACTCCCATGCACTTAAAGGACATCAATTTGACTTATCATGGATTAACAAGGCACCCATACTTTATGACTCCTAGACACTCTACTTCCATGAAAAAGAAGCATTCAAAAACACAAAGACATCAATGACAACTAAACACAAAGGTGGAACACAATATCCCACTTTGTCGTTGATGTCAACACCCACATAAGACAAGACAAATTGATGAAAATATGACAATCCCCATGACAAACGAACAACATATTCATGTTCCCAAGCACATATTCTCCCCTTCGACATTCATGAAAAAGACAGACAACAAAATAAATTACTAACATCAACAAAAGAAACAAATTACCTCAAAGATTACTCACCCTATTCTTAAGGCATATTTTAGGCAACACAAAACTATTTAAAAAGATTGATATGAATACATATCTAAGATGACCAAGGACATATAAGAAACAAACTAAAGTGAAAGAATATCATAAACAACACCATGAGCTATTAAATTGGCTCCCCCTCTCTTGAATATAATTTTGGTAAATTATAAGAGCTAATTTTGTAAGAATAATGCTCCCTTGAGTTATCCAAGATCTCTTAATAGTTGGTAGGATAAGGAATGACTCCCAATTCATCCTTGAGATTCTCAAATACTTCCTTTGGAAGTGGCTATATAGACACTTGTAGTTTGATCAATGCAATATTATTCCTAATAATACACTAACTATTATCCTCTGCAAACCGACAACACACCGTTAGTTCGACCCATCTAACTTCCTCCTTATGACACCCTTTTGGTCATATTTCCTCTTGTAAACAATATAAACAGTTATTATAGCTTCGTTTTGACTACATTAGCTTCTTATTCCCTTCTAGTCTACTTCTACCATCTTCCTAGACTATCAATCCATTTCATTAGATTAATCAAACTCTCAAAACCCTAATTATCCTCTAAACATGGTTAATTAAAATTAATCATGGTCAATCTCTTTTAAACCTAGTCAAAGCTCACTTTGACCTGCTAAAAGTGCTTTTTGGACTTTTTCATTTGTCCCACATGCACCTAAATCTCACACTTTCCAAAATAGAAAGCTATAAATAGGACTAGACCCTTCCCTCATTTCTAAGAATTCCCTCTTCTAACTAAAGATAAACTATAGTATTTTGTTTAGGCTTTAGAGTTCATTTCATTTTCTTCTATTAAGCTATTTGCTTTACTTTTGCATTTTATAACACAAATATGGAGTAAAAGGAAGAACCATTGGCCTTAAAGCCATTAATGGTGAGATCCCTTTCTCTTAAGCACATAACTAATTGCTTATATCCTCTTAGGTTCATTATTTCAAGCTTTCAAAGAATAGAGGTTAGTTTCATTTGCTTAGTTTGCTTGTTTACTTCAAATTAATGCATGCAAAGTAGAAAACCCTTGCTCATTTCTTATTTGATGGTCCATTGATTAGTTTGTTCAAAGCCTTTATGGATTCTTTAGAGATTATTACCCAAATCTATGGCTTTTGCAACTTCTCATTGAACACATTTGGCATGCTCAGTGGGACTCTTATGTCCATCCTCCATTAATGGAGGTCTTTTAAGTTCTTCAAAGTTCATTTTCAAGTTTTTGGATCAAATTACTTGTTATTTCCTCATTTGTGTTTCCAAAACTAGCTAAATAACCTTCATTTGCATATATTTTATGGGTTTGACATAGAAATAGGATGCTTTGACTAACGACTAGCCTGTTTGCTTTTGAAAATTTGAAAATCCATGAGTTTTGTAGGTTTTTCACAGGCACGCATAGGTGTTATGAAGGGGCATGTACATGTCAAAACCCTAGCGTCCCCAGTTGAAAAAGGTGTGTACGCCTCATCAGTTGTCCTCATCATTAGCAAATTTTCCATCTACTGAGAGACACGCACGTGTCTCCATCGGTGGTTCAAGCATCTCCGCCTCTCTGGACCCTATGTGTAAATCACCTTACTATGTAAAAATTTAAAAATTTCTTTATGCTTGGGCACATCTCCGTTGAGCCTTTAGCATTCTATGTTTGTTTGTAAGCATCCATGTCTCTCCTGACGTTTTTGTGTTTTTATATTGTTTATTTTATTAAATTTCTATGTCACAGCGATCGCGCCAAAGTTAGGCACATACACATTAAAACACCAGCACACTTGTCAAAAGGGGGTGCGTAGGTGTTGGTTTCTATTTTCCATTTTGCTTGACACGTGCGCTTTGGTGTTGGTGGAGGCGCATACCATCGGTTAGGGCACGTTGGTGTTGGTTTGGGCGCATAGGTGTCGGGGTTAAAATTTAATTTTTTTCCATGGTTTGTAAAATCTATTTTGATCGATCTTTTACTACAGGTTTTTAAGACTAACAAAGCTAAAAATAGAGTTTTCTTTGACATTTCAACAGATAGTTAAGTGTTTTTCATTTCTTAGTTTGAACTAGGCTTGTAAAAGTGCGCATATGCTCTCTCCTCGTGCCTTTAAAAGAGATCTTGGATATCAAAACACTTGAAGAAAACTTGGTATCACGTGTTAAAAACACTTGTTTTAAAAGATAAAGTAATTTTTATGTGATTTAGTAGGATTTCCACTTTGCGTATGCTCTTCCTTCGCACACCTTTTGGTGATCTTAGGAATCAAAAGTAAGGTGTAAATTATATTTTTAACATCCATCTACAAAACTGGAAAATTACTAAAACTTATTTTCTACAGGACTCAACGTTTGTTAAAGAAAGGTGTCAAAAGACAAAGTGCAAAACTTCTAATACATGTGTTTTATCACAGGTTGCCAAATGGTGTGTTACTTCAAACCACATTTAAGTTAAAAAGATAAAAAACACACCATTCCCTTCACACTATATTGCAGGTTTTGGAAAAGGATATGTCCCTCTCCGCTCAATTGGAACATAACCCCTTTGGCATAACACCTTAAGCTATAACAATGGGGGTGGTACCAGGAACCCTAAAGTAGTCCACCGCTGAGTAACCTCGTGGACAAAATAGGAAGCGCTTCACTTACCCACTTGAGTAGTATACATTGTGAGTTAGAGTTGCAAGTTTTTTGTATCGTGACCTGAGTATAAGTACATAATGGACACATTTATTTCCCACTGTGCTTGAAAGGAGAAAAGGACGAGATACTCCCAAATTAGTTAGTGCGACTTTTTGTGTAAATCATGCCCACCCTTAGACAACTTTGTAACACCTAGTTGAGAGAACTTATTAGGAGGCCATTTTGTCTTGGAGCCCACTTTACTAGTCCTTATCACGTCGAACCACACGAAGTGACGACTTACTTGGAGTCTAAACCTTGTTTTTTTCAAACAAGGCAAAGAGCCCACTTAAGTTTGACCTAAGTTCCCTTTCATCACAGAAATTAGATGAACGTTTTACTTAGCCTAGTTTCTTTCTCATTTTTAATGAGGTGAAGATCTACCCAAGTGAAACTTAGTTTATTTTCACATTTTCTTGATTGATACCCATGCATTCTTATTTCCCACATTGGAAGTAAGAAGGAGGCATACATCGCACATCTTGTCGGGATAGTGTTGACCACTTTTTTGTACGCCTACATCCATCTATATTTGTGGCACTGGTTCCTTAAACGACTAAAGTGTGCGGGTACGTTTTCATATCTTTGATAGTCCTTCGATCATGATTTCAAGATCATCTACACTTTATTATAGGTTCACTTCATCATTCATCTCTTCTTGAGTTTATTAGTCTTACACGCATTCTAGTTGCATAATCTTGATACTTACATCACGTTTTAAATCTCTTAAAGACGTGATATAGGTCCCTTTATTCGCGTAGTTATGTTTCTCGCATAATTAAGAAACTTCTTGTTATACTAGTTGCTTGGTTTCATTTTCGACATCATCTGAGTCTTTTCGAGAGTGTTGATATCACCCTATATATATCGCAATAATTTTGTCTTGATACTAACACCTTGCTTTCTTGGTTAAAATATCGGGATAACGTTATTACACTATATCTAGTCGTGACTTCCACTTTTCAAAACACTTAGCTTTCATCCGCGCTCAAGCTACTTCTATTATATCTTGTTAAGAGACTTTATCAATATTGTGTTGATATGTAGGCCTTGTAAGATTCCTATCTTAACCTAGATATTGACATTATTGGTTTTAGGGTAGGGACTTAAGCGCAATGAAAAATTCAAGTGATTGGTACATTTTAGTGTGCATATGAGTGTTCTTTGAAAACAACAACATAGAATTGCATCTAGTATACACTCTAGCACATTTCAACATCATTTCCAACAATTGGTGCAAACCGTATCCTTTAAGAATCACACTAGTTGCATATGAAAATTGACTAGTAATGTCTAAACTTTCAAAAATGGCAACACAATAGACGAGCATAAATTAGGGAAAATCCTTTTGATATCTTTCCATTCAAGGAGAATAATTTATCACCCTCTTTTCACAAGTTAAGGACGCAGAGCCTTTAATTGACCATAGTGGAGAAGATTTAGACTCTTCCGGAGAACAACAAAGATTAGACCTAGGTAGATTTGACAAACTCCTATACTATAATAGAGATTAGATACTGCAAGATTCCTTAAACTAGGAGCCAAACTTCCACATGAGCGTGAAGCATAAAATAAGGTCATTAACCATAAACCGAGAAGAAAAGGTATCATTATTAGACATGGATAAAATTTTTGACATGAGGTATGCCTCTACTTCTGTAGCATCATAAAACTATTCAAGGAGATCCGTCATGATGGGCTCGTTATAAGGTTACACGTAAAATGAAAGATGAGCATAAAGCCTCACCTCCTCCTAAATTAGATGAAGAAGAGGATCCTTTAGTTGAAGAAGAGATCCTCCAAAAGAAAATTTTGAAATTAAGTCAGAAACTAGCAAATCTAGGCTCCTCGAAGAGAAACATGTATAAAGACAAAGACAAAACGAAATCTAACGAGTTTCACTTTGAACCCTACGCTGATAATAAATTTAAAGTGGCTAAGCCATAGCGACCAATGTCACCCACAAAGGAACAACTTATTTAGAAAGAATTACAATCATTGAAAGACACACTCTCTACCCTACAAGATGGAAATGGTGGTAATAATAGAAAATACTTATACGAAGAGTTGTGTCCTTACCCATTTGACAAAGACATGTTACTATGCAACCTTTTCCAAAACATTTCACTATCCCAAAGTTTGACAAGTATAAAGGTAAAGGTGATCCTAGGGATCACATTAAAGACTTTTATATGGCTTGCTAGGAAGTCACATATAGTGATAATTTATTAATATGACTCTTCCCTCGCAGCTTGGGAGCTTTGGCAATCAAATGGTTCTTTAGTATACCCAAAGGGTCTATAACAACATGGCCTGCATTGGCAAAAAAATTGTGTGTCACTACTCTTTTAACATAGAAAATGACATCACAATGAATGACCTTTGTAATGCTAAACAAAACCTAATGAGACCTTTGTAGGTTTCTTACAATGGTGGAGAGGGTTGGCTAGTCACTTCCCTTGTGCCTTACCTGAAAAATAGTTAGTGAGAATTTTTGTTCCTAACCTAAACTCGGAAATATCCTTTCATCTTCAAATGCATTGTGGCTCTAACTTTGAAGAAGTTATAGAAAAAGGTAGCTTTGGATAGAGAAGGCTCTCATTGCAAAATCTACACTCAAACCGGTTGGAAAGGACAAGCATGAATTTAAATATGTAGATAAACCCAAGTTCTTTAATAATAAAACAAACATGTTGTAGTGATGGCATTACCGATTCTAAAAGAGTCCAAGCGTGTGTAGATAAGTCCATTTAAAGATTTCACAAGGACCTTGTCCCAAGGCACCTACCAAACGTATGTTCACACCACTAATTGAATCTTTAACTACCATATTAAAAAATTAGATGATGTTAAAATGGTGGAATATCTAGCTACAACAATGCCATATCTAGAAAATGCTTCCAAAACCGGTTGGTTCAAAGATCATGAGTACTGTGACTTCCATCGTGTTAAAGAAACACATAGATAGATTTTTGAGACTACGATATTTTATGCAAGACCTCATTGAAGAGGGAAAGATCACCGTAGAGTTTCCCCCAAAGTCAGGATAGGGTCCAAATGAGAAGATGACGGGTACATAAAAATAACATTTTCCTAACCACGTAGATAAAAAGAAAAGGAAACCAGATCACGGTCAAACCTCTAATGATTATAGAACTACTGCTTACATTTATCCTAGTGATGATAATCCCTTTGATTCCCTTATAGGTTGTATTCATTCATCCGATGAACAAATCAATACTATCCAAATCTTAGAGAAGAGTTTTTTTGTAGGAACAAGACGTGCTCATCTGATCATACTCAATCCAATACCATCTCCCAAATAAAGTCAATATAATTTCTTTGGACTAGTTAAAGAAAGCACACCGCTAAAATATCCATTTTAGATCTACTTAAAATCTCTACTGCTCACAAGGATATACTATATAAAACGTTGTAGAATTAAGGAGTCTCTACCGAGGTAGATCTCACACACCTTCAAGCTATGGTTGCCCATCTTGACACCAAAGTTCATATTACTTTTGATCGCAACGTTATCCCACATAATGGCCCAAAGCATAACTTTCCCTTGTACTTAGATGTGGTAGTCACTCATCGTAAGATTAAAATAATGCATTGTGGATGGTGGATTTGGTCTTAACATTTGTGCGTTGAAGTTAGTTAAGCACCTGGCCATTCGAAACAAACCTCTTAGATCTAAGACCATTACAATCACAACATATGATAATGAGGAAAGAGAATCAGTAGGTACTATTATAGTACCCATGGAGGTAGGCCCAACATGTCATGACATGACCTTTCATGTGTTGGACAACATGCTCCTAGGATGCCCATTAATTCATGCCATGTAGGCTATCCCATCAACCTTTCATCAATGTATTAAGTTATGTCATGAAGGTCGTATAGTTACCATTTTGGGTGACCCTGAGCCATTTACACATTGCCGGGCATTGTGGTTTCTCTCATGTTTCTTATGAATGTCCATTAGATATGGTCGTCCCTCTCCAACAGCTGTGGCTTAGGTAGATTTAGAATCACTTACGCCCTACAACCATGAGTTTCTTCCGTTACTCAACCCTTTTGCATCATGGGAAGGAATGTCAAAAAGTATGGCCCAGATAATACTTTTAATTTTGAACAAGCCATACTCATATCATATTTATCAGTGTCACCTAGGACACAGGGTAAGCCCTACTTTCAATTCAAGAGTATGCGGAAGCCATGTGCTAAACCATTAGATAACTTTGTCTCTAGCAGTCTCTTATCTGAAGAAAATATGTTAGAGGACCCCACCAGTAGGGTGCCAGAAGGAACCATGGCCTCATGCCATCAAGCACCTCAAGTATGTCAAAGGTCACCGCATGATGTTTGTCATGGGTTATAAAGGATTTGGGTGTGGAATCGATGCACAAGGCCAGTTAGAGCCCCTTCCTACTCACTATTTTAAATCGATAAACATGGTCTTGGGTTAAAATATTAGGATACTCAGCCCCTTGAGGTTGATGTAACCTTTCTAAGTGTGAGGACATTTCATCTCATTCGGATAGCAATGTGGATTCACAATATAACCTCTACGAGGATCTTGCTTCCACTAACCTATTCATAGGATTAGTCGTCCTTACCTTATCCGAATCCATCCCTTTGACCAATCATCAAGTAGCCCTTGTATATCCTAAACTCATAGATTGGGATCAAAAATTCACATGCCACTTGACATATTTGAAAATGATGAGGCATTTGTAGAATTCATGGGGCTCAAGGATTCAATTCCAGCTGGGGACCACAAGAAAGGATTTAAAATTCAATTAAAAACCTGTGCATAATTTGGAGAGGAAGTAGAGATGTGTGGCTGTTTGAGTAAGAATATGGTGAAAAAGAGTACAAACACTTCAGAGAAACCTGGTAAAAATGATAAATGAAAATCTCACAGTGACAAGCTTTTTGATACACTTGTAGATCAGCAGAATGAAGAACACATGGATAAAATAGTTTATCCATTTAAAGATGATAATGAGATACATAGGAGGTGGTATTTCTCTTCCCTTGATCCTACATGGATGGAAGATGCATCTAAAATGCTTATTGAAGAAACTATCAGTGTTAACATTGGTTCAGATGAACAACCCATAATGATAAAGTTGGGAGCTTCACTCTCAGCTCATGAACATAAGGTCTTCGTAGATATTTTAAGAGAATATGTAGATATCTTTGCATGGACATATGAGGATATGCGCTTGGCTTGGATCCAACATTAGTTGTGTACAACCTGGTTGTGCATTCGGATGCCAAGCCCATCAAATAGAAGTTAAGAAAGATGCATCCTACAGTTGCACTTCTTGTCAAGGAAGAATTGGAGAAGCTATTAGCTATGGATTTTATTAAACCTATTGATTATTCAGACTATGGATTTCAAATATATTTCTGTAAAAATAATCCCTTGGGCATTAGAATCATGTACTAATTTCCATGACATTAATCAATAAAGCATGTCCCAAGGATGACTTCCCATTGCCTAATATTGATATGATTGTAGATTCCACTACTGGCTATGAAATGTTATCCTTAATGGATGGATTTTTAGGTTATAATCGATACTGGTTGTAGAAGAAGACCAGTATAAAACTACCTTCATCCCCTTGGGGGACCTTTTCTATAAAGTCATGCCTTTTCGTAACATTCCCATTTTATCACTTTAGAAACAAGGGATTTTTTTAAAGTAACGTTCTCTGTTCTAAATACATAATTTAGAACACACATTCCTAACATCCATTCTTATAATAGATAATGACCATATGCGTAATGTAATGAATTAGTGTGCCACTTGATCTATTCATTTCATGACTCGATGAACTACCAATCTATTCATGTTTAATCTTAAGTATTGTCTACTTTTTCTGTATACTATGTATACTTGGTTGTCTTACCTATTCGGGGTATGGAGTGATTTGTCTAGGAACCTATCTAAATATTTGCTACCAATATTAATCGCATCTCAAACCTTAGACAAGGTGACATAGGACAACGCAATCAGCAGCTTGTGATACTTTAGCAAATGTTTTCTAACATACTATTCGGATTACTCATTCCTTGATGACATACTCATCAATCCGGAATACATTCTTCACCTCACTCAATTGTTATCTAGAATGTCCTTTATTGACTTTCGTCAGGCCACTTGCCCATGGTTTATGCCTAGTTTAGGTTTACAACATAGGTTATGATAGGGAGAGACTCACAAAGACTTAGGATATATTGGCATACTGGGTCAACCTAGGTTAACCCGGTGTGCCAAGGAACCTAGAGTCCTAGAGGGTTACTTCATATCACAACTATGCTACTACCCAGTCCTAGAGAAAAACTAATTTCAAGTCCATAAGCGTGTAGATCTAGATGATCCATGGAGAAGGGTGTTGCCACATGTCAACTACAATGTTGTATCCTCTATAAGATCCTAATCTTGTTAAAGGTACAACTCGCTGAGTTGGCGTGTGCCAAAGATCCTGCTGAGTAACAACCTTGTCAAGATGTACAAACCCAAAGGTGATTATTAATATTTAATTAATCTGGATATTTAATAGCATATTTCAGCAACCTTGTCCAAATCCTAGTCCAACTCTTCCCAAGTTCCCTTCCAAATCAGGTTCCATTAATCCTTGGAGAACTTCCTTAACTCATGATTGCTTTCGATGTTCATTAATTTTTGGCTTAATAAGCAATTACCAAAAAGAGAGGACAGCCACCTCATAAGTTCTGTTAATGTGACTTAACCAATCAAGGAAGTGTAACAACCACCTAGGTTGTATCTTAATAGACTTTATTAAATGTAGTCTATGATTATAAATCATATCTTCCTTTTTGTTTACTTTTCCACTAGAGAGGAAGAGTCTTCCTCTTCATGGTTAAGTTCTAGGGTTTAACACACCCTTTTTGTTCTTTATATATTCTATAGTTTTCATTGTGTGTTCATTACACATCACCTTACTATATTAAGTTGTTTATATAAGAACATTGAATTCTGCAACTTATCTAGCTGCATCTTAATTAGGAAGATTACTCTAACTCACATTTTATGCTATTGCTTCAAGAATCCTCCTTTAATAGTATAAATAATAAGAAGAATATCAACAAGATAAGATACCATTTCTTGTACAAAGGTACAAGATAATTTACACAACTCATGCAAGTAAGTTCACATCCTTCAATTTCATTTTCAAACTTATACCTTTACAACTTATGCATTTACAAAAATTTGTATTTACAAACTTATGCCTTTACAACTTATACATTTTTGGGCTTACTGCATGACAACAGTCTTTATTCAAAAAGGAATAATACTTTTCTTTTTCAATACATCTCTAGAATGAATCATAATTCTTCACTATAATCAAACTTAGATCAGCTAATGCATCATTTAAGATTTTGCTATCTTATGTCACTTATGAAGTCCATCTGCAAAATTGCTAGCATGGGTGGGTTCAATAAACCGAGCATGATAAGCACTAAGCCTTGAAATGAAGTGTATCCACTAATTGTTCTAATAAAAACAACCTTGTTTTAATGAACAATTAGCATTTCATACACCAAGCATAAGTATAACAAAAGAAGATCATCAATGACTCAAAATTCACTTCTAAAAGAAGAAAAGAATATATACTATAATATCTATCTTACGAATTAAAGTATACTTAATCCTATCAATAATATTTAACAAAAAAGCGAACGTAACATCTCATCGTTTCCCATTCTACCAAAATAGAATACAACACTTATCTTTACCATAAGATAAAAGAAGTGTTTACAACATGTTTTCACTAAGGTGTTTCATCTAATCTATCAAGTGAAGAAGAAGAAAAACCATTTCCATTATGCCAAAGTACATAACATCCACAAAGCAGAAACAAGTGCATTTCATGACTTAAATTGTTTCCTTTAGGGACATCTACTTTAAAATTCAACATTTTAAGGTGTTCATCAAAATAGGGTCACATAAAAGAAATCCAAGAAGGAATGATGGATTAACAGTCAATCAACAAGTTTGCATTTCCTTTTTACTAATCAATCATCCATCTCTTTCTACTTATTTCAGTCAAATGACAAGTATAAGAAAACTAATTAAGTAATGATTCTCTTTTTCCCATTAGAATAATTAACAGAAGGTTCCGAACCAATAAACTTAACCCAACTGCAATAGAAAAGAAGCTTAACAGAAATGATCCTAAACCATAGTCTTATCCTTCAACTTAATTAACAAAGTCCCTTCTTCAAATACATACAGTTCGAGTTCATATAAGGATTCCAAAGGAAGAACAAGAGCACCTTAAAGTGAAAAGGTATCTAATGAAACTTTTCCCTTAAAAACTTCCTACAATAAGCAAGGGATCTATTCAAATAGGAACATTAGAGCAGTGAAGATCATACACATACTTTTCAACATATTGCTTCAAGAATATAATAGAGACCGAATTCCGATAAAATTCATAAACTACAAAGATGGTTACGATCCAAGGTCTAACATAGTTTACCAACCGACACCTAAAACCATATTTCTGTTTTCTCCATTCACGGTGTATATGTTTCCTTTTGAAAATTCAGAGTTTTAAAATAGTTTCCCTACTATAATAAACTCAATATACATGACAGGATCCAACAACATATTTACAAGATACCTTCTGCCCCAAGATTCGAAATTCCAATCTGAGCGCCATGTGGAACATAAGTCTTTACCAAGATCAAAATCATTCAACTGATTTAAAACAAGTTTGGGAAACTTTTGTTCCCTTTTGGTTTGCATATTTAAACAAAGAAAACTAGAAAGAATCCTAACTAGACCGACACCTTGCTCAGGTTTCTAACTCCAACAATATGAAACAATTCCCTCGACTCATTTTGAATCACAGTACTCCTTATTGAGTAAATATAACTTTCACATTCTAATGCTAGATAAAATGCAATGAACAACATTTAAACAGTTCATATTAAAAATCAAGCGTCATGTTCAAACAACTATCATATCAAACCTTGCTCAACAAAGTGAATCCATTTAAAAGATCACTTAAAGAGTTCTAGACCAACACCATATAAGTGTTAAGGTCGTATTCAAAATGATCTCTCACTACAATACACAGGTCTCAGTAAAACACAAACACCAACTAGATGTGGACTTGTAATAGTCCATAGTAACTTGATAATGCTACATAATTATCACACCAAATTAGGGTTCTCACGACACTAAAATTTTCCTCCATAATTTCTATTTCATTAATGTATGTATTAGGAATAAGATGTTGTTATGTATAATTAGTAGTAGCATCGATAGAAGATAACGGCGCCGTCATCGTGACGGTGTCGCCAATAATGTGGAGTACGGTAGCAGTCAAAGTATAATAGGAATGTTGTAAAAAGTAAATATTTGTCGTAAGTGGTCCTAGGTAATGTTAAAATGTAAAAGTTTGGGTAATTAGAGAAGTAGGGTCTACATGATTAGGAATTAGAAATATTATATTGGTAATAAGGACGAGTGAGGTCATAAATATTTTGTGTATTTTATTTGTAAAAAGTCTAAAAATGTGGAACCCATGTAAAATGATAAGGTTTATCTTATCTTAAGAGATAAGCTTACATGTATAGATAAGAGTTAAGGTATGGAATATGATTCGTCAGAGTGGATTTCTTATCCTATCTTAGAGATAGGATGGATAAACCTGGAAGTTCTATAAATAGAGAGGCCACCCCCCTCATTTAGCATAGAAAGAAGTAGTGAGAAATATTGTAGGAAGTGTGCAAAGGAAGCCATCAGTTAAAGGTGTGTTGAAGAAGCCATCGAGAGGTGTAATTGTAAAGTTTCTCCCATAGTCTTGTTGAAGTACCTCATGGGTGAGATTGTAACAATTTCATGTTAATATTATAATTTACTTTGATATTTCAGATTTGTCATCATTCCGTCTTATCATAGTCGATGGTATTCTTGTGTTCAGTTGTTGTTTTGTTTCCAGATTACATCCACCAAACTAAAGGCTGTGCATTAGTAAATAATCATAGCACGAGGAGTTCGGTGAAGAATTATCATAGTGCCGGATTGGTGATGACATTTTGGTTCCGTTGCTAGGGACCATTCCTCGTTGGTGGATTTTCTGGAGAGATATTCCCACTTAGTCAAAAATCAATTGGAGGGTAACCTTGTTTTTACTGTGCATAGTAGTTACCATGGTAAAGTCATTTTTACCGTGAATAGTAGTTACCATGATAAAGTCATTTTTGTTGTGAATAGTATTTATCACAGTAAAGTCACTTTTTACCGTGAATAGTATTTACCATGCAATAACTTCACTTTTTATCGTGAATAGTGTTTACCACAGTAAAATCAGTTTTCTTGTAGTAAGTCAAGTTTTACCATAGTTTACCGTGGTCATTTCTATAGTAATTCCAATTATTTGTGCACATAAGTCTTGTTGATTGTACTTGTGGGTTGGTATTTCACGGTGGTTACTTTTGAAAATGGGAAAGATTCTGCTTTTTTTTAGCTTAATCTAATGAAGATGCTTCTTCTTTCATTCAATAGTTTAAGCGATCTTGTATTTAGAACGGCCTTATAAGAGGAACAATGGACTGAATTTTTCCTACCTTTTGGATGGTTCAGCACTTAGGTGGTTTGAAACACTAGGTGATAATGTGAAAAATTCATGGGATTTATTAACTGAAAGTTTTCTTGAAGAATTTGGTGAACAACAGAAATATGCAGATCTCATGATCGAGATCACAAAGCTATCCCAAGGAGAGAAGGAGAAGATAAGGGATTATCATGCTCATGTTCTAGAGCTAAGGAGGAAGCTCGATGCCCGGATCTGGAAGGAAGGACTAGCGGATGGGTTGATGAATGGCGTGGATAATCTCCTCTGTAAGCACTTCATTCTTGGGATGAAGCCGGAGATCAGACAACGAGTGAAGTATGACCGCCCAACTACCATTGAACAAGCAAAAGAGATTGCAAGAAGGTAAGAAGAAAGCATGGAAGAGGAGCCCAAATAAATTGTTGCTAAAGTAGAGCCTACACCAAAGCACCTTTGGTCCAGAATCCACAACCACTCCCGGTGAGCACAAATATTTCTCCTAGTACATCTACTGAGTATGAAGATCTGCTCAAAAAGATGGGTCAGTTAACTATTAATCTTCTTCAAGGAAAGGAATTTAGTTCTCGGGAGGAGATAGAGGTCCAAAAGAAATATTTCTAAAGTTTTTGTTATAGTTGTTATAAAAGGGTCATTATAATTATAATTTTCAGATAGAGCTTCTACATCCGGTAAAGGAGATAATGATAAAGGAAAAGCACTGTGAATTCTTTTGATGTAGTAGATAAGAGCGAAATAATGAAGTAGATGTGTTTCTAACAAAAAGAAAGAAAGAAAAAGATAATCAAGATGGAAATGATCCTAAGAAGATGAAATAAGAAACTAGTAAGAAACATAGGAGAAGAAAGTTGGGTGTGCAGGATTTTCTGGATTTCACGGGGCAAGGACCATACTCCATCTTGGAAGATCTGTCCAAAAGGCCTGCAAATATTACATATGGTCAACTCTTGGCTATGTCTTCTGAGAAGAGGTGGGAGTTGCGAGGTGGACTCAATGCTCGAAGAAGGAAGGAGGTTGAGGTCCCTGTTTTGGAGGCAGAGGCAGATCCCTATGCTCCACAAGCTGAGGTATTATGTAATGGTATTTCAATTCATGATGTCTTAGTTGATGGAGGTGCTGCAATTAATGTAATGACCGAGTCTATAATGAATATGTTGGGTTTAAAATTGATCGCCCTTCAACACTTATGTTAAGGTCATTAAATAAAGGAAAAACTAAACCGAAGGTGTAGTTTAAAATGTGGTAATATCTCTGTTATGGGTGTGGTATGTGTGGTAGACTTTCGGTGATGAAAAATGGTACATCTGTGCATACCCAATGCTCTTTGGGAAGACCATGGCTAAGGAGAGTTCATGCAAGAAACTCACCGGAATGAAGGTTTCATGACACTTGGACGTGGTAGAGAGAGGGTGAAGATAAATGTGATCCCTCGACATCATAAGTCGAACCTGTGGATTCAAGTGATGAAACTGATGATTGGACATCCTCTGATTACTCTAGTACCAGTGAAGTGGACACTGAAGATGAAGAAAGTGAGGTGGATGTTTCAGTCATGGATATCCTTGCAGTCACACCAACTCATGACCCCATAAAATTATCTGAAGAAGAAATTGATGATCGTCTCCAAAAATAAATATTGGTGATCTTTGTGATGGAGAGTGAGAAGGAATCCTACCTCCAGCTCTTTCGAAGGTACATACACCTATTCACTTTTGATTACAAGGAACTCCATCAAGTAAGTTGGGTAGAACATTGTATTGAGCTGGTAGATGGTGCTAAGCCCATAAAGAAAATGCCATATAGAATGAATCCTAATTTTTCCAAGACTCGTAAAAGAAGAAATAGATAAGTTGCTTGATGCGGGATTCATATTTCTTTGTGGAGAATTTAGAATGGGTTTCTCCCATTGTGATCTCAATAAAAAATAATGGGAAGCTACGCATTTGTGTTGATTACGGGAAGCTCAATAAGGCAACAAAGAAGGATCATTACCCTCTTCCATTTTGAGATCGGATCTTGGGACGAAGTAGCTGGCCAGAGTGCTATAGTTTTCTTTGATGGATATAGCGGCTACAACCAAGTTCGTATAGCGAGAAAGATTAGTTGAAGACCACGTTCACCACTCCTTGGGGAACGTTTTCCTATAGAGTTATGCCTTTTGGATTGTGTAATGCTCCAATGCAACATTCCAACATTTGATGAATAGGGTGTTCGAACCCTACATTGGGACCTTCATCGAGTATTTCGGATGATTTTTGCATCTATGGGAGCAAGTTGGACCACTGCACTAGATGGAGACAACATTTCAAATATTAGATGAAGCAAAGCCTCACTAAACCCTACAAAGTGTGTCTTTGGATGTTCTAAAGGCGTTTTGTTAGGGCATGTTCAGATCCAGAGATGGTATTGTGCGATCCCGATAAAGTTTCAAAATCAAAGACTTACCATTTCCTATGAATAGAAGTAAGTTGAGATCATTTTTAGGCCATGTGGGTTACTATAGAAGGTTCATCAAGAATTTCTCAAAGATTGCACAGCCACTAACCCAGTTCTTGAAGAAGGATGTTACTTATGAACCAGGAAATAAGGCGCATGAAGCTTTTGGACAACTGAAGGAAGCCTGGTGTCTTCACCTGTTTTGAAGAATCAGATTGGAGCAAGCCATTCATTGTGTACTCTGATGCCTCAGATGCAGCACTAGGAAGTACTTTGAGCCAAAAGGATGAAAATGGGAATGAACATCCAATTTACTTTGGGAGCAAACAAATGAGCAAGAAGTCTTTGAGGTAAACTATAATCAGAATCGAAAAGAGGCTTTGGCTATCATTTTGCTTTGTAAAAAGTTTAGAAATTACTTGCTAGGGCAGAAATTTATAGTTGTAACAAATCATCGGGCTCAAATATATTGTCAATAAGCCTAACCCATCGGGGGAGGATAGCAAGATGGATAATTTTGCTACAAGAATTTGAATTTGATATTATAGATAGGCCAGGAAAGAAGCATGTCAATGCGAGATGCACTCTCTCGAGCCTATGATGGTTTAGGATCATCTTGTGATGATGATGATTTTCCGATGCAACATTGTTCTCCTTGACACAATCCCTAGTGAATACATAGATATTTGGAATTATCTGAATGAATTCAAGTTTCCTGATGGTGCCAATGCAAAGACTAAGAGAAAGATTACTCAAGCTAGTCGTCCATATTCTATTCTGCATGGAGTATTATTTCGAATAGGACCTGATGGACAGTACAAGAGGGCAGTTGGACGTGATCAAGGGAAGGAACTGCTAGAAGAATTCCAAAATGGTACATGTGGAGGGCACTTCTCTGGACAACTTACAGCAAGAAGGATCTTGGATGCAGGTTATCACTGGCCCACTCTTTTTAAATATTGTTATAATTATTGTAAGGCATGTGATATTTGTCAAACACATGGTAACCGTAAGACTTCATCAGCTCCATTATGTCCTATTATTCCCTTTGGTCCCTTTGAAAAGTGGGGAATAGACATTGTAGGTCCACTTCCAACTACATCACGCCAAAATAAGTATATTGTAGTTGCCATGCATTATTTAACCAAGTGGGTTGAAGCTAGGCCATTGAAGACAACTTCTATGGATGAAGTGGCAAGGTTCATATATGAACGTATTGTCACCGATTTGGTTGTCCATTAGAAATTGTAACGAGATCAAGGAAGCCACTTCATTAATGAGGTAGTGGGCCCTAGTCAATAAATTTTCTATTAAGCATGGAAGGCAACAACATACAAGCCAAGTACAAATGGACAAAGTGGAGCGAACCAATTTTGTGTTGTGTCAAATTCTAGAAAAGATGCAGCCTTGCGGTACATAAATGGGATAAGAGGATTCATGCAGCATTATGGGCATATAGGGCAACATCAAAGTAAGTAACATGATACTCCCCATTTCGGTTGGCCTATGGAATTGATCCGATTCTTCCTATTGAGTTTGATATTCCCACCGTGAGAGTTATGAAAAATGAAAGGATGGATGAAAGTGATTCGAAGAAAAGAAAGGTTGGTACATCTTCATTTCTAGAGGAAATGAGGGAAATAGCAAAGGATACAAGCCATAAGAAGAAAATGAAGCGGAGAAGTACTTTGATCAAAAGATCCGGTGGTCTCCATTTCATGTGAATGACTTGGTTCTAGTATATGATTCCAGATACAAAAAAAGAAGACAGAGAAAATTTCTTCCAAAATAGATGGGGCCCTACAAAATAGTAGTGTGCATGAAAATGGTACGTGCGTATCGATTTGGAGGAATTGGATGGCACTCGCATTACGAAATGGGTCAACCACGACAAGTTGAAGATTTTCCAAGCACCAGAATAGTCTACTTCGAGGATGGAGTAGAAGCTATGAAGGGGAAAGATGTCGACACTAAAATTTTCCTCCATAATTTCTATTTCATTAATGTATGTATTAGGAATAAGATGTTGTTAAGTATAATTAGTAGTAGCGTCGATAGAAGATAACGGTGCCGTCAAGATGCACGGTGTGTCGCCAATAATGTGGAGTACGGTAGATCAAAGTACAATAGGAATGTTGTAAAAAGTAAATATTTGTTGTAAGTGGTTCGGTAATGTTAAAATGTCAAAGTTTGGGTAATTAGAGAAGTAGGGTCTACATGATTAGGAATTAGAAATATTATATTGATAATAAGGACAAGGAGTGAGGTCATAAATATTTTGTGTATTTTATTTGTAAAAATTCTAAAAATGTGGAACCCATGTAAAATGATAAGGTTTATCTTATCTTAAGAGATAAGCTTACATGTATAGATAAGAGTTAAGGTATGGAATATGATTTGTCAGAGTGGATTTCTTATCCTATCTTAGAGATAGGATGGATAAGCCTGGAAGTTCTATAAATAGAGAGGCCACCCCCCTCATTTAGCATAGAAAGAAGTAGTGAGAAATATTGTAGGAAGTGTGCGAAGGAAGCCATCAGTTAAAGGTGTGTTGAAGAAGCCATCGAGAGGTGTAATTGTAAAGTTTCTCCCATAGTCTTGTTGAAGTACCTCATGGGTGAGATTGTAACAATTTCATGTTAATATTATAATTTACTTTGATATTTCAGATTTGTCAAGCATTGTCTTATCATAGTCGATGGTATTCTTGTGTCTGGTTGTTTTTTTGTTTCAGATTACATCCACCAAACTAAAGTGTGTATTAGTAAATAATCATAGACGAGGAGTTCCGGTGAAGAATTATCATAGTGCCGGATTGGTGATGACAATTGTGGCAACAACAATTGCTCACGATTTAGAAAACAAAACCAACTAAGCTGCTAGTCTATTCTCAACTCCATATACTTACAAAGTGAAACACAATGATAATGACACCAAGAACCTAACATCATTTCTCAAATACCCACAAGTTTCTAACAGAACGAGCTTACATGCACGTTTTCATAACAAACTAAATCTTTTTACCAAAGACAGGATCACAAAACAATAGCTTCAACAGATATAGGCGGGATGCAAGATTCTCTAAAGAACTAGTGAGAATAAATTCATTTGGAAGTTAAAAACCTAACTGAAATTAACAAATTCAGTTAAGCCAAACAAGGTTACAGAACCATTTTGCTTGCATTTTGCATGAGTTCAAACAATCACTTACTATATTTTAAACCATCCGATTTTGCAAAGGATTAGAACCAAGAATACAAAACTTAATAACCTCAAGAACCGAACAACCAAATACATCATGCATTGTTTAAAAATCATAGAGCAATTTTTTTAATGAAAACACTTAGAGGAATGCAATAGATTTTATGATTAGAGCCTATCATGCCTAATAGTGTCTTCGTCAAACCGAAGAAGACCTCTAGCCAAGCTCACTCCTTCTCCTCTTTTCCATGAAAGGTGAACAAACAGATACGTCTTCCACAATGCCTCTTATAAATTCCACGAAACAAAAATAGATTCGTAACCTCAAAATTGCTATGAAGTGCGAGTTCAACCTCTTAGTTGAAAAACCAGAGCGCATGCAAAGTAAAAATCGGAAAACATGAAAAGTGAAACAACCCAAGAAAAATCCGTGCAGCATGCCTACCAAGATGTTTTGGGCTCATAAACCAAAAGAAATTAATTCCATTAACTCTAAATCTCTTGCTTAATCTTCCTTGCACACCACGCCAAGTTTGGCGAATGCCAAGTCAAATTAATATGTGTTTCTATTTTAGTGATATTGCCACCTAAGCCTCCAAGCCAACTAACCCCTGCCAAAGATGGCAGGACCTTATGCATTTACCAACCTTATCAACATCATAAATTCCTTAGGAACCATCGCCAAAGTGCATGCGGCTACATAATTTCCCTTTCAAGCCCAATAGTTTAGGATAGGTTACTTGCTTAGGTTATATCTTAGGTAGATTAAAGTTTATACCTTAGGATATAACACTAAAAACTAACCCCCACCATAGGCCTTAGAAATTAGGTTTAGATAAACCCTCATAGGTAAATAATTCAAAGTGCCATAGTTTAAAACACTAGGTTAGATCACCATATTGCCTTGTAGAATAGGTTCAATGTTTAGTTTCAATACCTAGTAACTTTTTCCAATTCCCTTAGCACCATGTTTAGGTTAGAATCAGAATTATATCATGTTACATAGCTTAGGTAGGAAATACTTTTACCTGGCTTAGGATTCTGGTTCTCTCCTATGCCATGAATAGGCTAAAATCCCAATTACGTCGGTAATGACCTGCCATGGTCGATCTCCAGAGACCCAAACGAAACATACCATTGAATGGAAATATTTTCACAAAAAGAGAATTCTGAATAACTTGCATCTACTAAGTTCAGTCCATGTGTTTCTCAATTCATGGAATGCAAATTCATCGATTGTTCACTCGAAGGCAGATTTAAAACATTCCTTGGATCACTGAAATTGATCTAAGGATGAGTCGGGTAAATAGATATGTTTACAAATCTTAAAACCAATTTGCAATCTCACCTTCAAGAAGTGAAAAATGAATTCAGGAAAAATATTCCAGTTCATTCGAGAAGATCTTAAGAGCGGGGAAAGACTTATCCACATTAAGCATGATTTCCCCAAAGTCAAAAGAACATATCCTATGAAGGAAAATCACATGCCAACAATTGAGATGCAAAGGAAGAAAATAACAACGAGTTAAGGGTGTTACATGCTTCCCTTCTAAAAATAATCATCATCCCAATGATTATTTCTTCTAACAATTCACATCAAGGATAGTTAAATCCTTCACTTTTCTTACTCAAAGTCAAAATTTTCAAAATCTTATAGTTCCGTAATTCAGCATTAAATAAGTATTTGTTAAAATTAAATAATTATACGCCCAAAATCAAGCTTACTTAATGTCATAAAAGATAAATTCATAAAAATTTATCGGTCAAGAGATTCAATTGCTCAAATAAATATGGAAAAGTAATTTTTATGTTCTCTAGATTTTCCCAAGTTGCACTTTCCTCATTAAGCTGGTCCCACTGGAACTTACATTGACTTATTTCTCTATTTCTTAAATGCAATGGTGAGTTTCAAAGCACTTGAATGGGTTTAACCACGATTATTTATGGGTCTTGGACATGCAAGGAATTCCAATTTAAGACATGTGATAAATCTGAAACGTATTTATTAAGCTAAGAAGTATGGAAAACATCATGCATTCGTGACAAAGCGGTGGTAATGCTAAACGACAACCTATGGGGTTGATTACTTCAACTATTTCAAAAGGTCCCACATAACAAGGTGATAACTTAAATGACCTTACCAAAAGTTATAAAGCTCTTTTTAGGTTTAACCCAAAGAAAAACCTTCTCTCCAAGTACAAATTTCCTATTAACCCGCTTTAAGTTAGCATAAATCTTTTTCCCATCCGCATCTTCCTTTAAGTGTTCACAAATCATTTTAACTTGTTGTTCCATTTCCGTAAGGATTTAAGGTCCAATTACCTCTCTATCCTCAATTTTATCCCAACTAATAGGGTTTACGCATTTCCTTTCGTAAAGCACCTCGAAAGGTGCCATCTTAAGATAAGCATGATATGTGTTATTGTATGCAAATTCAACTAATGGAAGGTACTCCTCCCACTTGTTGCTGATCCATACAAGTACATCCCTAACATATCCTCCAAAACCTGATTTACTCTTTGAGTCTATCCATCTATTTGGATGATACAGAACTAAAATTAAATTTAGTTCCAAGAGCTACATTGAGCGTTTGGAAAAACCTTGACGTCATTCTAGGGTCTCTATCAGATATGATTAATTTAGGTACTCCATGTAATTTGAAAATTTCATGTACAAATCTTTTAACCAAAAGGAGAATCATCCTTTATATTTCCAACAATAAAATGAGCTACTTTTGTTAGTTTGTAAACTACTACCAAAATAATATCATGTTTATTTCTTGACATAGGAAATCCTTGTACAAAATCCATGCTTATTACCTTCCATTTGTACTGTGGTATGCTATGAGGATACAATTAACCGGATGGGTGCATATGTTCCACTTTTACACGTTGACATTCATGACAATGAGTCATAAAATCAATAACATCCTTTTTCATTCCTTTCCGAAATATTGTTGTTTTATATCGAAAACATTTTTGTAATGTCGGGTGTCAAGAAAAAGGTGAATTGTGAAACCTTGCTAACGCTTTTTTTTCTCAAATCATTAGGCAAAGGTATGTATACTTTGTTTTCAAATCGTAAGTTTCCTTCATTATCAAATCAAAAACCTTTATATCTTTCATCCTTCCGATCTGCAGTGAAGCACCATTTTTTTACTTTGAAAGTAAGAGTCGATTCCATAACATTTTTACTTTATCCTTAAACTGAGTTCTTAGTGTTATAAGAGCATAAATGTGATTCCTATGACTTAGAGCATCACCACTCTATTCTCTTTTCCTTTAATGTAACTTATGTCGAAATCATATTGAGACAAAAACTCTAACCACCTTCGTTGTCTTACATTGATTTGGTGAGTGAAAATGTACTTCAGCCCCAGATGATCAATTTTCAACTCAAATGGTTTACCCATAGATAATTCCTCCAAACTTGAAGTGCATGAACTATGGTAGCAAGCTCTAAATCATGTGGAGCATAATTCAACTCATGTGACTTAAGTTTTCTACTTTCATAAGCTATGACATGATCATTTTGTAACAAAATACCTCCAAGACCTTCCCGGATGCATCAATTACAACAGTAAAGTCTCCATTAGGATCAGGTACAACTAAAATAGGTGTTGAAGTCAACTGACTTTTCAAATTTTAAAAGTAGATTCACATTTATCATTCCAAACAAATTTCTTATCCTTTTTCTACAATGAAGTTATTGGTGTAGCCACCTTAGAAAAATCCTTAACAAATTTTCTATAATAACTTGCAAGGCCCATGAAGCTTCTAACTTCATGTACATTCTTTGGTGTAGGCCACTCGGTTATAGCTACAATTTTAGAAGGATAAACAACTATGCCATCTTTACTAATAACAGGACCCAAATAGTGAACTTCGATGTCATAGAAATAACATTTGGACAACTTACCATATAACCGTCTCTTTCTCAGAATTTCCAAAACTATTTTCAAGTGTTCATGATGCTCCTCAATACTTTTAGAATATATGAGAATGTCGTCCAAGAATACAAGCACAAACTTGTCCAAGTATTCTTGAAAGATATTATTCATTAAGTTCATAAAAGCTGCAGGTGCATTCGTTAATCCAAAGGGTAAAACCGTGAATTCATAATGCCCATACCTTTTCCTGAAATCCGTTTTATGAATGTCCTCATCTTTAATTCGTAATTGATGATATCCAGATTGAAGATCTATCTTAGAATATACCGATGCTCCATGCATATGATCAAATAGATCATCAATTCTAGGAAGTGGGTATCTATTCTTTATTGTTGCTTTGTTTAACATCCTATAATCAATGCACAATCTAAGTGTTCCATCTTTCTTTTTCACAAAAATCATTGGTGCTCCTCAAGGTGAAACACTTGGTCTAATCAAACCCTTAGACAAAAGTTCTTGCAATTTGAGCATTAAGTTATACTAATTTTGTGGTAGTCATTGTTAGGAAATTAATATTAATGTTTACGATGATTAAGAATTAATGAGTGATTTGTAATAACAAATCACGTATACATTTTTGTTAGTATATAAGTTGTTATTAACAACTTATATTTATGGATATATTATTTGGTGATATATTGTTATAACAATATATCACGAATAGATTATTGTTTAGGGAGATATTTGAGGAATTGTAGTTCCTCATATTTAGGAGCAATCTCTCCTATACATATGCATTGTATGTAGAATGAAATGGATGGAGTCTATTGAAGATTAATGAATGAATATTGCACGCTGTGATTTCTGTGTTTAATCTAATCTATTACTTTCATGTGGTACCAGAGCGGTCTGTTCTCCCATGCCTGCGATGGAATAAAAAATCATCAAGGGGCAATTAGTATTCTTTGAGGAAGGCCCCTAGCGGCTGAAGATCCTTCTCCCCGCGAATTGACCACAATTGCAATCCTATCCGGATGGTCTACACAAAGTGTGTGATAGTCATCCTGATTATATGCAATTTTTGGAGCCTCCCAAGTGCATATATCTGCGTCCTCGTGAAACTCCTCTTCGAGGTCAATCATTTACATGTGTCATAGACCTGCGTTCTCGTGCATAGATCACCACATCGGTAATCTATTGAATATTCTCTAGCTGGTCAGATCTACAAAGAAGCAAGGCGTTATATCTCTGAGTAGATGGCAGTTCTGTGTAATTAAATATTGATTTATATGTGATCCTTCTGCCCTGCAGCCTCACATCCGGATCACAACAAGCTATTAAAAAAAAGGCTATCAAAGTTGTTTTATCAGATCAGAAGTTTAACGTTTTGTTTTGGAAGAAATTTTGTTTCTATGAGATCTTCCTCTAATCAACTTCCCTCAAGCGGTGGTTCATATTTTTGCATGGAGCTAACTTCTGCGTACCTAGAATCTCTACATCGACGGTATTCTACACAGACCAGAGCATTTTAAGTGAAGATTGTGTACTGCCACGATTGAAGGAGCTCGCTATTCTACATTCATTGGTCAGATGTATTTATTTATTGTAATTGTCATTAAGATAAGTGAGAAAGCCATTTATGTATTTAGGCTATGTTTAATAGTTGGTGGGATAATATTCATTAGTCATAGGTATTTATTGTTGTCTTAGATCAATAAAACCCATGTATGTTATAGTCTCAGTGGTATAGTCTTTTTATTGCCAAAAGTATTAATTTGTCTATGTCAAATTATTATGTTGAAAAAAAAAACAAAAGTTGTATTGTCAACATTGTTAAATTGTGTTTAGGTGATTTTAGGTTTTTTAATAGTCATTTTTTAAGTCTTATGTCATATAAAGTCAAAATTGTTTTTTTTTCAATTTGTGAAGCGTCATAATGGATAAGTTGAGTCACATTGAAAAATTTGAAGGTAAAGATTTTCATACCTGGCAAGTACGAACTCAGTTGTTCCTAATTAACAAAGACTTGTGGGATATTGTTGATGGAAAAGAGAAGAAACCGACAAATGCAGATGAAGCAACAAAATGGGCAAGTAGAGATCGAAAGGCTACAACGATTATTGGATTGGGTCTATCAAATTCCTATTTGCATCATATAGACTTAAAAAAGTCCTCTCACACAATTTGGGAGACATTGAACAAATTGTTTGGATCACAAGCTGGAAGTGCAAAGCAATATCTTTAAAAAGAGATTGTTCGGCCTCAAGATGGAAGAAGGCGATAACATGGTGGAACATATTAGTAAGTTTCGTTCTATTTGCAATCAACTAGCGGGAATAAGTGTAGATGTCCCTGATGATGATGCTAAAGCAATGTTACTCAATAGCATGCCTCCATGCTATTCTAACATGGTCTTTACATTGAGTAAAATAAATCCAAGTTTAGAAGAACTTATTTCTTCTTTGTTAGATGAAGAAAAGAGAATCATGTTTGCGGAACCAGAGGAAAAAGCCCTGTATGGTAAGAAACAAGATAAAAGAAGATCTAAATATTCTTTCAGACCTGGATCATCTTCTAAAGATTCAAAGAAGCGGCTCACTGTTATTATTGTAGACAATCTGGCCACTTGTCTTCAAATTGCAAGAAAAGAGAAAAAGACTTACTTGATGGAAAACTACAAGATAATGCCATGGCTGCGATGACGAAGGAGAAAATGAAGAGGAAGGAAATACTGCTTATAAAAATCAAAGTGATGAAGATTTTCTCTTCTAGATGATTTTTCATTGGAGGACGGAGGCACAGGAGGATGGAGGTCAGACAGCGACCTCTCGTCAGTCACCAACGACGGGGCCGCGCAGAAGCTGTGGTGGCACATTTTGTGGTGTGAGTGTGCTTTCAGTATTTGATGTCTAGTGTGATTCTTTTTCAGAGTTCCTGTTGTGTGTTGAATAAGTGAAATGTTCACATTGAGGGGGGAACATGATCAACATGATCATGTTAACATGATCAGCATGATCCAATGTTCCATTTTCAGTTTTTCAGTTGAGTATGTGGCTTTTCCTATTTCCCCAAATGTAAAAAAACATAGTACAGAACAAATAACACAGTGAAACGCAGCATCATGAGGCTTGATGAGGTAGAACAGTCAGATGTGTTCCTGTTCGTACCTAGGTTTGTGGTTAGCCTCTTGAAAACCATTGAAGGTTGTTCAGATGTGTTCCTGCTTGAGTTCCCACACTGCTAGGTCAGATGTGTTCCCTAGAGTGACTGGTTGATAAGCAGATGATTCCTGAGCGTGTTCCCATCCTCGTCGGTCAGATGTGTTCCCAGTATGCTTGGTCGATAAGAAGTTGATGTGTTCCTTCTTCTACCTTCAGTTCGAGTGTGTGCCAAGATCATGAGCGCGCAGAGGTGGCAGGCTGCAAAGGAAGTGTGAAAGTTCTTTTGTTACCATGTAAACATTAAGGGGGGGAATGTTAGGAAATTAATATTAATGTTTACTATGATTAAGAATTAATGAGTGATTTGTAATAACAAATCACGTATATATTTTGTTAGTATATAAGTTGTTATTAACAACTTATATTTATGGATATATTATTTGGTGATATATTGTTACAACAATATATCACGAATAGATTATTGTTTAGGAGATATTTGAGGAATTGTAGTTCCTCATATTTAGGAGCAATCTCTCCTATACATATGCATTGTATGTAGAATGAAACGGACGGAGTCTATTGAAGATTAATGAATGGATATTACACGCTGTGATTTATGTGTTTAATCTAATCTATTACTTTCGGTCATTCGATAAGGTGCTTTATAAATAGGTTAAATTACTGGTTTGATTTCAATCGTGAAGTCAAACTCCCTTTTGGGTGGTAATCCTGGTAATTCTTCTAGAAAAACATCATTGAAGTTAGTAATAGCGGGTAACGTTCCATGAAATCGTTTTTTCTTCAAGAAGATTCTGAAATTTTCTGCATATAAGGTACTGACCCTTATTTTTGGCCTTTTTAAGTTTCATAAGCAGAAAATTTCCTAACATAAAGTTCTCATTTTACACCTTGAACCTCTGCTATTTTCTGCAGATCATCCAAACAACTAATATGCTTTTCAAAATAGTCTACCTTTGCTTTATGCTTGGCTAACCAATTTACGCCTATGACTATATCATAAGATCCCAAAGGTGCTACATAGAGATCAACTTCTGTGGAAAAGCTAGGTAAGTCAAGGACTGCCCTGAAAAGACACATACTAACTGTATGAATAGAATTATTGCCATAATGTACAGTCCATGATTTATCCATTTTTCTATCTTTTCTTTTAAGTTTTGAAGCAAGTTTATTAGAAATAAAACAATCTCAAGTAGCTCCGTATCAAAAAAAGAATAGTTACGGGTATGCCGAATAACTTACAAGAACTTCTATAGGTGTAACTTGCTTGTCGAAGCTACTACAAGCATGTATCTTGTCCTGCTGATTACAATCATCCTTCTTTAAAGGACATTGATTCACGTAATGATATTTTCCAAAGTTATAACAACCTCCTATCGGTCCCTTTTTAGGCTCGAGAATTATTTCTAGCCTTAAATTTATCATTTTGACCTCCATAAGACTTACGCCCATTATTGTTATTCTTGGAAAAATTGTTCCTTGTATCTCTAGCAAACTTATTCATTCTTTGTTTTCTTATTATTATCATTTGAAAACTTACTTTTGTTAAAAAAAAATTCCATGGTCCTTTCTTAGGTGTAATAGAAGTTGAAGAAGAGTTTGGAATTTTCTTTGTACTTCCTCCTTGAGAGAGAAATAGCCTTTAATTTTATTCTTGCCTTATGGATTTTTCAAAACCCCTTCCATAGTGGTTGGGCTATGGACATCAACCTCTCCCCAATAATGGGATTCAATCCCATGATGAATTTCTGTATCTGAACTTCTCATCAGTTTGATACTGAGGTACATACTTGAGTAGTTTTGTAAACTGTTCCCAATACTCAGTTACTGATTAACTTCCCTTGAGCCAAGTTCTAAAATTTAGTCATTTTCTGATCATAATAAAGTTGTGGCAGCCATCGTTGCCTAAAATAAATTTTAAATTGATCCCAAGTGATGTTAGTTTCATCAATGTTTAGCTCGATCCTTACGGCTATCCCACCATGAAGATGCTTCATGGGAAAGCGATATGCTCCCCAAATAGCTTTGGTTTCCTCAAGAAGTTTCTTATTGCAAAGTACTTCTCCATCTCGCTGAGCCAATTCTCAGCCCCATCACCTAATGTGGTGCCATCAAACTTAGGTGGACTTATCCTTTTTATATCATTGGTGAGTTCAGCTGCCAACCTAGCCTTTTTGTTTTCTGGTTGGATAGGTACATTAGTATTGTTATTATCAACACCCATATTGGGGTTGTCCTCAGGAGGTGGCTGATTGTTATTACCAGCTTCTTCCTCCTCCTCATTACCCATCACTTGTTGCTCGAGTACAGTCAAATGATCTCTTGTGTCCAACAGGGCAGCAAGGATCTCATCAAGTTTTGGGCTATTGTTGTTCCTTCACCAGTGGAACATTATTCGCAACGTTTTCTCTCGTTCTAACCATTTTACATACAAGAAAATTCAAGTTTTTATAAGAATATGGACACTGATAGGTCAAGAGTTGGAACTATTAGCTCGATACCAAGATGTAACATTCCCTTTTATCAATTTAGAAACAAGGAATTTTTTTAAGTAATGTTCTCTGTTCTAAATAAATAATTTAGAACACACATTCCATAACATCCATTCTTATAATAGATAACCATATGCAGATGTAATGACTCGGTGTGCCACCAATCTATTCATTTCATGACTTGGTGAACTACCGATCTATTCATGTTTAATTTTAAGTATTGACTACTTTTTCTATATACTATGTATACTTGGTTCTCTTACCCTGTTTGGGGTATGGAGTGATCTGTCTAGGAACCTATCTAAATATTTTCTACCAATATTCATCTGCATCTCGAACCTTAGACAAGGTGACATAGGACAACGCAATCAATAGCTTGCGATACTTTGGCCAAAGTTTTCTAACATACTATTCATATTACTCATTCCTTGACAAAGACATACTCGTCAATCCGAATATGTCCTTCACCTCACTCAATTGTTATCTAGAATGTCCTTTACTGACTTCCATCAGTCCACTTGCCCATGGTTTACCCCTAGTTCAAGTTAACAACATAGGTTATGATAGGGAGAGACTCACAAAGACTTAGGATATATTGGCATATTGGGTCAACCTAGGTTAACCCCATGTGCCAAGGTACCGAGTCCTAGAGGGTTACTTCATATCAAAACTATGCTACTACCAGTCCTAGAGAAAAATGAAGTTCAAGTCCATAAGCATGTAGATCTAAAAGATCAATGCAGAAGGGTATTGCCACATGTCAACTACAATCTTGTATCCTCGAGAAGATCCTAATCTTCTCAAAGGTACAGCTCTACAGTTGGCATGTGCCAGCATCCTATAGAATAGCCTCATCGAGATGTACAAACCCAAGGTGATTATTAATATTTAATTAATCTAGATATTTAATAGTAGATTTCAGCAACCTTGTCCAAATCCTAGTCCAACTCTTCCCAAGTTCCCTTCCAAATCAGGTTCCATTAATCCTTGGAGAACTTCCTTAACTCATGATTGCTTTCGATGTTCATTAATTTTTGGCTTAATAAGCAATTACCAAAAAGAGAGGACAGCCACCTCATAAGTTCTGTTAATGTGACTTAACCAATCAAGGAAGTGTAACAACCACCTAGGTTGTATCTTCTAGACTTTATTAAATGTAGTCTATGATTATAAATCATACCTTCCTTTTTGTTTACTTTTCTACTAGAGAGGAAGATTCTTCCTCTTTGCGGTGAAGTTCTAGGGTTTAACACACCCTTTTTGTTCTTTATATATTCTATAGTTTTCATTGTGTGTTCCTTACACATAGCCTTACTATATTAAGTTGTTTATATAAGAACATTGAATTCTGTAACTTATCTAGTTGTATCTTAATTAGGGAGATTACTCTAACTCCTTTTTTATCCTATTGATTCAAGAATCCTCCTTTAATAGTATAAATAATAAGAAGAATATCAACAAGATAAGATACCATTTCTTTTACAAAGGTACAAGATAATTTACACAACTCATGCAAGTAAGTTCACATCCTTCAATTTCATTTTCAAATTTATACCTTTACAACTTATGCATTTACAACATATGCATTTACAAACATTTGTATTTACAAACTTATGCCTTTACAACTTATACATTTTTGGGCTTACTGCATGACAACAATCTTTATTCAAAAAGGAATAATACTTTTCTTTTTCAATACATCTCTAGAACGAATCAGAATTCTTCACTATAATCAAACTTAGATCAACCAATGCATCATATAAGATTTTTCCATCTTATGTCACTTACGAAGTCCATCTACAAAAATTGCTAACATGGGTCAGTTCAATGAACTGAGCATGATAAGCACTAAGCCTTAAAATGAAGTGCAATCCACTAATTGTTCCAATAAAAACAACCCTGCTTTAATGAACAATTAGCATTTCATACACCAAGCATAAGTATAACAAAATAAGATCATCAATGAATCGAAATTCACTTCTAAAAGAAGAACATAATATAAGCTATAATATTTGTCTTACGAATTAAAGTATAATTAATCCTATCAATCATCTTTACCAAACAACAGAACATAACATCTCATCGTTTCCCATTCTACCAAAATAGAATACAACACTTATCTTTACCATAAGATAAAAGAAGTGTTTACAACATGTTTTCACTAAGGTGTTTCATCTAATCTATCAAGTGAAGAAGAAGAAAAACCATTTCCATTATGCCAAAGTACATAACATCCACAAAGTAGAAACAAGTGCATTTCATGACTTAAACTATTTCCTTTAGGGACATCTACTTTAAAATTCAACATTTTAAGGTGTTCATCAAAATAGGGTCACATAAAAGAAATCCAAGAAGGAATGATGGATTAACAGTCAATCAACAAGTTTGCATTTCCTTTTTACTAATCAATCATCCATCTCTTTCTACTTATTTCAGTCAAATGACAAGTATAAGAAAACTAAATAAGTAATGATTCTCTTTTTCCCATTAGAACAATTAATGAAGGTTCCGAACCAATAAACTTAACCCAACTGCAAGAGAAAAGGATCTTAACTGAAATGATCCTAAATCGTAGTCTTATCCTTCAACTTAATTAACAAAGTCCCTTCTTCAAATACATACAATTCAAGTTCACATAAGGATTCCAAAGGAAGAACAAGAGCACCTTAAAGTGAAAAGGTATCTAATGAAACTTTTCCCTTAAAAACTTCCTACAGTAAGCAAGGGATCTATTCAAATAGGAACATTAGAGCAGTGAAGATCATACATAGTCCTTATACACAAAGGAACTATAACTAATTCTTTCTGGGTTCATCATTTCTTTATGAGGACCTACAGAAGAGAAATCTGAGTAGATACTAACACTGGAATTACCCAAGAGCTAAATCAAACAATATTATTTATCATACTTTTCAACATATTGCTTCAAGAATAGAATAGAGAACGAATTCCCAATAAGATTCATAAACTACAAAGATGGTTCCAGTCAAGGTCTAACAGAGTTTACCAACTGACTCCTAAAACCATATTTCTGTTTTCTCCATGCACATGCATCTATTTCCTTTTGAAAATTCAGAGTTTTAAAATAGTTTCCCTACTGTAATAAACTCAATATACATGACAGGATCAAACAACATATTTACAAGATACCTTCTACCCAAAGATTCAAAATTCCAATCTGAGTGCCATGTGGAACATAAGTTTTTACCAAGATCAAAATCATTCAACTGATTTAAAACAAGTTCGGGAAACTTTTGTTCCCTTTTGGTTTTCATATTTAAACAAAGAAAACTAGAAAGAATCCTAACTAGACCGACACCTTGCTCAGGTTTCTAACTCCAACAATATGAAACAATTCCCTTGACTCATTTTGAATCACAGTACTCCTTATTGAGTAAATATAACTTTCGCATTCTAATGATAGATAAAATGCAATGAACAACATTTAAATAGTTCAAATTAAAAATCAAGCGTCATGTTCGAACAACTATCGTATCAAACCTTGCTCAACAGCTGAAGCGGTTTGAAAGATCACTTAAAGAGTTCAGACCAACACCATATAAGTGCTAAGGCTGTATTCAAAATGAGCTCTCACTACAATACAGGGTCTCAGTAAAACACAAACACCAACTAGATGCGGACTTGTAACAGTCCATAATAACTTGATAATGCTACACAATTATCACACCAAGTTAGGGTTCCAACAACAACAATTGTTCACAGTTTAGAAAACAAGAACCAACCAACTACTACTCTATTCTCAACTCCATATACTTACGAAGTGAAACACAATCATAACAGCACCAAGAACCTAACAACAGTTCTTGAATACCCACAAGTTTCCAACAAAATCGAGCTTACATGCAAGTTTTCATAACAAACTAGAGCTTTTACAGCACAAGATCACAAAACAATAGCTTCAACAGATACAAGCGGGATGCAAGATTCTCTAAAGAACTAGTGAGAATAAATTCATTTGGAAGTAACAAAACCTAACTGAAATTACCAAATTCAGTTAAGCCAAACAGAGTTACAGAACCATTTTTTCTTGCGTTTTGCATGAGTTCAAACAATCACTTACTATATCTTAAACTAGACTGCTTTTGCAAAGGATTCGAACCAAGAATACAAAACTTAATAAAATCAGTAACCCAACAACCAAATACATCATGCAATGCTTAAAAATCATAGAGAAAAGTTGTTTTAATGAAAACACTTAGAGGAAAGCAATAGATTTTAACAGTTAGAGCCTATCATGCCCAAACCGAAGAAGACCTCTGGCCGAGCTCACTCCTCGTCTTTTCCACGAAAGTTCGAACAACCAGATACATCTTCGATAATACCTCTTATAACTTCCATGAAATGAAAATAGATTCAAAACCTCAAAAATAGCCATGAAGTGCAATTCAACTTGTTGGTTCAAAAAACTAGAGCGCAAGTAAAAATCGGAAAAAAATACAAAGTGAAACAACACAAGAAAAATCCTTTGGCATACTACCAAGATGGTTTGGTTTTGTAAACCAAAAGCAATTAATTCCATTAACTCAAAATCTCCTTTTTAATCTTCCGTGCCACCTCTGCCTTGAAGTCTGGCGAATGCCAAGTCAAATTAACATGTGTTTCCATTTTAGTGATACTGCCACCTAAGCCTCCACCAAGCCAACTAACCCCTACCAAAGTCAGCGTGTACCGTATGCATTTCTTTGAGTTTATCAACATCATAAATACCTTAGGAATCATCGCCAAAGTGCATGCGGCTACATAAGTTCTCTTTCAAGCCCAATAGTTTAGGATAGGTTACTTGCTTAGGTTAGATCTTAGGTAGATTAAAGTTTATACCTTAGGATATAAAACTAACAACTAACCCCCACCATAGGCCTTAGAAATTAGGTTTAGATAAACCCTCATAGGTAAATAATTCAAAGTGCCATAGTTTAAAACACTAGGTTAGATCACCATATTGCCTTGTAGAATAGGTTCAATGTTTAGTTTCAATACCTAGTAACTTTTCCAATTCCCTTAGCACCATGTTTAGGTTAGAATTAGAATTATATCATGTTACATAGCTTAGGTAGGAAATAATTTTACCTGGCTTAGGATTCTGGTTCTCTCCTATGCCATGAAAGCGGCTAAAATCCCAATTACGTCGGTAATGACTGCGCCATGGTCGATCTCCGAGATCCAAACGAAACATACCTTTGAATGGAAATATTTTCACAAAAAGAGAATTAAAGAACTTGCATCTACTAAGTTCATTCCATGTGTTTCTCAGTTCATGGAATGCCAATTCATCATTTGTTCACTCTGAACAGATTTAAAACATTCCTTGGATCACTAAAATTGATCCAAGGATGAGTCGGGTAAATAGATATGTTTACAACTCTTAAAACCAATTTGCAATCTCACCTTCAAGAAGTGAAAAATGAATTCAGGAAAACTATTCTAGTTCAGTCAGAAGATCTTAAGAGTAGGAAAGACTTATCCACATCAAGCATGATTTCCCCAAAGTCAAAAGAACATATCCTACAAAGGAAAATCACATGCCAACAATTGAGATGCAAAGGAAGAAAATAACAATGGTCAAGGGTGTTACATGCTTCCCTCCTAAAAGGAATCATCATCCTGATGATTATTTCTTCTAACAATTTACATCAAGGACAGTCAAATCCTTCACTTTTCTTACTCAAAGTCAAAATTTTCAAAATCTTATAGTTCTAGAATTCTAGCATTAAAGCACTGTTTGTTCAAATTAAATAATTATTTGCCCAAAAGCTGGCTTACTTAATGTCATAAAAGATAAAGTCATAACATTTTTATCGGTCAATGATTGATTACTGTTCAAATAAGTATGGAAAAGCAATTTTTATATCCTCTAGATTTTCCCAAGTTCAACTTTCCTCGTTAAAGCTGGTCCCCTTTGGACCTTACATTGACTTATTTATCTATTTCTTAAATGCAATTTGGCGTGTTTCCAGCACTCAAATGGGTTTAACCACAATTATTCCTGGGTCTTGGACCTATAAGGAATTCCAATTTAACACATGTGATAAATCTGAAACGTATTTATTAAGTAAAGAAATATGGAAAACATCATGCATTCATGACAAAGTAGGTGGTAATGCTAAATGATAAGCTACGGGGTTGATTACTTCAACTATTTCAAAAGTTCCCACATAATGAGGTGATAACTTGGCAGCCTTGCCAAAATTTATAGAGCTCTTTTTGGATTAACCCGAAGAAAAACTTCTCTCCAAGTTCAAATTTCTGTTAACCCACTTTAAGTTAGCATAACTATTTTTCCCATCTGCATCTTCCTCCAAGCGTTCACGAATCATTTTAACTTGTTGTTCCATTTCGTAAGGATTTGAGGTCCAATTACCTCTCTATCCTCAATGCTTTATCCCACTAATAGGGATTCGCATTTCCTTCCATAAAGTGCCTCGAAAGGTGCCATCTTAAGATAAACATGATATGTGTTATTGTATGCAAATTCAACTAATGGAAGGTACTCCTCCCACTTATCTTTGTTGATCCATATAGTACATCGTAACATATCCTCCAAAACACGATTTACTCTTTGATCTATCCATCATTTGGATGATACACATAATTGAAATTCAATTTAGTTCTAAGAGATGCATTGAGCGTTTGTTAAAACCTTGACATCATTCTAGAGTCTCTATCGGATATGATTAATTCGGGTACTCCATGTAATCTGAAAATTTCGTGTACAAATCTTTTAGCCAAAAGCAGGAGAATCATCCTTTATATTTCCAGCAATAAAATGAGGTACTTTCGTTAGTTTGTAAACTACTACCAAAATAATATCATGTTTATTTCTTGACATAGGAAATCCTTGTATAAAATCCATGCTTATTACGCCATTTATCTTTGCGGTATGCTTATGAGGATCTGATAAAAATTGGTGGGTGCATATGTTCCACTTTTACACGTTGACATTCAAGACAATGAGTCACAAAATAGATAGCATCCTTTTTCATTCCTTTCCGAAATATTGTTATTTTATATCAGCAAGCATTTTTGTAATGCGGGTGTCAGGAAAAAGATGAATTGTGAAACTCTGCTAACATTTTTTTCTCAAATCATTAGGCAAAGGTATGTATACTCTTTTTCAAATCGTAAGATTCCTTCATTATCAAATCGAAAACCTTTATATCTTTCATCCTTCGGATCTACAAAGCAAGCACTATTTTTACTTGCTTTGAAAGTAAAAGTCGATTCCATAACATTTTTACTCCATCCTTAAACTGAGTTCTTAGTGTTATAAGAGTAGAAATGTGCTTCATACAACTTAGAGCATTAGCCACTCTATTCTCTTTTCCTTTAATGTAACTTATGTCGAAATCATATTGAGACAAAAACTCTAACCACCTTTGTTGTCTTACATTCAGATTTGGTTGAGTGAAAATGTACTTCAGCCCCAGATGATTAGTTTTCAACTCAAATGGTTTACCCAGTAGATAATGCCTCCAAACTTGAAGTGCATGAACTATGGTAGCAAGCTCTAAATCATGTGGAGCATAATTCAACTCATGTGACTTAAGTTTTCTACTTTCATAAGCTATGACATGATCATTTTGTAACAAAATACCTCCAAGACCTTCCCGGATACATCGATTACAACAATAAACTCTCCATCGAGGATCGGTACAACTAAAATAGGTGCTGAAGTCAACTGACTTTTCAAATTTTTAAAAGTAGATTCACATTTATCATTCCAAACAAATTTCTTATCCTTTTTCTGCAATGAAGTTATTAGTGCAGCCACCTTAGAAAAATCCTTAACAAATTTTCTATAATAACCTGCAAGGCCCATGAAGCTTCTAACTTCATGTACATTCTTTAGTGTAGGCCACTCAATTATAGCTATAATTTTAGAAGGATCTACAACTATCCCATCTTTACTTATAACATGACCCAAATAGTGAACTTCGGTGTCATAGAAAGAACATTTGGACAGCTTACCATACAACCGTCTCTTTCTCAGAATTTCCAAAACTATTTTCAAGTGTTCATGATGCTCCTCAATAATTTTAGAATATATGAGAATGTCGTCTAAGAATACAAGCACAAACTTGTCCAAGTATTCTTGAAAGATATTATTCATTAAGTTCATAAAAGCTGCAGGTGCATTCGTTAATTCAAAGGGTAAAAGCTGTGAATTCATAATGCCCATACCTTTTCACGAAAGCCGTTTTATGAATGCCCTCATCTTTAATTCATAATTGATGATATCCGGATCGAAGATCTATCTTAGAATATACCGATGCTCCATGTATCGATTAAATAGATCATCGATTCTAGGAAGTGGGTATCTATTCTTTATTGTTTCTTTGTTTAACATCCTGTAATCAATGCACAATCTAAGTGTTCCATCTTTCTTTTTCACAAAAATCACTAGTTCTCCCCAGGTGAAACACTTGGTCTAATCAAACCCTTAGACAAAATTTATTGCAAGTTTGAGCCTTAAGTTATACTAACTCTGTGGTAGTCATCCAGATAAGGTGCTTTATAATTAGGTTCGATGCTGGTTTGATTTCAATCGTGAAGTCAAACTCTCTTTTGGGTGGTAATCTCGATAATTCTTCGTGAAAAATGTCATTGTAGTTTCGTAAAAGTGGGTAATGTTCCATGAAATCATTGTTTTCTTCAGCAGATTCTGAAATTTTCTTTGCATATAAGTCTGACCCTTATTTTTGGCCTTTTTAAGTTTCATAGCAGACAATTTTCTAACATAAATTTCTCGTTTTACACCTTGAATCTGTTATTTTCTATAGATCATCAAACAACTAATATGCTTTTCAAAATAGTCTACCTTTGCTTTATGCTTAGCTAACCAATTTATGCCTATGATTGTATCATAAGATCGCAAAGGTGCTACATAGAGATCAACTTCTATGGAAAAGCTAGGTAATTCAAGGACTACCCCAAAAAGACACATACTAGCGTATGAATAGAATTATTGCCATAATGTACAGTCCATGATTTGTCCATTTTTCTATCTTTTCTTTTAAGTTTTGAAGCAAGTTTATTAGAAACAAAACAATCGGTAGCTCCGTATCAAAAATAATAGTTCTGGTATGCCGAATAACTTACCAAGAACTTCTATCGGTGTAACTTGCTTATCACTCTTTGCAGAGCATGTATCTTGTCTTTGCTGATTACAATCATCCTTCTTTAAAGGACATTGATTCACGTAATGATATTTTCCATGATTATAATGACCTCCTACGGTCCCTTTTAGGCTCGAATTATTTCTAGCCTTAAATTTATCATTTGACCTCCATAGGACTTACGCCCATTATTGTTATTCTTGGAAAAATTGTTCCTTGTATCTCTAGCAAACTTATTCATTGTTGTTTTCTTATTATTATCAACTGAAAACTTACTTTTGTTACCAAACTTTTTCCATGGTCCTTTCTTAGGTGCGAGAAGAAGTGAAGAAGAGTTTGGAACTTTCTTCCATACTTCCTCCTTGTGACCGAAATAACATTTAGTTTTGTTTCTTGCCTTATGACTTTTTCAACAACCCCTTCCATAGTGGTTGGGCTATGGACATCAACCTCTCCCCAATAATGGGATTGATCCCATGATGAATTCTGTATCTGAACTTCTCATCATTTTGATCTTGAGGTACATACTTGAGTAGTTTAAGTAAATCGTTCCCAATACTTAGTTACAATTAACTTCCCTTGAGCCAAGTTCTGAAATTCAGTCATTTTCTGATCATAATAAAGTTGTGGCAGCCATCGTTGCCTAAAATAACTTTTAAATTTATCCCAAGTGATGTTAGTTTCATCAATGTTTAGCTCAACCTTACAAATTTGTCCCACCATGAAGATGCTTCATGGGAAAGCTGATATGCTCCCCAAATAGCTTTGGTTTCCTCCAAGAAGTTTCTTATTGCAAAGTACTTCTCCATCTCTGCTGAGCCAATTCTCAGCTCCATCACCTAATGTGGTGCCATCAAACTTAGGTGGACTTATCCTTTTTATATCATTGGTGAGTTGGTACTTGACTAGCCTTTTGTTTTCTAGGCCAGACGGGTATATTAGTATTGTTATTATCAACACCCATATTGGGGTTGTCCTCAGGAGGTGGCTGATTGTTATTACCAGCTTCTTCTTCCTCCTCATTACCCATCACTTGTTGCTCGAGTACAGTCAAATGATCTCTTGTGTCAACAGGGTAGCAAGGATCTCATCAAGTTTTTGGGCTATTGTTGTTCCTTCATCGGGTGGAGCATTATTCACAGCGTTTCCTCTCATTATAACCATTTTACATTCTAAGAAAATTCAAGTTTTTATCATACTATGGACACTGATAGGTCCAAGAGCTACGACCTTTAGCTCTAATACCAAGATGTAACATTCCCATTTTATCACTTTAGAAACAAGGATATTTTTTTAAGTAATGTTCTTTGTTCTAAATAAATAATATAGAACACACATTACAGTAACATCCATTCTTATAATAGATAACCATATGCAACTCTAATGACTTGGTGTGCCCAGATCTATTCATTTCATGACTCGTTGAACTACCGATCTATTCATGTTTAATCTTAAGTATTGTCTAATTTTTCTATATACTATGTATACTTGGTTGTCTTACCACTGTTCGGGTATGGAGTGATCTGTCAGGAACCTATCTAAATATTTGCTACCAATATTCATCTCGCATCTCAAACCTTAGACAAGGTGACATAGGACAACGCATGATCAGCGGCTTGTGTTACTTTAGCCAATGTTTTCTAACATAATATTCGTATTACTCATTCGTTGAAGACATATACTCGTCAATCTGGAATACATCCTTCACCTCACTCAATTGTTATCTAGAATGTCCTTTATTGACTTTCATCGGGCCACTTGCCCATGGTTTTACGCCTAGTTTAGGTTAACAACATAGGTTATGATAGGGAGAGACTTGTAAAGACTTAGGATATATTGGCATATTGGGTCAACCTAGGTTAACCCCGTGTGCCCAGGTACTAGAGTCTAGAGGGTTACTTAGTATCACAACTATGCTACTCCATTCCTAGAGAAAACTAAGTTCAAGTCCATAAGCGTGTAGATCTACGATCAATGCGGAAGGGTGTTTCCACATGTCAAATACAATGTTGTATGCGAGAAGATCCTAATCTTCTCGAAGGTACAACTCGAAGTTGGTGTGTGCCGGCATCCTACTGAGAATAGCCTCGTAGAGATGTACAAACCCAAAAGTGATTATTAATATTTGATTAATCGGATATTTAATAGTAGATTTCAGCAACCTTGTCCAAATCCTAGTCAACTCTTCCCAAGTTCCCTTTCAAATCAGGTTCCATTAATCCTTAGAGAACTTCCTTAACTCATGATTGCTTTCGATGTTCATTAATTTTTTGTCTTAATAAGCAACTACCAAAAAGAGAGGACAGCCACCTCATAAGTTACATTAATGTGACTTAACCACTAAGGAAGTGTAACAACCACCTAGGTTGTATCTTCTAGACTTTATTAAATGTAGTCTATGATTATAAATCATACCTTCCTTTTTGTTTACTTTTCTACTAGAGAGGAAGAGTCTTCCTCTTCATGGTTAAGTTCTAGGGTTTAACACACCCTTTTTGTTCTTTATATATTCGATAGTTTTCATTGTGTGTTCATTACACATCACCTTACTATATTAAGTTGTTTATATAAGAACATTGAATTCTGCAACTTATCTAGCTGCATCTTAATTAGGGAGATTACTCTAACTCCCTTTTTATCCTATTAATTCAAGAATCCTCCTTTAATAGTATAAATAATAAGAAGAATATCAACAAGATAAGATACCATTTCTTTTACAAAGGTACAAGATAATTTACACAACTCATGCAAGTAAGTTCACATCCTTCAATTTCATTTTCAAACTTATACCTTTACAACTTATGCATTTACAACATATGCATTTACAAACATTTGTATTTACAAACTTATGCCTTTACAACTTATACATTTTTGGGATTCTTTGCATGACAATAGTCTTTATTCAAAAATGAATATTACTTTTTTTTCCAATACATCTCTAGAACGAATCAAAATTCTTCACTATAATCAAACTTAGATCACTTAACTATCTTAGTTGCACTTTGATCACCTTTGAGTTGAATTATCTACAAATTGAAAAGGCCTGCTTGGTAGTTGTCTTTACCTTTCAAAAGCTTCACCATTATCTCCTCAATAATAAAACCAAACTCATATCTAAAGTTGACCCTCTCAAGTACCTTTTATCCAAACTCGCCCTAACAATGTGAATGGCTAATTGGATCATTCTCCTTAGTGAATTTGAGATTGATTTTGTGAATCAAAAGTCCTTAAAATCACAGTGTTGGCTGATCATTTGGAAGAAGTGCATTTACAGTGTATGAAACCTTTATGTCTAGATCTACCGGATGTTTCTATGATGTACATTGAGTAATGTCATGTGGCGAGATACACTTTGATGGATCTTTTACCTTTCATGGCTTAGGGGCCGGTGTGGTGCTCATTACTCCTTCTGGCGACCCCATACCTCGGGATTTCTACCTTGGTTTTCCTTGCATAAACAACATTACGAGAATATGAGGAACTCATTCTTTGGGATGAATCTTGCTATCAAATGGGACATTCATCATGTCAAGATCATTTGTGATTCACATCTAATCATCAAACAAGTCAATGATGAGTATAAGGTTAAGGATGAGAAGCTCATTGCTTACAAAAAGCTGGTTGAAACTTTGAAAGAGTATTTTGTGCACATCACATTTGAACAGATTCCAAGAGCCCAAAATAGATCTATAGACACTATGACAATCGTAGGTTCTATGTTGTGCATCCACTTGAAAAGCAATGACATGCCTTTCTTTGTGGAAAACCTACACCAACTTGTGTATGACATACGAGTCATGTTTGGCATGTGAAGTTGTTGGTCCTTTATCCCCTTGGTATGAGCCTATCTTTCGATACCTATAAGATGACACTTTCCCCCAAACATTACCCACTCACGAAAGGAAATCCCTTATCCACCTAATTGCCTGTTATACCCTCTAGGGGGAACCCTTTATCATCGTAGCTACGATGGGAATCTACCGTTGTTTAGATGTTCTTGATTCGATTCACGTCATTAAAGAAGTACAGTGGTATTTGTGGAGCACATACTAATATCATGGTATTAGCTAAGAAATTGTTGAGAGTAGGCTATTATTGGCCTACAATGGAAATATATTATTGTAACCCATGAAAAGTGTGAACTCTATCGAATTATGGTAATTTAATACATGCATTGGCGTAGGCTTTGTAACCTATGTAACCCCTTGGCCTTTTTCTAAATGGGGTTTAGATCTCATAGGAAGCTCTAGCCTTCTTCTTGAGATGGTCACACTCATATTATCTTTGCCACCAAGTATTTCACTAAATGGGTGGAGGTTGTTCCTCTTGCTTATGTCACAGAATGCGTAGATATTCAAATTCATCATGAACCATCTCATTTACCATTATGGTATCCCCTCACCATTGTCCGATAATGGTAAATATTTCAAGAACAAAATAGTTAAAGCATTGTGCCAACACTTTTTGTATTAAGCTTAAGTGGTATACCCCTTATTATCCCCAAGGTAATGGACAAGCAGAGGCTACGAAGAAAACCCTTGTATGAATCATGGAGAAAATGGTCGCAAGTAAGGCTGGTCATACTTGGAATTTGCAGATACACATCCCGTCCATTAGGCCTATCAACTTCCATCCACACTCCTCTTGAGTGCGACCCCATATTCACTTGTCTATGAAACTAAAGCCATCATACCCTACAAAGTGGAGCTTCCTTCCCTGAGAATCTCTCTCAAGGAATAGCTTGATAAAGACAAGGAATACGAGTCACTCATTTGGCGAGTTGTAACTATTAGATGAAAGGTGTATCAGAGTGCTCAATCACCTTAAAAGTGTATCAGAATAGAGTGTCCAGGGGATACAACAAACACATCATTCATCGGGAATTTGATGTAGGTGATCTAGTGTTGAAATAAAATTAGAAGAACACCACCAAATATAGAGAAAAGAAAGGTATGTTTGAAGCTAATTGGCTAGGCCCATATGTGGTGGTTGCTAGATACGGATCAGGAGCATATAAAATTTCCTACTCAAATGGTGAAGAACTTCAGAGCCTATGAATTCCATGCACCTCAAGTGCTTCTATGCTTAAGCATGGCGAGAATATCAGATAATAACTAAAAAATAGAAAAACAAAGAAAAATGAGAAAAAAGTCAAGAAAAACGGGTCATCCACATGTGAAAACCACGTAATTGTGGCGCGAGTGGGCGAGGTCCTTGAGTGAAAACTAGTTTACGGCACTTAAGGAAGATCTCTCGTTCACAAGTCACTCTTGCGTCAAGATGGGTAACTCTCACCACTTTCTAGGAACTTTGAAATTCCCTAGCTAGGTCTAGGAATCCGACCCCAAGCTCCTTGCGGGACTGTGATTTGGTTTGTTTTCTCTGTACCTATGTGAAGGATGTGACTTTGTATATTCCCATCTAATCTTTGGGGAACCTTTGCGTTTCACTTCCTTGTACATGCGCGTGGTATTCTACTTTTTATATTCCCACATAACATTGGGGGCATCCACGCTTCTTTGTTCTTGTACATTGCTTTCAGAACATGACCTTAGAAAATACAAAAACATTTGAAAAGGATACATAAAAACCTAAACATTTAGAAAAATTCCCTTTTAGGGATGAAGCTACATTAACCTCATAGCGTGTTCTTGGATAAACCCTAGAAACCATGTAAGCGTAGCCTTGAAAATCTTATATCTCGAGATAACCCAAAAACATTAGAAAATATATCAATGTTTACTCGCAAAAACAAAGTAATTTTTAGATTTCTTTTAGTTGTTGGTTTGTATGGTCTTGGTATACTTTGTTTGTTGTATTGATTGTTCTTTTAAGAGTTCATTTGCTTACCTTATATTGAATCTTGTCTGATTTAATTATGTATTGCATTGCATTCATTAAGTAACTCTCATACTTATAAAATATCATTATATGTTTCTTTGTTTCTTTGTGTGAATCTATTGGAATTCATTTTACTTACTTCTATTGAATTTCAATTTAATCTTTTTGTTAAAACATTTACATGGGTTCATTTTAGTTGCGTTATGTTGTGTTTTTTTATATGTATATATTTGTTTCATTTTGTTAACTTTTCCTGTGTGTTTTACACAATTTTTGTTATCACATTTATCATCTATCATTTCATCACATTTTTCTAACATCAATCACTACATCATATATAGAAATGCTAAGTATTACATCATGCATGTAGGCTAAGCTAATCATCATATATTGTATCATCAATGGGGGCAAGAGGAGTTGCGCATGATCACAAATCTATCCCCCACACAAATATCATCTAGTATCATCGCAAGTACTAGCAAAATGAAATCAAAACATCTCATACATCAAATACACATAATATAAATTACACGATATATCATTTATATGAAAGAAAACATGTACATCTCTACATCTAAGGTATATTGCATACATAAAGAAAAGAAACATCATCAATCATAACAACATGTCAGAACAAGAAATGTGTATAAAGATCATCAAAGTATCCATATCACATGTGAATCAAGATATCTGTCTCAACATCTGGTATATACAAAACCATCTATCCATCTACCATATAAAAGGAGTGTGGATAAAAACTTATCCTTCATCAAGAGACATCCGCAAAAATAATGAACGAATCTATACATGGTCAAAATTAGCCTTCATAAGAGGCGTATACATGATACATCTATACATAATATAGAGAAAGAGAGAAGGCTCGGTCGTAACTCTAACCCTCTCGTGCTCTAGGGACCATGACACAGTGGACAGAATAGTGGACATTGTGATGGGCCCGGCCCGGGGAATTCTACCAAACTACATATATGGGCCATGTGTCTCTGCGGGCCATGTACTGACCGTGCACTTGGGCTGTGTGGCTCGTTGTTGCATTGATCTCACCGATCTCCATGACCTAGAACCTATCTAGCTCACATCTAGCTAAGAAAAGGGAGTCACTCGCTCCTCTGTTGGGACCACTATAAAGTATGTTTTCCTATAATATAAAGCCTCGCCACCAGCTCTCATCACATCTCGTATCAAATCTGCATCCCCGAGTGGTGGCTTCTGCATGGCTACGTCTCACTCACCTATCAACCTCCCCTGTCGGCTGGGCTGCTGGTAGCGATTACCTCTCAATCCATGTCTGCGGTGATGGTCTAGACTGGGACCCTCCCTCGGATAAGAATACTCTATACGAGCCTATTCACGATCATCTTGTGAGAAGAGTAACACTTTGTAGCTAGCTCGTGCTCGATGTAGTGCACTCAATAGCGAGGACCTTGTCTTACCAATCGAGCAACTGGATCTGTCATATTGTAATGTCATCACCCTGTGTACCCACGATACTTGGCCTAGTCTCTCTCTATAGTCAAAATTTGTATCGTGCCCCGGCTCCGATCCTTCTCTCTAGCCACTTGAATCTACATTGCTATGGCTTCCTATAACTGCTTCTGCATTGCATCAACCACCCATCATCACCACCACCCCCTAGAGCATGAGGTGGTGGGCCCTGTATAATGAGGCATATATCCCCACTAGAATTCCTACTAGAGGAAACTCTATGTACGAAGCCTGATGCATCTGTATAGGTCTAAGCCTAGGCCCCTGTCCATGTGGTACATTGTTGCCTAGGTTCTGTCCCTATGGCGGCTATAATCGAGCACCCTGTGCCCTTCCTCTAACTTGACATTATGCGTCGAGATCATCATCATCATCATCACCCTCATCTCCACTTTGGGATGCCCCTATGGCAGAGCTCTCACACCTAAATCATATGTCGCCTAGGAATGGTCAATCTGTGTGGAATCACTCAATGATTCCAAGGCGCATACTGTGTATAAACCGGATCCTGATCTACCTCAAAGGTACCCACATAGAGGGTACTACGTGTAAAAAGATGGCCACTACTCTATCAAATGCTATCTGTGGGCCCATATCAAAGCACTCTCGAGCCCTCCGGGCATACCACATATCTCGCTCAGGAACATCCTGGGTAATGCCAAAGCTGTCTCGACACTCGATCCACTCTATATATCTCTCGGATATAGCTATGACTACCTTGGATGAAGTGCTCAAATGTGGCTATAATCATCTCTAAACCTTCCTCTGGCAAGCCATGGAAATTTCTATATGGCCTCCTGGCTGCAACTTGTGCAGTCACGACGATAATGTTAAGTGTCTCCCGGGAATGGCCGCACATTGTCCCCAATCGGGACCCATCCCATAGTAGAAGGCTCCTCTTGAGCCTAGAATCTCAAAATTCTCAATGGGCGACCAATCACTATATGATCCCATGCCCAAATCATCAGGAGTCTGGCCGGGCCTACCGTCTTTTGATAGTAGTATGCAATCAAATGGAGATCCCGGTAAAGGTGTGCTAAGATGCACCGACCCGAGTAGAAGGTCTCTCCCTTTATCAATCTGCGTATGAATCCAAGTAGGCAAGCAGAAATGACGCACCGGTCTTTTCAGGGAGTAGAACTCCATTGAAAAAGGCCATCATATATACTACCACCCGATCTAGATTAGTGTCATCAATACAACGTGATAGTCTAATTGTCATTCCGCAACGTGGTATCATCGGGACTCGAATAACTATGCAATGCACATATCAAGCTCCAACATGTCATCACGATATACTTTGTATCAGCTCTCTCGGACGGGAACCCGCATAATACACCACACATCCTCTAGAGTGATCATAATCTCACCATGTGGGCAGCCTAAAGCATTGACTCTCGTTGTGCCATCTCTCTGCTACAGCTATGAGAAGGCCGTGGTCCAATGTGATCTGGGGCATGTCGGCCACGTAGGCCAACCCTATGACGTATAGAAGGATATCTAATATCCTCCTGTCATCCTCGTCAAACTACACCTCTATCGCCACTAATCGACCATATCGCTCCCGCGTCTGAAGTGTGGGTAGTATACGTTGCAAAATCAACACAAGTGTTAGGCACTTATCTACTTCTATCTATTTTTCTAAGGAAAAATGATTCTTTCAATCATCTAACTTACTAATTATTCTTTTCTTCTAAATCAATCTAGTCTATATTCTTCTATACTTGGCTATTTTACTAGCAAGTTATTTTTCCCCCTTCCTCCAGGATAATTACATGCCTCTTTCGATGCCTGTGTGCCCTTCTTAGCACATACACACCCCTACTAACACGTACCGCCCCTTGATCTTCTCCTCATATTCCTAGGTACACATGAGAATGCCTACATGCCCAATATGACACCTATACGCCTATCCTAGTGGCGTGCGTGTGTATACCTATCCCAACCCTATTCGACATTGACGCTCCCCCTAACACCTACTCCCATGGTTTGCCGATTGCGCATGCGCGTCCACTTTTCCCTCTCGATAGATGTGCGCACACATACCTATCTTTTCGACGCATGCACATGCACGTACACATCAACCAAACGCATGCACCCATGTGCATACATCAAAATCATCCCTACCTACCCTAATTACGACATAAATGAAGCATTAAATGTGTAATTGACAAAGAGAGATAGGCCACTCACGTATGGTCCATCCATTGGGTCCTGCTTTGGTACTCTCGGATCAGATTTGCTCGCCTCCTCGTCGTAGCCTCTCCATCACTAGCCGGGTCCTCTCATTTATCACTCGAGGTAAAAATTTACAAAGAGATCTAGTACAAATGAATTGGTTGTGATTCTTTTACTGACCCCGGGTGGGTATATTAACCCGTCGTGATGCCCCTGGGGCATGTTTCTCCACCATGATCATTCTAATCTTCTTCTACCCACCGTGATAATTATTTTTGTATTAAAATAATTATTTTTATTAATTTTCACACGCTGGGCCACTTAGTGTTACCCCACGGTCACTTATTCTTGGCACTAAAATTATTTGCATACATTTTAGGTGCCTTCTTCTATTTTTCTTCTTTTTCCTCTATCTTTCACCCATCGTGATAATTAATTATTTATTATTTTATTTTAAATAATTATTATCGCCCCATCTTCTTGCTTATGGGAACACATTCTCGGCTCTCGTGACCTTGCCTTCCCACTTTCGCCTTCGCGTGTACTTTTAGAAGATCTTTGATCTTTTTAAATTCTTTTGACCAATCAAAAATTAAAAATTGTAAAATTCATTTAGAAAAAAAAACATTATAAAACTCTGAAAATGAACTAAAATTGGTAACCAACTCATTTTTAGCTGAAATTTGTGTCTCTTGCATGGCACTCATCTCGTAACTCCTGTTGGCATTTTTCACATGCTTTGGAACAACGACTTGTGGATCGCCTTGATCTCTACAAAAATTGTAAAAGCTCGCTACTTACTTCGTACTATACTGGGGCACTATCGTTACACAGTACTATTTTCATCGTGCACATTGCTTTTTCATCGGACCCAAGTGTCCTCCATCATTTCCCTTACATGTACACATTGCTTGGGGCATCATTCCTACCCTTTTCGTTTATCAGAACATTTGGGATTTCAACTTGATAACAAAATATTTTTGCAACTATCTTGAACGTTGTTGGTTTAAGTGTGTGTGATTGTACTCATTTCCCTGTTAATTGAGTTTGTTTACTTCTCGTATTGCATTGCATGTATGTATGTTGCATGGAGTTGGCATTTTAGCAATGAACAATTTTTGTAGCTTGGATTTTCATGTCACTTTACGATCTTGTTGTATGCTTGCATTTTAAATAAGGACCGATGAGGAGGAATCTAAGCCAAATGATGATTAAACATTGAATGCAATTGGTTTGTGGATAGCTCAATATCTCTTTTTCTTCTTGTCTCTCGTCTTCTCTTCGCACTTTTTCTCTCTTTCTATTATTCTCTTTTCGATCATCGATCGATTTCTTCTATCACCCGATCGACACTCGAGGGCATCCTTCATCTTACTAATTTTTCTTCTACCTCTTCAAAAAAATCTACTCGTTTGTATTTGTCTACTTTCTTTGAAGTGATGTAGCTTACATCACCTCAAAGAGGGGAAAATGTAGACACCTGTAGTTTGATCAATGCACTATTATTCCTAATAATGCACTAACTATTCTCCTCCTTACAAATTGATGACACACCAGTTTGACCCATCTAACTACCTCCTTACGACACCCTTTTGGTCGTATTTCCTCTTGCAAACCATCTAAACAAGTTATTATAGCTTCATTTTGACTACATTAGCTTCTTATTCCCTTCTAGTCTACTTCTACCATCTTCCTAGACTATCAATCCATTTCATTGGATTGATCGGACCTCTCAAAATTCTCTCAGAACCCTAATTATCCTCTAAACATGGTTAATTGAACTTAATCATGGTCAATCACTTCTAAACCTAGTCAAAGCTCACTTTGATTTGCTAAAATTGCTTTTTGGAATTTCGCATTTGTCCCACATGCACCCAAATCTCACACTTTCCCAAATGGAAAACTATAAATAGGACTAGACCCCTTCCCTCATTTCTAAGAATTCTCTCTTCTTCCTAGCATAAACTATAGTATTTTGTTTAGGCTTTAGAGTTTATTTCATTTTCTTCTATTGAGCTATTTTCTTTGCTTTTTGCATTTTATAACACAAATATGGAGTAAAAGGGAAGAACCATTGGCCTTGAAGCCATTAATGGTGAGATCCCTTTCTCTTAAGCACAAAACTGATTGCTTAGATCCTCTTAGGTTCATTATTTCAAGCTTTCAAAGAATAGAGGTTAGTTTCATTTTCTTAGTTTTCTTGTTTACTTCAAATTAATGTATGCAAAGTAGAAACCCTTGCTCATTTCTTATTTGATGGTCCATTGATCAGCTTGTTCAAAGCCTTTGGGGATTCTTTAGAGATTCTTACCCCAAATCTATGGCTTTTGCAACTTTTCATTGAACACATGCTATATCATAATGTTTTCAATCTTGTCTTTTGTGCTCACATATACAAGATTAATCTTCTTATCATTTACTTGTTCCCTCAAGAAATGAAATCTAATTGGACTATGCTTAGGATTTGAATGAAATAAGAGATTTTTAGAGACACTAATTGCACTAATGCTATCACAAAATAAGGAGTTGATTCTTCAAATTTTACCTTGTAGTCTTCAAACAATTACCTCATCCATAGAACCTGATTGCAACACATAGAAGAAAATACATACTCTACTTTACAAGTAGATAATGCCACTTTGAAGATTGTTTTTTTCTCAACCATGACATAAGAAATTTTCCAACAAAGAAAGATCCACCACTGTCTTTTTTTTTTGTCATCAATATTTCCATCCCAATCTACATCGTGTATGCTCTTATATTGAAGTATTGTCTTGCAAGATCTTGAAGGCTATACTCTAAAGTTCTCATGAGATATCTAAGTATCCTCTTGAAACTTGCATACTAAAACCACAACTTGCATGATATTAGGCCTTAATTTAGTGGAATAAAGAAGGTTTCCTATCATAGATGTGTATAGTTTATTATCCACTTTAGGTGAGTCATCTTCTTTGCTTAGCTTACATCCAATCTCCATTGGTGTGCCTATAGTTCTACAATCTTCCATTTTGAACCTTTTTAGCATTTCCTTGATGTATTTGGCTTGAGATATGAATAAGCATTGATCTGATTAGTTTATTTGAAGGCCTCGAAATTATGAAAGATCACCAAGAATAGACATTTCAAATTCCTTTCTCATCATATCATAAAATTCATGAGTCATTCTTTCATGATCCCCTCCAAAAATGATATCATAAACATAAACCATAACAATTACCATGTTGTATTTTTCTTCCTTGATGTAGACATTGTTATCATCTACTCACTTTACGAATCCTTTCAAAATCAAAATCAACTCCTTCCAAAGTTGAGCATAGCCTTTACACATAAGTCTTTCTTTATTCCTTGTCACTTCACCTTTTTCATTCATTTTATTCCTGAACACACATTTTGTTCCTACGACATTCTTGTCTTTTGTTCTAGGAACAAGCTCCCATGTTTCATTTTTCTCAATTTGATTAAGTTCTTCATTCATTGCATTTATCCTACATTTTTCATTACATGCTTCTTTCACATTCTTGGGTTCTATCATAGATAAGAGGGCTATGTATTCATTTTTGCATTGACTTCTTAGCTTCCTTCTTGTGAGCACACCACCTTATTTACTCCCTATAATATGATCTATAGGATGGTCTCTTTTAACTTGCCTTGAATGTGTCTTGGTGTCATGCCTTTCTTCCTCTTCTTCCACTTCTTCTACCTCTTCATGTTTGCCTCTTGTTTCATCATCATGAATTTCAATGGTATGTGCATCATCTTCATGGCTATCCTTAGGATGATTTATGATTTTTGAGGGCTGAGTTTCATCTATTTTTACATTTGTGCTTTCAACCACCTTCTTAAGCCTCTTATTGTAACATCGTAGGCTGCACTAAGCTGATGAATAACCAAGAAAAATTCCCTCATCACCTTTGGGAATCAAACTTTCCCAAACCTTATTCATCTCTTTTGATGTAACACTTGCTCCCAAAGACTCTTATGTGCTTCACATTAGCTAGTCTTCCTTTCCATAGTTCATAGGGTGTTTTTTTGCTATCTACTCTTAATTGGGATCTATTTAGAATATATACGAGATGTGATTCACTCCGGTAGCTATCGGGAAGTCTAGATTCATTAAACATAGTTCTTATTATATCTTTCACGGTCATATTATTCTTTTCAACCACACCATTTTGTTTTGGTTCCTAGTAGATGAGAATGTACTTTATATTCCATGTTCTATGCATTAGTAGTCAAATTCATTAGACCGAAATTATCCACCCCTTTCTAATCTTAAACATTTGATTTTTGTGTACTTCTCATTCTCCACAAGTGCTTTGAAAGATTTGAATCTATCTAAGGATTCTTATTTATTTTTCAGGAAACTCACCCATGTCATCCTGGTAAAATCATCAATTAGAAGTGTGAATTACTCATCTCCTTGCATACTTACAGTTCTCATAGGCTGTATAAATTTGTCTGAATCAGCTCTAAATGTTGAATAGTTGAATACTCTTTCAATTTGAATGTCCTTCTTTTTTGTTTGTCATGTAAACAAGCTTTGCACATAGAATCTATTGGTTTCAAAAAATTTTGCATGTTTCTAACTCCTCTTTAGCACTTAATTGCACAATTTTATCAAAGTTGATGTGTTATGATCTCATGTGCCATAACCAGCTGTCATGTAGTTTTCTAGTAAAGCACTTTTATTTTTACCTCTCTAAGTACATACATGTTACTTTCTGTCCTTTTTATTTTCCATCTCTCTTCCATGTTTTTCCATTAAAGATTTTGCATCCTTTATCATATAAAATCATATTATAGCCTTGTTTGCACATTTGGATAACACTTAGCAAGTTATGTTTGAGCCCTTCAACATATAGCACATTTTCTGTAACTATTTTACCATTTTCAAGACTAAGAGTTCCCTTGCCCACAATATTTTCAGAATTATTATCACCAAATCTAATAGCCCCTGAAGCATTATTTGACAAAGAAATGAACTTAATTTTGTCACCTGTCATATGACTAGAGCAGCCACTATCCAAGTACCAAATCATCCCTTCATCTTACACATGAAAAGTAGTTTGAGCTATCATACCATTCTCTTCTTTATTGTTTGATCGATCTTTCACCACTAATATCCAATTGCTTTGTTTGGGTTTTGTGAGATGCACATGCTAGCTATATGACCCTCCTTTTGAAATTTGTAGCACACTAGATTGTATCTTATTCTTTTATGTTGCTGAGTTAATTTTTCTTCTATTTCCTCTAGTATTTCTGACCAAACGTATTACTGATAAAAAAATAACCATAGAAGGAATGAGAATACCTCATAGCATATGTGATTCTTGGAGGTTTTATCATTTTTTTCAGATTTGGTAGCCTCCTTATCCATAGTGTATGAGATTATATATGTATACTTCTCTTCTTTCTTCTTTTATGGTTCATCTTCCTTATTCTCTTCCTTACTGATCAATACATGTTTTATCACTTACATCCCTTTGAGGGCTTAGAATGTTGGCTAGAGCATTAGAGACCCTTTCTAAATTATCATACATATTGAGTTTGCTATTTTTTTGTTCTAATTCAACTTCATGGAGTTCTAATTCTGATTTTAGCCTTGGACATTATTCTTTTTTTGCTTTGTAAGATTGGGAAATATTTTCCATCGACTTTTAAGCTCCTAGAGCTCATTCATTCATCTTCTTATTTTTGGCTTAGCTTCTTTTCAAGAATGTGAAATTTTCTTCATAATCCTTATTGGTAACATTATAGCTTTGGGTTCCTTCTTCTACAAATTTAGAGTTCTTCAAGAGTACTTACCAATTCAGCCTATAAATTTACTTGTGCCTCTTCTACATCTAAATATTCATAGTGACCATATTATTCCCTTTATTTTTGCGTTCATTTGAAATTTCTAGAGCCATAAATAAAGTTTCAAATTTATCTCCATCAATTTCACTCTCTAGATTACTTGAATCACTTGAAATTTCTTTAGAATATAAGTTTTTCTTATTCTTGAAATACTTCTTCTTGTTTCCTTCTTCTTATAGTCCAAATTATTCTTACCATTTTTATGATCTTCTTCTTCACATTCAAACTCAACCTCTTTTTTTTTTTGTTGGGACATTTAGCAGAAAAGTTTCCTACTTGACCATAATTAAAACACTTGAAAGGAAGCATACCTTTATATTTTCCTTTTCCTCTTCCCAATATTCTTACAAACAAAGTTTCAATCCTCTCAACATCTTCTTCATTATCCAAATCTAATTCCTCTTTCACTTTCTTTGAATGAATTTATTTCTTGGATTTGAAGGAAACTTATTTCTTGGCTGATTTGGATCTAATTTTCCTCATTTCATAGGTTGATATAATGTTTTTAGTTCATCCATGCTTAAGGTCTTCATGTCTTTTGCTTCCTCAATGGCTTAAACTTTTTCATCATACTTGGAGGTTAAGGATCTTAGAAATTTCTGAAAAATAACTATTTCTTCTAGTTTCTCTCCTAATTCTTTGATCATGTTTATTATCTCATATACCCTATACACACACACACACACACACACACACACACACACATATACATATACATATACATATACATATACATATACATATACATATATGTATATGTATATGTATATGTGTATATATATATATATATATATATATATGTATGTATGTATGTATATATGTGTGTATATACATATATACATATATACATATGTATATACACACATACATATATACATATATATATATATATATATATATATACATATATGTATATATGTATGTGTGTATATACATATGTATATATGTATATATGTATATACACACATATATACATACATACATACATATATGTATATATATATATATACATATACATATATATATACATATACATATACGTATAGGTATATGTATATATATCTATATATATATATATATATATATATATATATGTATGTATGTATATATGTATCTGTATATGTATATATATATGTGTATGTATATGTGTATGTATATGTGTATGTATATGTATATGTATATGTGTATGTATATGTATATATATATATATACATATACGATACATATATACATATACGAGATACATATATACATATACATATATATATATATATATATATACATATATATATATACATACATATATATACATATATACATACACACACACACACACACACACACACACACACACACACACACACACACACACACACATATATACACACACATATATGTGTGTGTGTGTGTTGTTATGTTTTCATCTTCGTTCATCTTTACAATTTAAAATTGTGCTCATTAGTTCTACAATTTTGTAAGCTTGACTTTATCATCTCCTTCATGAATTTTTTTGTGGTTTGGTCCAAATATTTTGTGTTTTGGTACAATTCATCTCCTTTACAAATTAAGTTCCATTTATCCCACATAAAGTTACATTCATGGATCTTGAATTATTCTCATATTCGGTCTTATGTGCCGCATAATTTGTAATTTGAGTGGTTTGGAGGATTGTATCCCTTTTCAAAACTTTCTCATATATCAAAACCAAGTGACTTGAGTTAAATCTTAATTCTTATTTTCCAGAGAACATAATTATTTCCTGTAAAAAGTGGCGACCTTGAGATTGATAGACAACCTCGAGATTGATTGTTTTTCATGCTTGTGAAGAGAGGATCACCTTAAAGTTTTTAAACTTCCACTTTGAAGGCCCTTCTACGATACCAATTGTTGTCTTTGAAAAAAATGAGGCGTGGGGTGAATCGAGTGCCTAGCACAATTAAGATATTTTCAATCTTTTTAACTTGCTTAAAATGAGTCAATAGCTAGACTATGAGCACAAGAAAGAACTTAAAACAAATAACTCAAATGAAGTGACACAAGTTTATAATGGGAAACCCAAGAAGGGAAAAAACCCACTTTGAAATCATCCTTTTATTAGAAGAAAAATTATTAACACGATTTACAATGATCAAGCACCCACTTGATCTATGAAGAACCAAATTTAGATAACACCTAGCACCAACTAGATGAAATACGAGCACCCTATCGGCTAATAGAGAAAGAAGCACTAACTCCTTCTATCGTAAGAACCTAATTAGACAAATCAAGTATTTTCAAATGACCATATACATGTTTTATTTATTGATCAACTGATGATGATGGTCTATACTGGGACCTATAAACCCGATTCACTTATATTGCACTCTATAAAATTGTTATGAGAAGACTTCTATCATTTTTTTTCCAAATTTGTAGCTTTCTAACAATTCTCTACCTTCTATCTTATTCATATGCCTTGAGTGTTTTTAGTTTCTTTTCTTTCAATGTTCTCTAACAACATCCCATATCATTTTCTTTGTGCAAGCTCACTATTTTCTATCTCAGTCCTTATATTTTTCTCGAGTCTATTCATTTTTCATTTGCATTCTTTATTTTAGTCAACTATCTCATTCTTCTCAACTATATATGTTCTCTTTTTTCATTTATGCCTATCCACACCTTAACACCTTAATATTTCTTTTCTTTCTTCCTTACACACCTCAAAATTTCATGCATTTTCAAAAACATTAGCTTCACACTCATTTGTTTTGTTATATCCTTGACTCCTAAACTTTTCACACTAAAAATAGCTTGATCTTTTTCAATAGAATTCAAAAGATTATAAAAAAGGCTCTTCAAATTTATTTTTATAAAATAAAATAACTCACTTGTTTAATAGAAAATAGGACAAAATTATATGGAAGTAACTAAAATTCCTTTATTCTTCAAAGCTACAAACAATTCATTTCACTTTTCTCATTATTTTCATATACCTATGAACCTTAAATCAAAGTTTTGACACTTGTTTTGTGTAGAAAAGACATACAATATATTTTCTTCTTCTTATAGTGCAGTTTAAAGGTTTCCTTGAGTTGTATCGACACATAAGCTTTTTGAAATTCAATAAGAGATTCAAGCACTTGAAGAGGACACTTCAAAACCCCGACAACTTCACAAATTCACCAATTTTCTTTCAACTTCATCTTTTACGACAATGAAACTTGTTATAGGCTATTAAAGGAAGTACTTTGTATATGAAGGAAATGAATCTTATTCAAACATCAAACATGTTTTCTAAAACCTGTTCACATCCTTTAGATCATGATTCAACTAATAATTTGGTTCAAACTTCAAGAATTTTGTGAAACAGAGAGGAAACCTTAGTTTACCGATTCGAGCATGGGTTTTGAATTTCTACTGTAAAATATATTAACACGGTTGACCAACTCACCTAAAAATTCTTCAAAATGTTCTTGATTTCTGGGCAGAACCTTCCACAAAATGTGTTATAATTTGATAGGCTAATTTGTAAGAAAACATCAAAACCCTTTTCGTACTCTAGAATCAAGATTTATGGGACTAAGATAGCCCGAGAGGAGAAAACGATTGATTTCTTGATCATTTTTGAGTGAATTTCAATTTTTTTGTCTCATGTAGCTTCATATTATCACCCTCCATCTATTGAAGCAAAATCTAAACTTGAAAACCTTTCATTTTCTCCCGAGTTTTCTAATGAGATGTGCATGTGTTGAACAATTAAGTTTAATCATAATGACACAAGTGACATTATAGGTATTGATTTTCTTTGGAGACTAGTTAATCCTTCTATTCTTTCTTCAACCATCAAAACCACATTTAACCTCCAAACCACTACCTCTAAGCGTGCAAATGGTGCTCGTGCAACAAGTGATTTGAACAATGTAGTTTTGTTGGTGTTCTTGTAAGGTTCTTTATGCGTACCCAAAATTGTAAGGTCTTCACTACTACGGAGCGGTGTAATAAATGCCCTAATGATGATACGGAGTCTCTTCGCAAGGTGTTCGGGATCCAGAGAAGCTTTAGGGACATGCGTTAACATCCCGCATGCCCCGCTTAGCCCCGCGTGCTTTGCTTTCCCCTTTTTCCCTCTTTTCTTGGCTTTTCGGTCTTGATGTGAAACCGCCGCCCTGAGCGAGGCGGCGGTCCTTACACGTTTTCAGAACGTTCTTTTGGCCGACTTGGAACGCACGCAAAGTTCAACGCTTCACCAGACTTTTCTTGCCGACTTGAGCATGCATTTATGTTTTGGTCCCTGGAATAGTTTTTTTCCTTTGTTTATTGTTTAGGAGTTCGGTTTGGGTTTGATCTTTGGGTGATGGAATTCTATAAGTGCTTGGCTTGTGCTCAAGCAAATGGCCACCATTTTTTCACTCCAACTTTCTTATTTTTCGGTCTTTGTGGTCTTTTAGTTTGCTTAGGATTGGTAGCATAGTTTGTTGCGGGTTTGTTTTAGCTTTGTGTTCTTTGTTGGTAACCCACGGATCCAACTTGTGCAAACAATATTATTGTTTTTGAGTAGAATAGTTTAGGCAGCCATTAAAGTTGCAGGTTCTACTCTTCATTTTGGACGCTTTTGTTGCATGATTCACTGATAGACCCCGCAAGGAATTGCATAGGCCAAGCTCGTACTCTTGCGCTATCCCTCTCCTATCCGCATTCTTTTAATCTCGCATTCTCAAGGCTGTCCATTGATCCAAATATCTATTCCTGTTGATGCAAGCATTACACACTTTTCTGGATTCACGTGAGCACAAAGAACGAAGAGGTCATACCGAGGGGACAAGAACACACACACCGTCGGATTCGCCACTGTTCTGCGAAATCCAGGTTCCATCTTTCAAAGTTTTAGTTAGAACTTATCAAATAAAGTAGTTAATCACTTTATTTCAGTTATTTCCATTCTCAAATATTGCCAGGGAGGTTGTGGGGATTGATAGTTTCTGAGAAACTATGATTCATTCCTCACTTCTGAGGTAGGATCGAGAAATCTTGCAAATAGATTAGTTATTTCGTTATTTAGAATAGATATACAAAATTACACAGACAAATAGCTACACTCGGCTATTTTGTTTGTTTTACGTTATTAGTTTAGTTGTCAATTCTAAATATTTTAAATAGCTGCTTTCTTATAAATTGCCAGAAAATACAAAAAGAAATTATATATGCTAGAAGTGTACTTAGATTTTACTTTATTATAGTTTGTTTCATTATTGCTTTTTGCATGACAACACCACGGGACCTAGGAGCCAGGGAATACATTTTCGAGCCAATTGTGCCCCAGCCCAATATCGTAGTGGCAATAACTGACATTGACCAAAACCTTAGGATACAAGTCTTCCAAACAACAACAGACTTCCAATGATCGGAGTCACAGTTGAGAGGGTTAAACATCGAAGACGACCAAGCACACACATTTTGGTCAAATCAGCCAAACTACAGGTTATCCTAGAAAACATCCGCATGACCGTAGAAGGATTTGAAAGAGAACAAATATTTGGGTGCGATCCTTTAGTTCCACAGCCAGACACTGGAGATACCCTCGTAGATATAGATACCAGCTTAAGAATTCAAGTTGCTAGAACACCTGTGAGGTATTCTGAGAAAATCGCACAATTGCTGATTCTAAATGTAGAAATTTGAAAAGGCTTACGACTATTAGATACTAGGGATTAGGACTTGATCTCGCGTATGACCATAACAGGACCGCAACAACCAAGAGTCTACGGTTGTGATCTACAAATCCCACAGCCTAACGAATCCATAAGAGAATTAGACATAGACACTGGCCTACGCAAATTAGTATTTCAGTCTACTCCGATTCCACCTATCATCATTCAACAGTTATCCCTACTAGATACAACAGCTAACGAAGCTAGAGAATTTTGGACTAGGCCAGAGAATCGTCCATAGAGTTGACTATATTCACCATATGACCCTATCAGGAGAAATACACGAAACCATCCGGGTCATTTTCCACGCATCCCACAACCCATAGATCGAATCACGCCAGAGCTCGATATTGATTGGAGCCTTCGAGCAGTCATCCTCGCTGATCGATCTATCACACCAGTCCAAGTTAGAAGGGCCTTCTTTGCCTTAGATTCACAAATACCATTAGTGCGTGTCGAAGACATTAGACTACCTAACTAGTTTGTCCACACATTCTACCCCCACCGGCTGTCTCGCACAACCTCGGGAGGTCAGCACGTGGAAGAATCGCTTGTAGATTCCCACGCCGCTTGTCGCTTTCCGACGTACAAAATTGGTGAACCGACGTGAAACAAACAATTTCACCTTACATTGCCTCATTAGCATTCACATCGCTTCACCAACAAAATTGGTGAACCCGACGTGAAACTTCACAATTGCTTCACCTTCTCTCCGAGAAGTTTTCATCTTATCCAAATCACCTTCGCTCCTTCCCATTATTGCGGGTATTCATATACCCCAGAATATGTCGGGATTCGATGCATATGAAAGACCCCTCACGGGTCTCGAGGCATACTATGCCCAACAGAATAGCCGATCATCACCCTCACTTTCAATGTGGGGCGACAACTATTCAACTAATCAATTGTCAACACAAACACCAAGGACTAGATATAATTCGTCCTTTCAAGCGAGAGGGTTGGAGCAACTTACTCAAACACAAACAGAGCCTTCGGGCTCAAACAATATGACATTGATTTGGAGAATCTGCTTCATCTCCTCGGTGTTAGTTAGACCACATATTAGCAGAGACAATCGGATCCATACTCAGTTCTAGATGACGAGTACTCAATACGTTATCCTAGGAGTGAACAACGCTCTCAAGGCATGTACCCACCCGTAGGAATTTTGCAAATACATGGCCCATGAGTTCTCTCCTCAAGAAAATACCGCTATGCCATCACGTATGGAAAATACTCTCAGAGATGCTTGGCAGGATAGTGATCAGTTCATAGCAGGATATCACATACCTCCGCAAAGCCATGTTATACAACAAACGCCACCAAGGCACGATATCGTGACTTCACCAAACGAAGTCATTTCAACTCTAATAGAAAAGGTTAGAGGATTAGAACTTGCCCAAGCAAGTCAAAATTTGAGATTCATACAAACAGGGAGTTCCAATCCTCCGCACCATCCTAGCCAAGTAGATCTCCTCACAGGAGTAGGCACGTTAGGTATGACTCCTCAGTATTCACAACAAGTGCCAACTAGACCCACTATCGCTAGCACTGTTCCTCCTGGTCCAGTACAGAGCAATCCATTCCTGGATAGTACCCCTTCGTACTTAAACATGTACTCCAAATCGCCACAAGGGGATATGTACTCATCCCCCGGCATGTTTACTCAAATGCAGGGATTGCCTTATGCCCCTGCCAACGCGTACGTTACGCCATATCAACAACCCGTTCCGCCACCGCCTCCTCAACAGGCACCATCAATGGTTGAGACGTATGCGATAGGGACTTATTCAGAATATTTAAAGGAGCCCTTAGATTTCGCCATACGAAGCGTTATGCTTCCAAGGCCTCTTCCCGATTTGCCCAAATACAAAGGAGAAGGAGATCCGAATGCGCATATCAAAGCTTACGCTATCCATTCAAGAATTACTCCCATGGGATGGGGTTGTTGCTAAAATATTCCCCAAAACGCTGGAAGGCATTGCCCTCGATTGGTATTACAGAATACCCGAGGCTTCCATACATTCATTCAAACAACTCGTGTCTGAGTTCATCAAAGCCTTCGACATGAACAAACTATTAAGGACAGGAATCAGGGAGTTCTTGCACATCAAGCAAGAACATAACGAGTCTGTCGCCCATTTCATCCAAAGGTGGCGCACAGTCCTTTATTCCTCGGCAAGCGCTCCAAACATGGATCAGATGGAGCTATGTGATTTATTCCTTCATTCTCTTAGCAGAGAAGTGAAGGAAGAAGTCCAGAAGTTCCCACTAAGGACTTATGACGAAGTACTTGAGAGCGCTCTGCGAATTGACCAAGCAGCAATAGATAGTGGCCGTAAGACGTATGGAGCAAATGGGAGGTTAATCACCTCCACTCAAAATACTACAACTACCACAAATGTCAATCAAGGACCCAGAATCCTTAACAAAAATCGTGGGGTAACAAATGATGGGGTAATCGACTAGCCCAAGAGGGTAAATGTCGTTAATACTCCGTCACAAACAAACAACCAAAGAAACAACAATTTTACCCCGGCACGGTCAACACGGTGGATTTTAATAATCCACAACAAAAACAATGGCAAAATCCCATGCAAATACCAAGCCAAAACTCGTTTGGTTATTGTTAGTGCAAATTCACAAAGCACCCACTGACGCTGATCAGATTTCTAGGTTGATCACTCTTGCATCCAGTGTAATTGCACAACATGGAAACCTCTCTCCAAGTGTGGGACTTGGAAACTGAGAGAGGAATCTCCAGATTAGAGGCTGGTTCCTCAAACTCCTCTGATTTAGATCTATATTTTGCAAAGCTACAGAGGTCTAGATCCTAATCCTATTCTAACTTGCAAGGAGACAGGGGTAGAAGTGCAAAAAATTGAAACTAACTAAAGATGGTGATGCACCAAAAAGGAGTGGTGAAACATATTAGTCATGCAAATAGACACAGACCAAGGTTCACAACATAAAAACATACACAGACTGATAATGTATAATTTAGCATCTGAAATCAAGCAAATAATACAAACAGAGGATTGAAACCCATTCACAGAGCTTGCATTATCAATTTAATATCAAAATACGCATTACACCCTCAGAGAGGTAAAGAAAACTGTTACAATCCTTGGAGAGGTCTGATACTTCATCAATCCCTTGAAGAAGGTGAAAGAAGAAGTCTGCTATGCCCAAAAATGTTCCCCCTTGAAATGAGCCCAAAACTGGCTTTTAAAATGCAAGGGTCGGGCAGGAACAGGAAGCGTGCTGAGGCATGGGAGCCCATTCTTATTGACTTCAGTGTATTAAATCGGCATGGGGACCTTACAAACCAATACCTGTTACTTTGACCGGATTACGAGGAGAATGCGACCCATTCGCATTAAAGCCAAGTTCTTTGGAATGTCATTTCTGGCCCTGAACACGCGTCAGAGCCATTTCTCGATTTTCTCCCTCTAGACTGCTCCAAAATGCAAGATTGACCCCGGAATCGTGTAGAGAATTTTACCATCTTTCCGTTGATATAAAGAACGTGCAAATCCGAGCTCTGGATCGAAAGTTATGGCGATTTGAAGATCTAGGGCACAAAACAGGCGACAACGTGTTTTGAAACCTTTCCCGCGCTCTGCCACCTGGACGACACGTGGCACGTGCTGATTGGACGAGCAATTCTCTCTCCTACGTCTTTCGCGGGCTTTCATTTTGAAATTCACTTGTGGGGCCCTTAACTGGACACGTGGCGCTATTTCATTGGTTCGGGCTGACCCTTTTAAAACTTGCCCTTTGATTTTTGACCCTTTTCCCTGAGACACGTGGCGGCTTCTGATTGGTTCTCGGCCCTGCCGGCTTTTTCGCGCCCTTCGCGTCCTTTTGTCCCGGATGTCCCAATTGCCTTCGGACTGTTTTGACCTCTTTCGCCCGGTTCGGCCGGTTCGCGCCTTTTCGGCCCGCTTGTCCCGAACTGTCCCTCTCAGCAGTTAGTCGATTTTCTCTCGGTCGAACCGGCATTTCGCGCCCGCCACGTACTTTCGTCCCATTTGTCCCATTTTCTTTTGGACTGCCTGTGCTCATTTCGGCCGAACCGGCCGGTTCGGGCCTTTTTGTCCCAAACGTCCCGAGCAACACTTAGCCAATTTTTCTTCCTCTTTCGGCCGGATCGGCTTTTCGCGCGCCGCGTACTTCTGGCCCGATTGTCCCAAATGCAATTTGGGCCGCCTAGAGGCTTTTCGGCCGATCCGCTTGCCTTTGTCCCACTTGTCCCAAATGCTACCTTGAGCAGGACTTAGCCAATTTTCACACTTTTTCCTGGATCAACCTATTTGCCTTTCTGCAACCTTTTTGCATTTCCTCAGAGCTTGCTCCCTGTTTCTTCGGCCAGGGGAGTTAGAAAAATACCTGAAGGGACCCTAGAAACCTGATTTTGCTCTGAATCAATCAATTTGCTTGGGATTTGAATCTTCTGATGCATGTTATCAAAATTTACCCTAGGGGGGTGAATTTTGGATAACAATTTGGCGACTCAGCGGGATCATCTGCCTGCTAGATGGAAAGACCAGTTGCCTGAAGCAATCCATTGGGCATGGAGTCATCAAATATTCTGTTAGAATCCAAACTGACTCAGAATGTGCAAGGGGAAAGATGGAATGTGACCTGATGAAAGCAAAGACATGCTAAACATCTCCATGGACAGCAAGCTGTGCCAAGGCACTTAGGGAAAACAAAACTAACCTACAGCAAAACAATGTGCACAAGCACTTGGAGGAAAGAAAATCTAATCTAATATCTACAGGTGTAGTGAACCTCCCTCTAGAAGCAACGCTTGAGATAGATTCCATTTACTGGAATCTGCAGTTCTTCACCATCCAATGAGGCCAATTGGAAAGCATTGTTGCTCTTGCACTTTGTGACCATGTATGGGCCACTCCAAATGGCATCAAATTTTGAATGCCTTCCTGGTTTTGCTCTGTCCACATCCCATTTCAGCACTAGATCTCCTACTTGAAAAGATCTGTCTTTGGCCTTCCTATCAAAGGTCTTTTTGATCAAAGCTTGATCCTTTTCCATTGCTTGGGATGCCTGATCTCTGATCTCTTGCAGCTCCATCAACTCTGCATACCTCACCTCCATGGGCTCAAACTCTAGCAACTCCAGCTGTTTCATGAGTTCCAACGTTGGCAACTCAAGTGACATGGGCAAGATTGCCTCTCTTCCGTAGACAAGCCTAAATGGAGAGTTACCCGTGGATCTTTTGGGAGTTATCCTATCAGCCCATAAGGCTGATTTCAGTTTGGTATGCCAAGCCCTCTGATTCTCATCAAGAGTCCTCCTAATGATCCTCAGCAAGTTTTTGTTTGTAGACTCGGCCTGGCCATTACCTTGAGGGTAATAGTTTGATGAAGTGCTCAGGTAAATCCCGTTCTTGACAGCCCACTCAGTCACTTTAGATCCGATGAATGCCAATGCATTATCAGAGACTATTGTAGCAGGTACACCAAATCTGGTAGTTATCCCTTCGTAAAAGTCCAAGATGCTAGACTCATTCGCCTCTTTGAGTGCTACTGCTTCTGTCCATCTGGTGAAGTAGTCTGTGGCTGTCAAAATCCATTTGTGCCCTTGGCTCGAATTGGGATTGATGACTCCAATGAAGTCCAAACCCCACTGCATGAATGGCTGATCTACTGTAATTGGATGCAATGGAAGGGCAGCGAGTCTCTCTTTTCCTGTGAAGAATGCACAATTCTTACACCTCTTGATCCATGCATAGCAATCACTGAAGATTTTAGGCCAATAATAACCAGCCTTCATGATTTTTAGAGCTGTTACTCTTGGTGCAAAATGGCCACCAGTGGTCCATTATGAGATTTTAGAAAGTGTTACTCTTGGCGCAATAACGGAAACAACGATCACGAGGCCTCAACTTCGCTTAAATCCGTTAGTTGCGCCCACAACTAGAAGTCACCCGCGACCTAAGGTAGTTGGATTAGTGGAGTTAGACTCCGAATTACCCGTTGAAGCAATTACGAGGACACGAGAGTATTTCTCTCAACCAAGTCCAAGCCATCTGCCGGAAGCAGATAACATCCAGCAAACCATAGAAAAACCTATGGGTGCTTACGATCTAATTAATGATCTAACAAAAACCTTCTCGCATATTTCATTCCTTGATTTACTAAAGAATTCCCCCTGCTCACGAGGGCTGCTCTTTTAGAGGCGTTAGGTTTGGGGCATTTAATTAGTATCACTCCACCACCGAAGCACAAATAAATCATATAGACTTTGATGTTTATCCTCCGGAGCAGTGCAGATAGGGATGTCGAATTCATATTCGAAATAAGTAAAATGCCTACCACAGATGATCTTTGAGATCGCACGCCGAGGCGATCCAGCCCTACACTTGCAAGTACGGAGTTTATAATAACTATGTAAAACGGGCAATGGTTGACTTGACGGGCCGCGGTTAACATAGTCCCTTTCTCTTTTCTCCAAAAATTGGGATATGGTGAAACAAACTGCTCCACTACGTGAAATACCTTGAGAGGCTACGATAGCCTTAAAGCCACGTCGATAGGAACCATAATACTACCGGTCACTTTGGGACCTAAAACAATCTGACCGAGTTTTATATTATAGATCGGAAACTAACTATAATATGATCCTCGGCCGACCGTGGATACACCGAATGAAGGCAATCCCTTCCACGCTATTTCAAGAAGTAAGATTCTTGCATCTAGGAAAGGTATTTATAGCCAAAGGTGATCAAAGCCGTTTGACGTGCACCTAGCTGATTTAAAGAAAAGACCAGGTGCACTCGAATTGAACGCCAACAAATCAACTTAACAAACCCTCGACTCAAAGTCAAAAGAAAAGTTGGTACCTACGACGGATCTCGAAACCATCGGCGTAGCTAAAACAACTCCAACCCCTAAAGGTAAAACTAAAGAGTATCATTAGGGACTACTGCGAAGATCGTTGAGTTGATAGAACAAGATTCACCAATGTTCTTACCATTCGATTCAGTAGGCATCGGATTTTCCCTAGGTGTTGGTTCCTTGCCAGCAGAAGATCTCTGTATGGTAGAAGTAGAGTGTGCAAACACAGCAGATACACCTACATCCATACTCCCGGCTAAGTATTGGACTCTCCATTTTGATGGAGCTAAATGCCGTTATGGAGCGGGGGCAGGTATAATTCTTACCTCACCCGAAGAGAAGGTCCTCCCATTCTCTTTTAAGTTAAACTTTGAATGTACAAACAACGGCGCTGAGTACGAAGCCCTCCTCCTTGGCCTTACCTTAGCCAAAAGAATTGGTATTGATAATATCAGAGTTTTAGGAGACTCGCAATTAGTGGCAAACCAAGTTTCAGAGGTATATGAAACTAAAGCCGAACACTTGCAACTTTACAAAAACGCTGTATTAGATTTAAGCAAGGCGTTCAACTTCATATCCATTGAAGCAATTCCGCGAGAGAAAAATCTTCTCGCCGATTCAATAGCAACTTCGGCATCACGCTTCACTCCAAGCAATGAGCTAGAAGATACTCATTTCACAATATCCATTCGAAACGAACCATTGATAAAAACAATGATAAATCCTCTTTCAAGCGGAAGTGAATCTACCGTCCTAGACCATGTTGGAAATGATGCGGCTACTTTGGATTACTTAAATGCCTATGCAGCACTACATCTCTCCTATCACACGCTAGATTTATCTCTGATCCCGCATTCATCTTCCTACTTCGGAAATCCTGTAACGGATCTTCCCTCACAAAAAGAACCTAATATATACGCGGTGGAAAACGGGGATGATTTGGATTTACCCCCAGCACCGCCTGAGTTCGAAGAGGGTAACGCCTCTTTAATTGAAGAAACAATCGATGTCAATATCGGAACGGAAGATGAGCCAAGAATCTTGAAACTAGGATCTTCGTTAACCCCAGAAGAAGTGGAAATACATACTCAAGTTCTCAAAGAACATCAGAAGGCATTTGCATTTAATTACAAAGAGATGACAGGAGTCGCACCCCACATTGCGGTGCACAACCTCGTCACTAGATCAGATGCAAAGCCAATTAAACAGAAATCAAGACCCATGAAGCCCAAAGTAGCTCTCATGGTAAAAGAGGAGGTGATAAAACTCCTCCAAGTAGGATTCATCAAGCCAGTTGACTACTCCCAATGGGTATCCAACATCGTTCCCGTCCTCTAGAAAAATGGAAAGATACGCATCTGCGCATAGATTTTGAGATATGAACAAAGCTTGCCCTAAGGACGACTTCCCATTACCATCCATAGATGTTATTGTTGATGCAACAGCTGGTTTTGAACTCTTGTCTCTCATGGATGGATTCTCGGGATACAATCAAATCAGAATATCCGAGCAAGATCAAGCTAAAACCACCTTTATAACTCCTTGGGAACCTATTTCTTTACTGTTGTTATGCCATTCGGTCTCAAGACGCGCCGGTGCTACGTACCAGCGGGCCATGACATACATATTTCACGATTTAATTCATAAAATCGTGGAATCCTACGTAGATGACTTGTTGGCTAAGGCCAAGAAGCGTTGTGACCACCCTGAAGTACTCCGCATCATTCTTTCACGCCTAATAGAATACGGGGTTACCCTAAACCAGAGAAATGCATATTTGGTGTAACAGGAGGAAAGCTCCTAGGATACATCATATCGTCACGAGGGATCGATGTTGATCCAACCAAAATTCGGGTTGTCCTCGAAATGGTCCCGCCCTCGAGTGAATCTGGAATCAGATCATTTCTTGGAAAGCTGGGTGCAATCCGGAGGTTTATCCCAGATCTAAGCTTCGCCGTTCATCCAATCAACAATTTACTCAAGAAGGACTATAGCATTGATTGGACTGAAGATTGCAATGAAGCTTTTGATGCAGTCAAGCATTTCCTGTTATCACCACCTACGCTAATGCCACCTAAGCTAGATCGCCCGTTAATTCTATACTCACGGGCTACCGATGTCTCGCTGGCCTGTATGTTGGCCCAAGAAGACGATGACAAGAGAGAGCGTGTGATTTATTTCATTAGCCGAACATTGCTCGACTATGAAACACGCTATACACAAGCAGAGCGAGAATGTCTTGCCATAGTCTTTGCTACTAAACGCCTAAGACACTACATGCTAAATCAAGAGACAAGGGTCATGGTAAAAACTGACCACTTACGAACCTTCCTCACACAAGGGTCCCTGTCTAAAAAGGCAGGACGCTTTATAACCTTAATGGGAGAGTTCGAATTAACTTTTGTAAACCAAAAGTCGGTTAAAGGGCAAATCATTGCAGATTGGTTAGTGATAACCCACTAGAGACGGAGGTGAATTAGTAGACCTAGACTTTCCGGATGAATGCATGTACTACGTCGAAACCCGACCTGCTATATCTGAGTGCCCTTGGTACGCTGATATCATTAGTTATATCATGGACCATAGGTACCCAGAAGGAGCTACACCTCAACAAAGAAGGCGGTTACGCATTATCGTAGCTAAATACGTCATTATAGAGCAGGTGCTCTATCGGAAAGCATTCGATGGAATGCTCTTAAGGTGTGTTGACACAGAAGAGTCCAAGAAGATTCTCCATGAATCCCATAGCGGTATATGTGGAGGCCACTTCGGTGGCCATGCCACTGCTCGAAAAATACATCGAATGGGCTATTTCTGGCCCACTCTAGAACATGACGCAATAGAGTTTGTACGCAGGTGTCATAAATGTCAGGAGTTCTCTCATGAGATCCACATGCCGGCACAAGCTTTGCAACCAATCACTACTCCGTGGCCCTTTTCTACATGGGGCCTGGACTTGATAAGGAAGTTCTCTCCCTCGCCCACATGTACCACAATTTTATAATCACGGCCTTGAATATTTCACTAAATGGGTAGAGGCCATGCCTCTTACAATCATGCACAGTTCCGTGATCACTAAGTTCATTTTGAACCAAATCATTTGCAGGTACGGTATCCCGCAAATCATTATCTCAGATAATGGAACTTCTTTCAAGAATGAAGAAGTTCGTGAGCTATGCAACAAATTTAAAATCAGCCATCATACGGCTTCCTTGTACTATCCCCAAGCCAATGGGCAGGCTGAAGCAACGAACAAAACACTAAAAGCCATTCTCCTTAAAACGGTAAAAGAAAACAAGCGGGATTGGCATTTAAAGTTATATCCGGCCTTGTGGGCCCATCGAACCTCAATAAGAACTCCAACAGGAGCAACTCCTTTCTCGCTGGTATTTGGGTCAGAAGCAGTTCTCCCACTTGAAGTTGAAATCCCCAGTCTCCGCATTTCACTACAAGGGATTCTGGATGAGGACACCTACAGAGAAGCACGTCTCTCCCAACTAGAAAGCCTAGATGAAGCTAGGTTAGATCTTCGAACAATGACAAAGAGTCTATGCCGACCGAATGTGCCGCGGTATAATAAGAAGGTCTATGAACGCGATATATACGAAGGTGATCTAGTTCTAAGACTAGACAGCCGGATCAACAAGAAGACTAGCGAAGGAAGGAAATTCCGGCCCAAATGGTTGGGCCCGTACCGAGTCACAAAGGACTACGGAAATGGTGCATACCTCTTATGCACGCTAGAAGGTGAGGAGTTTGGCGAAACAGTCAATTCTCTCCACCTCAAACGTTTCTACGCGTAAGCAGCTAACGCTACTTATATAACTATCTACATTGCATTTTCATATAAATTAGGATCATTTTGTCCACTTGTTCTTACACAAATTGTGATCAAGGAATCTATTCTCAAAGCAATTTATTTCAAACTCGTGATGTTTCTGGCATAGAATTCTTTAATCATACCTCTCCATCTTCGATATTATCAAATCATCTTGGAATCTTTTATCAAACAAAATCAGACATGACGAAGTCTTAACGGTAACCATACCAAGATCTGCAAGTTTGTTCTCACTTTGATTTCTTCTTAGGATAGGTGTCTTGCCTATGGTCTGTTCTAGAAGCTTCATGGTGTCACATCTATCCCATATACACATCTCTTTGGAAATAAGCATATACTGACATCTTACTCAAAAAGACAAGTCAAGAAGTGATTAAACAGAAAATTTTATTTTTACACATTTCCTTGCCCCACCAACCTTCGGTGATGAGCTTGCGTCTCTTACTAGTGACGTAGGGTTGGGAAAGGATGGAAATGCCCTTACTCGCCTATGCCTTGCCCACGGTGATAAACCCATGCTTCTTACAGGTAGCATGGGGCAAAGTGTAGGGGGTCCTCTAAACAAAGTAAATGTTAAAAGGTCATAAACAATCAATTCAAACTTTGAGTCAATAACGAATGAATCAGATATTCAAAATTCCAAAAAGAGTTAAAAATCCTAAAAACCCAGATTTTGTCTGCTATGTGGCCATCTACGGGTCTAAGTCTGGATAAACCGCAAAGCAAGTTGCACCCAAAACTATGAAGTTATTCGGGTCGAGTCGGCTTTGTGGCTTTCAATTTGGTTCTCAAAGCTTCGTCTGTCTTTCATCACTATCACTTCATCACATTTCATAACTTGCGCCCTTCTTGGCTCTTGGTGATGAGCCCTCGCATCTTACTAGTTGCGTGGAGTTAGGAGTGGGGCAAATTAATCTGTTCATCATACTGGTTGTTCTCATCACTTTGCCAAAACAAATCATGAGGTATCCCAATTGCTCACGAAACTAAGATTTAAGATTACAATATATCTACAAAATCATGTATCAGCATCATGAAACACAAAAAGAAAGCAAACATTTGCATCATCTATTTTCCATTGCATACATTCTAGAAAGCATATAAAACATACATCGTAGTATACACAAAGCAGTTGGAAATAGAAAGGACACACACAAGTGACAAAGTTTGATCCAAAATCGACGCATATATATAAATAATCAATATTTGTATACAATGCCATCATGCACTAGGCATGGTCAAAACGCTCAAAGAGCCCGTAATACACAAAAGAATCTATAATACAAAAGGTGCATAGGAGCCAAGTGGCCTCTCAACCCCTACGCGATCCCGCTGAAGGTGCGCGCCCTCGCCTAGGACTCCGGCTACGCTGGCGCTCTGAATGGACGGAGGGCTCAGGGTCCCGAGGAGCGGTCGTGGTCTCGCCATGAGAATGGCTCCTCATAAGGCGCTCGGCTGTCCTATAGCCTGCCAACTCTGTACGGAGAGTCGACACCATCTTGGCCACATGCCAAACGGGAGCGAAGACGTCGGTGTGCCTGCCGGCTGCTGAGGGCTCCCCGGCATCTACGGATAGCTCCGCACGGGTCTTATCCATAGGGATCATCAGAGAATCAGTACATACCCTACGGATTAGATCCCGCCACTCGTCAACGGTCTCTGCAAAACAAAGAGGAAAGACGAATTAGAAACTAGGCAAGAGGCTAAAATATACAAGATACAAATATAAGGAGAGATAGCAGTTAAAACAAGTCCTAAATCAAACTAACAGCTGAAAGGGAGAGGATAACTTACTCGGATCACCAGGCCTCCAAGATGGGTCACTAGGGCCAGCACCCGCTGCAGATGCCGCCGCCGACTGAGGAGCTGCTCCTGTAGTTGGGGCAACATGACGCCCCGCAACGGACTCATCATCTCCACCATGGCCCCGGGAGAGTGGCTCCTCGGAAACCAGAGTCTCTCTCTCTGCGCTCTGCTCCGCCCTCTCTGCCTGCATGATATCCTGAGTGTCATGCCACTCAGGATCACTCTCATCCGTCTCGCTCCTCCGACCCTCCTCTCGTGGACTCCTCGGAACCGGAGTCAATATCTATAGGGTCATCACTACTATGAGCAGGACCCGCGGTAATCTGAAGTAAAGGTGCCCGAGGCGCACCAGCTCTCCCTCTGGCCCGAACTATCCCCCTGGCTGCAATAGGAATGCCAGGGGTAACCACTGTCCAACCACGGCCTCTAGGCCCCCTCTAGCCTCCCGAACTGATCTGTAAATGGTGGTGCTACTAGAGGAAGCATGCCCACATATGGGAGGCCAAACTGGCCGAGGAACCCCGTTTGAAAGGATGTACCTCCACCCGTCCCACACGGTCAATAAGCTGCCCTGTGATGGAGCAGGAGACCAATGTCATGGCCTCCTCTCCCCATACGCCGGCCATAAGCTGGTACGGTGTGGCCTCCATGTTTCTTTGTAGTGAGGAGGGAGGCTACTGGCCGGTGAGGTGCTCTAAGCGACATATCGACCATCGGCCGCCTCACACGGCCCCGGGATCTGCCACCTCCACGCTCGCCATAAGGAATAAAATGGTCATACACCCAACTCATGACTAGAGTTGGGTGGCTCAACGACTGTCCCTGTAAACAGACCACCCTATATAAGTCGTGATAGGTGGTCCCCAAAATGTCTGCCCCCCAGGCGTATATCCGGCCATGCCCCTCTATCTGTGTAATGATGGGGGCCCAACAGTATAACAAAGTGTCCCCTCCCTTGTCCCCGATCAGTCTCTCAAGGCAAGGATCCCCATGATGGCTTTGTCGAAATATGGGGATGGGCAAAGAAGGATGGATCGACTCTCACCCCCTTCTTCAACCCCGTGGAGATGACCGCATCTCCCATATATGTTGCCCACCTGTGCAATCTCGTGCCCGTGAGCTGTTGTCTCTAATGTAAGTTTCCTCCCGATGATCGGGACCCCCAGAATGCGGTAGACGTCCTCTAGAGTAATAGTCCACTCACCGCGGACACTGGCAATCGGAAAGTGTTCCAATCTGCGTCCCAATAAGAAAATAAGTCACAAAGGATGTGACTCGACGGTGTGACATGGGGCACGCGCGATATACGCAGTATGCCGGCCCTCTGCAATGTGTCCTCCCGCCTCGGCGAAAGGGCATCCAATACCCCGAAATCCAATCACACTCCCTCTCTCGACTCCATCCGATGTACTCTGCTCGCCTTGCATACACCCAAAAACACACAAAACAGGTAAGTTAGTATCTAAACGATATCAAGAGAGTCATAAAAACATCAGAAATGCAAGAAAATATAAGTATAAGTCTCCAAAACAAGCTCTTTTGCATTCTGTGCAAAACCACCACCCTGAGCAGGGGGGGGTTTTAGTAACCGCCGCCTTAAAGGCGGCGGTCACGTAACTGCCCGCCCGATCAGGCGGAAGTCATGTAACCGCCGCCCTAGCCGATGGCGGTCGCGGTCCGAAAACCCGCGCGGGTTTTTAACCCTAAAAAGTCCAAAAAACACAAAAATAGACCATTTTAGCTAAAGAAAGAGCCTACCCAGTAGGCGCCCCCCCTAGATGGACCTTTTAAACCTAACATTTTCAAAAATGACCCCCATTACAACAAATTTAGCATTTCAAAATTGAAGAGGAAAAGCACAAAATTGAAGAAAAACCAACATGTGATCTCGCGGGGTGGCGTTCCACATGTGGAGGCATGATCACTATCTCACTGTGGATGTTTTGACTCTACTCGCGTGAGAAACCGTGCACCGTGGGCCCCATAGCTCAAAATCTATTAAATCGACTCGCTTGCAAATGAATAGGAAAATGGGCCCACTTTTATATATATAGCGCTCTAATTCGTTTTAAATCCCCTTTTCACAGGTTCGGAGCGCCAACGGAGGTAAGTTTCTATCCTCGCACTAATGGTACGTCCTCTTCCCCTATTATTTTAGCGTTTATTTTCCAAGATATTGTATCTATCTGCACTTGAGTTCTCCTTTCATTTTGCAGGTAGCGGGAATTTCGGATGGCGTCATTTCGACACACGGACGTATAAGGTATAACTTCTAGCTTCCCATTTCGGGACGGCCATACTTGGACCCACTGTTTTACGCCTCTTCATGGCTAAAATGCTTCTCTCGAGGGGGCAATATGTACGTACCCAAAATTGTAAGGTACTGTACTACGGAACGGTGTAATAAATGCCCCAATGATGATACAGGTCTCTTCGCAAGGTGTTCGGGATCCAGAGAAGCTTTACGGATATGCGTTAACATCCCGCATGCCCCGCTTAGCCCCCGCGTGCTTTGTTTTCCCCTTTTTCCCTCTTTTCTTGGCTTTTCGGTCTTGATGGCGAAACCGCCGCCCGAACAGGTGGCGGTTCAGAATCGCCGCCCGAGCGTGGCGGCGGTCCTTACGCATTTTCCGTAACGTTATTTTTTGCAACGCATGCCAAGTTCAATGCTTCACCAGCTTTTCTTGCCGACTTGAGCATGCATTTATGTTTTTGGTCCCCTGGAATAGTGTTTTTCCTTTGTTTATTGTTTAGGAGTTCAGTTTGGGTTTGATCTTTGGGTGATGGAATTCCTATAAGTGCTTGGCTTGTGCTCAAGCAAATGGCCACCATTTTCACTCCAACTTTCTTATTTTTCAGTGCTGTGGTCTTTTTAGTTTGCTTAGGATTGGTAGCATAGTTTGTTGCAGGTTTGTTTTAGCTTTGTGTTGCTGTTGGTAAGCCACAGATCCAACTTGTGCAAACAGTATTATTGTTTCTGGAGTAGAATAGTTTAGGCAGCCATTAAAGTTGCAGGTTTTGCTCTTCATACAGACTAGTTTCAGGTTCTGGATGCTTTTGTTGCATGATTCGCAGTAGACCCCGCTAGGAATTGCATAGGCCAAGCTCTGTACTCTTGCGCTATCCCTCTCCTATCCGCATTCTATTTGTCTGCATTCTGAAGGCTGTCCATTGATCCAAATATCTATTCCTGTTGATGCAAGCATTACACACTTTTCTGGATTCACGTGAGCACAAAGAACGAAGAGGTCATACTGAGGGGACAAGAACACACACACCGTCGGATTCGCCACTGTTATGCGAAATCCAGGTTCCATCTTTCAAAGTTTTAGTTAGAACTTATCAAATAAAGTAGTTAATCACTTTATTTCAGCTTATTTCCATTCTCAATATTGCGGTGAGGTTGTGGGGATTGATAGTTTCGAGAAACTATGATTCATTCCTCACTTCGAGGTAGGATCGAAAAATCTTGCAAATAGATTAGTTATTTCGTTATTTAGAATAGATATACAAATTGCATTGCAGACAAATAGCTACACTCGGCTATTTTGTTTGTTTTACGTTATTAGTTTAGTTGTCAATTCTAAATATTTTAAATAGCTGCTTTCTTATAAATTTCCAGAAAATACAAAAAGAAATTATATATGCTAGAAGTGTACTTAGATTTTACTTTATTATAGTTTGTTTCATTACTACTTTTTGCATGACAATTACGGGACCTAGGGAGCCCAGGGAATACATTTTCGAGCCAATTGTGCCCCAGCCCAATATCGTAGTGGCAATAACTGACATTGACCAAAACCTTAGGATACAAGTCTTCCAAACAACAACAGACTTCCAACAGATCAGGTCACAGTTGAGAGGGTTAAACATCGAAGACGACCAAGCACACACATTTTGGTCAAATCAGCCAAACTACAGGTTATCCTAGAAAACATCCGCATGACTGTAGAAGGATTTGAAAGAGAACAAATATTCGGGTGCGATCCTTTAGTTCCACAGCCAGACGCTGGAGATACCCTCGTAGATATAGATACCAGCTTAAGAATTCAAGTTGCTAGAACACCTGTGAGGTATTCTGAGAAAATCGCACAATTGCTGATTCTAAACGTAGAGGTTGAAAAGGCTTACGACTACTGGATACTAGGGATTAGGACTTGATATCGCGTATGACCATAACATGACCACAACAACCAAGAGTCTACGGTTGTGATCTATAAATCCCACAGCCTAACGAATCCATAAGAGAATTAGACATAGATACTAGCCTACGCAAATTAGTATTTCAGTCTACTCCGATTCCACCTATCATCATTCAACAGTTATCCCTACTAGATACAACAGCTAACGAAGCTAGAGAATTTTGGACTAGGCTAGAGAATCGTCCATAGAGTTGACTATATTCACCATATGACCCTATCAGGAGAAATACACGAAACCATCCCGGGTCATTTTCCACGCATCCCACAACCCATAGATCGAATCACGCCAGAGCTCGATATTGATTGGAGCCTTCGAGCAGTCATCCTCGCTGATCGATCTATCACACCAGTCCAAGTTAGAAGAGCCTTCTTTGCCTTAGATTCGCAAATACCATTAGTGCGTGTCGAAGACATTAGACTACCTAACTAGTTTGTCCGCACATTCTACCCCCACCGGCTGTCTCGGCACGACCTCGGGAGGTCGGGTACGCGGAAGAGTCGCTTGTAGATTCCCACGCTCGCTTGTCACTTTTCCGACGCACGATTACCTTGAGAGAGTGTGTAACCCCTGTATTCTTCCACAAGACAAGAGTACTTAAATGATGATTTTAATAGGTCTCACCGATAAATTTGATATTTTATTTCTTTCTTATTTCTTAACATATCCATACATGCCTTGATAGGAAAATTACTTTTTCTAAGGACTCGCCCTCTCGAGTATAATCTCATCCAGTTGGATTTTTTTCTCTCATTCACTAGTCTCTAAGCTTGAAGCATGTTAGAGGAATAATACATGATTTTAAATGTATTCATTCATGCTAAATAGAAAGGAACAAAACAACTTTTCATCTCAAATGACCATTTTGCACATTGCACCGTAACCGCACATTCATGATTGAATGAGGTTAGCCTTGCATAATTGAGAGGATTGGATAGAGATGTGACCTTGACAATCTGTTGGAAGCAACCTCCATTTAAAAAAAAATTGAAAGAGACTTGTGAGTATTATCGAGCTTCTTGTTGCAACAATTTCAATATTGTTGGCATTTTGTGCAAGTTCATATCAGGAGCATCATTTAGATAGGATCAAGAGCTTGACTTGCAATATGTAACTTCATGAATATTTACCTTTAAACACCATATAATCATAGAAAACATAATAATATTACTACTAAGCACTTAAGTAGTTATAAAACATGAACCTTGAGATCAATTTCATCTTCTTGCTCCTATTGATTCAGAACACGTCTAGGAGAGAGAAAAATTGCTTCACTAAAATGCTCATATCTTTTCAAAAACATGTCCAAATGACTTGAGACTTTTTGCACTAGCTCAGATTGGAATCCTCTTAAAAAATTCCTTCTATGATTTATATGAAGGAGACACTATATTTTTCTTGACACCTAAGAAGATAGAGGCCTCAAAATGCATTTTCCAAGAAGGTTGTTTTAGAAAAACTTGAATAACTCAAAATATCCATTACAGAATCTGATGAAATTTGACATGGAGAATTGTGAGAAATCCTTTACACATCCCAATAGTTTTTTCCATATATTTTACTGTGAATCACTAACCAATCTCATTTGCAAGCAAGAACAATTGAGTTCCCAAAGAGCATTTTTGGCTAGAAGTAGCATTTTCTCCAAAACATGTTTCTTGAATTTTTGAGCCTTAGAATGAGTTCATTCACCTATTATACACATGATCCAAGAATTTCACTACTTCACTTTTCACCACAAAGACTCACATGACTCCCATGCACTTAAAGGACATCAATTTGAGTTATCATGGATTGACAAGGCACCAACACTTCGTGACTCCCTAGACACACTACTTCCATGAAAAAGAAGCATTGGGAAAACATAGAGAAATAAATTACAATAAAAAAAAGGTGAAAAAACTTTTGATATGAATATTCCTATGCTAGTAAGGACAAAGCAATGGTTCAATTGGAAAATTAAGGAATATAAACAAATAATGAAGCACTCATCTTCTCAAAATCCTCTACCTCACACAAAGAAGTATCCACTCCTCTTCAAGAGATTCCAAAGTAATATTGACTCCTTATTCCTTACCCTTATATTCCTTAACCAAGGTGTATGTGAAAAAGATAAAACAAAAGAGGTAGAAAAGATTGGTGAAATACTTTAAAAAGAGGAGCAGCAAGAGAAAATGTAAGAAACAATCTGAAGAAGTTTCTCTTGCCTAAAAAGAATCAAAACCTTCAGGAAGAAGTAAAACCACCGAGGAATAGAAGAATGAATCATAAAAAGGAGGTTAAGAACAAGAAAATAGTGATGAAGAGGAAGAAAACGGTGAAGAAAGTGAAGATGTGGAAGATGAATAAAAATCATTAAACCCAAAAAAAGGAAAAGCTAGTAGGCCCAAGCTTGATGTCAAGAGACCAGCTTCATCCTCTATTTATGTTCCTATTATTAAGACTTCCACTACTCAGTATCTTGGTCCTCCCAATGTCCTTGCATTGGCACCTCCTCCATTTAAAAATTCTATTGATTTATTCACATGGATTTATCCCTTGATTGACAATGGGAAGAGGAAAGCTTATTCTCATATTATTGCTCCTAGTTTTGATGCAATAGCTACCTTTCTTAGCACAAATACTCTTCCTCCAAAAATAAGTCCAAGAAAACCTCCCATTTGGTCTCAGATTCCAAGGGATAACCATTTATAGAAATTTCAAATCTAAAGTGAGAAAAGAATGAAAGTGAAATAATTGTGGAAGATTTGGAATTAAAAATAATTCCCACCTAGAGAATCCACTCCTAAAGGAGAAGGGAAAATATTTAAGGAGACTATTTCCAATCTAGTTAAGAGGGTATAAAAAGGGAAGAAAACACAAGAAAAAAATTGACGAACAAGTGCAAGAGTTCTCTCAATTTTTAATAAATCCTTTCTCTCAATCGATAAAACTCCTCTAAATCGAAATCCTCTCTCCTCACTTGCCTCCTTTAACTTTTATTTCTATATATGAAATAAAATATATAACAAAGATATAAAAGAATGCATCATTTGGTAGAGATGTTGAATCATTGGTACAAGGAATGTTGGTTTCTAGATTGAGTTTCATTGATGAGGCATACAAGATGTATGATAAAATCTCTTGGCACAAGATCAATTCAATTCAACAATCAGTGCCATTGATAAACAACTCAAGGTTTTGTTGCATAACATTGAATTTCTTATAATCATGAGAACCTGTAGATCGATGAGAATATTTTGTTGTCTCATAAGATCTTTGATGATTCTAAGAATAAATTATCCAAGAAATGGGTCTATAGTGTCGAATGGAGAATCAAAGTTCTTGAAGAAGCAGCAAGTGAATTAAACAACATGGTGAAAAAGGTAAATTCACTAAAATCAGACATCTTTACCAATCTAGAAGCTATCTATTTCCAATTCTATAACAAAAATTGTGTAGAGAGAAATTTAGTTGATGAAGTCAAGGCCAAATTCAATTATGTAGTTACCTACCTGAAAGCGCACTTTAGTAGGGGAAACATATTTGATTGACATAAATTATAGAGTGACACATCATAAATGTCTTTTAGACCCGTCATCTTCCTTGCATAATAATCTAAGCACGGTATTTGAGGTCAGAGGTGTTAACCACATGAAGACCAAGTTAATGTTGTAAATTTAGCAAAGTAATTGGATGGTTATAGCGGTGTATGTAAACAAAAGCGTTGCAGGGACTATACTATATGGAGCTCTCATAAATGGGCATCCTAAAATATGTACATTATAGGTTAAATCATCCTCAGTAGCCTAAGGAAAAAAACATTTCTCTGTTATTTTCTTTGCTTAACATAATGGAAGGTTGAGAGGAGGAACCTCCAAACTTGATAAATAATGGGGTCCATTTTCTACTAGAAAATCAATGGCCAATCCCCATGTTATATGCACGTCGAGGTGAAATTTCATAAACCCCATTCCTATAGTAATTCAAAATTTTCTTATTAGAATGAAACTAATTAAAAACCAGCCCTAAAAAAGAGATCAAGTTATATATCTCCTTACCGGGATTATCAGCTACAAATCTTATGGCAACCCATCCATTTATAGGAACAACAATGGTATTTATCTTGGGAAGATAAGTGAAATTGAACTTGAGAGGTTTTAGTACTAGATTATAGTTCCTAAATCCATCTCCCACAATGTAAAAATCATATCCATGAGGATGAATCTTAGCTGCAAAAATCTTTGTTCCTACTGAATTATACTGTACTATAGTAATATATTTCATAACCTTAAATTTTATTTATTTTACAAGAGACCAAAGCTTTCTTCTCACGTTCCATGTAGTGTAATAAAAATGTCTTGGAGGATTATCCGGGAAGTCTCGCGCAAAGAATCCATGGATACCATAGTAGTGAGCTTGTAAAAGAGAAAACAATTTCGGGTCTAGAATGAACGAAAATGTTGTTAAAACATGTTAAATATTATATTTTTGGGTCCTCCAAAATTGAAAAGGTGGGCAATTGAGAAAACCTATACCGACCTTTGTGAAAAATATATTTTCATCAATTTTATGAGGGAAATTGGTAGGGTGATCTACGAGAGGTCAAGACTTCCATCCCATAAGAAAATTCGATTGCATAAGCGGTATCATTGTAAGTAGGCATGTAAAATGTAAAATCTTGCACTTGACATGTGAAGTGTTTGAAAAAATGCCTTAGAAAAATGTAGCCTCATGGAATGCTTTAATTTAGGGATGTGCACAAATGGTTTTTTTGAATAATCTTTAGAGATGTTTGAGAAAAGGAAATTAAATGGATGTTAGAGGTGCATGTAAATTGTTCCATGAAATGCTAAAAGAGAGTTGGAGCCTTGTAGAATGCAGGTGAACCCTCCTGGAGAACCTCGTGCACTTCAGATACTAATATTTTCTAGGAATGGTCTCCTTACCTTCATATTTTATAATTTTCATATAATTTGGTTCTTCATTTGCAATATAATAGAAATATTAAACCATTAGATACTTAAACAATTGGATATTTTAACCAAATTGTTAGTGTGAAACAATAAAACTCCACCTTGTGATTTATGTTACTGATTTACAATTTGACCATCAAACGTGTTGCTACCACAACCTTATGCATTTCTAAACTAGGGTATCGTAATTAGGTGCTCGTGTCCACTAGTACACCACGGATACTTAGTTGAGTCATCAAATAAAACAACCATTTATGTCTACCTTATAAATTTAAAAAAAATTCAATATTCGAGACTCGTAAAATAACATTTGAAACCCGTAAAAGTGATTTCAAGCGTCGTATGTGTTCCTTATTATGTGGAGAGTCACATCAAGCACTAGATCGACCTCGATTGACAATTTTTCTCTCCTCTCCACCCCTCAGGAGCCATGTTACCCCATTTTATAGTTTTAGGGAGTTGTTCTGATTGAAAAGTCGGTTTCGTTTCGTCTCACTTTGTTTAGACCCGAGTGAAGGAACTCTTCTCCGCCTTCACAAACCTCTAGTATATATACTAGAAACTTGATTACAACATTAATTTTGGAGAAAAATACATTTCTAGATAGTTTAGAAAATGGATTTTGTTGGCTTGCTATTGCAATTTGACTAGGTCAAATTGGACCAATTATGACCGGTGGCTCCGTAACATACGTCTTTGTTTCTAACTCATTTTTCGGCTTTTCAGTTCCATCAACTCTGGTGAATTATCCATATATAGGGGAACTTGTAAGAAATTTCATCATTACGCGTTCTTCCATTGAACCTTAGTTTTGGACGTGTTTTCTAAGCCCTTAATCTAAAACTTTGGTCGTTTGAAACTAGGCCAATTACGACCAATGGCCCCAAAAAAACTAGCCAAAAATCATAAACCATTTTCCAGATTTTGTATTCCATAAATTCCTGTAAATAACGGTATATAGGAGTACACGAAATAATTTAACCATTGTGTGCTTTCCCATTGGAAGACATTTTTCAAACGTGTTCCCTCTCGTATCTAAGCCAATTTTAGACATTTTCGTAGAGTCCTAGAAAAATGTAAAAAATAAGGTCATAAAACGCTCGTAAAAAGAAATTAAACCATCGTGAAAAATATTAAAATGTATAAGTAATAATATGGAACTCTCTCTTGTGGTTTGTTGTGTGAAATGTGAATTTTGGAAAAATAGTATTTCTCTCTATTCTCTCTCTTCCTTATCTCTTTCTCTCTCCTCTCTTGGATAAGAAATAAAATGAAATTAATATAATATATGTACCAAACCATCTCTTGTTGCATGTTTATTATTTCTATTATGTAAATGGAATATTAAAAATGATAATTATGTTGGATCAAGGTGGATGTCATGTCAGCGATCTTGGCGACACCTACTCACATGGTTTTGTAGGGTGCATGTAAGATGGCGAAATGGCATGGTTAGAATTATTTTTGTGTATTCTTTGGAATTTATATACGATAAAATATATATATATATTTCTTCGTTTACAGAAAAGTGCCATTTTCTTATTTTCTTTCAAATAAAATATTGTCATTTTCATGCATGAAGTTTTAATAAACATGTAATTGTTCTTTGAGTTTAAAGATTTAGCCAAATATTACTTAATATTGTTTTGTACTTCATTTATAGCTATGTTGTGAAACTTACATCATGTATGGTAGAAAGAAGTATCTCTTTATAAATTAAAATGGAATTGTGCTTTAAACCCCTTCAATTCTACATCCTCCCTTGATTATTGCATGACTAGTAGGTGAGCCTTGACACTAAAAAGTTGAGAGAAACTTGAGATTTCTTCCATATTGAGTGATCCCCACTCTGACCATGACCATCCTAAGTATAGGTGCTAGTGTTTACCAACTAATAGTTCTTCTCTCAGGTGTTGTGCTTTGATAGAACCTCATGATGATGGGTTGTACCCTTGTGTTTCTCCTTAAATCTCATATCTAGTATAAACCTATAGACTTTGTCCTAATGAGGTGTTGAACCTAATGTAAATTAAAACTCATGATTCATCCCATAGACTTAGTGTTAAGAATGTTATGTACTTATGAAATTAGGTTTTGGAACATGAGTTGAACCTATGTTATAAAATACATGTTTATGAAACTTGCAAAATTGATTCCCCTTTCCTTTCTCCTAACAAATAGGGGTGTTATCTTAGTAGGAGTCCCTCTAGTTGTGCATAAGTTGCGAGGTAGGCATAATTGTTTTATCTAGTTTTTCCTAATGGTAAGGTATAGGCCCCTTTTAGGTGATAATTAAAATTAGTCAAGAGTGGACCTCTTATGATAATTCAAGTGAATCACACATTAATATATTTTAACCAGTGAGAAGGGTAGTCATTAGAAGGGCATAGGGTGTATAAAATTATAATTGCTTGTCACCTTGTAATATGCATCTAATAATTAGGTGTGAAAGTGGATGCTAAGAAAAATAAAGATAGTTACTCTTAATAAATCCTTCTTATGATGTGAAAGTGGATGTGAATTGATCCACATGAGAACAAGTGATTGAGAAAATATAGTTTCCCATTTAAGAATCAAACCTAAAATGTGTACATGTTAAGATAATTCAACTTAACAATCGAGTAATATATTTTATTGGCATTCAAATAAATGAACCAAACCTAATGGAACCCTTTATAAGCTAAGTGTTAAAAGAAATTCAAAACATTTAGTGTTTGAATACTTTAAGTGACAGGAAGGCTTTGCAAGATAGGGACATTTGATTACTCTAACTTTTTCTTGTGGTAGGGTATAGAAACCCTTGAGTAAAAATGAATGTAATACATCAAGTTTACTCTCATGATGTTAGTGAACCAAGGAACTATGATGGATTATTACTAACGATTTTAAATACTATCTTAGAAGTATTTTGAATGCGTAAAATTTATCAATTTTACATTTGAAACCCTTTTCCTTCTCTTAGATAAATGTTCCCCTTAGTATGTAGTAGTAGATTACCATGCGATTCTCGTATGGTGTAAATTTTCCCCCATCCATGAATTATTTTGAAGCTAATAGATTGTGGAGCCTCTCTTAAGGTTGTTGGTGAGGGAGACACTAATATATATTCACCCAATGATCTATATTGTTCTTGGAAGGCATTTGAGAAGCATAAAGTTAACTTTGGGTTGTATTATTATATACATTTAATACTTGATGGTATTAGAGAAATAAAATGAGTTGTTAGGTGCGGTGGTCACCCTCGTAGTCACAAATCCTTAAGTGTAAATTGTCTCATTTGAAATTATAATTCTTCTAAAACAATGCTTGATAGTGAGACCAAAGTACGATGTAAGTGTAAATAGTACAAGAGTTAACGAGATTTTGGGTTAGGAATAATGTCATAATTTAAGTCCTTATAAGCCAATTAATCACTTTCATGTTATTAATAACAAATATGAATTTATGTTTGTGAGATTAAACTTTCGAGCAAAAAAACAGATGTATATAAATCTAAATAAATTTCTTGATGTGAAAATTTTGAATGGATTCAAACAAGTAATTGAACTATATCAACTACAACAGGAAAACAAAGGTACTGAAATGGAAGGATGTTTATGGGAAGAGGTATCTTAAATCTAAAGCTCCTTTAAATCCTAAGCTTCCTTCCTTAACTTCACGTTAGTTACCCTTGTTTAACAAGGTCAAAATTTAACATCAAATAAACCTTTGAGAAGAAGAACCTTAACATAAGAATGAGAGAATTAGGAATTTTGTATGCATTTTGAAATATGGAAAATAATTATTTAAGTTATGGAGATTATTGTAAGGGATAAAGAGCCAAATTAAGTGTTCATATTGTAAGTTGAATGTTAAATGAATTTAAGAATATGTAGGTGGAAAAGGAGAATTTATCCTTGCATGAAAAATGCTCTTGGAATTTTAATTGAAACTAAGATGTAACCATGGTAATTTTGTGTTGTGGAGTTGCAATCCTTGGGGTCCCTTTTGTGGTTGAGTCATTGCTAGTATTCGTTCATTAGGGAAAGTGTGGCATCGACATGTATATGGTGTTATCATGTTGTCTATGTGGGTTGATGTTTTGTGTAAGTTTCTTATGTGATGTTAAGTTTATCTATTGGAGCCCATGTGGTGTTGTGTAGTGAACATTTAAATTAAAATATATATATATTCCAGTATTTTTAATGTCATATTTGTGTGTCAAACTTGTGGGTGTTACAAATTCATAGATTAAGGATCACTTGTTCAAGGCATAATCCGTCAACAAGGAGAAAATGGAATAGCTATCTAAGTTGTATAATGTTGTTTTGGAAGCTATCAAGGGCCTACTAAAAAATGGTGGGATAGTGAAGGAAATGGAGTAATCCTTAGGCAACTAGTTGGTTGACATGTTAAAATGAGAATCATTCCTAAGGTCATGGAGATTTCTGATGTTGTTGCCAAATTTAGAGTTCATGTTCTAAAGATAAAAGTTGTAGTTGTGCCACTTTCTAGTGTTCCTTCTTCTAGTTCATAATCTATTTCTTCTATCTAATTGTTATATTTTGAGTTGGCTTTATTATTTTGAAAATAGAATTGTAAAATAAATCCAACTTATGTAATTAACTAATTAAGTGTTTAGCACTTAATTAAAAGATAATTAGTTAGAAATTTGGTTACATCCTCCCCTCGGCCTATATAAGGATTCTTATAATTTTAAAGGGGTGCTTGGATATTGATGCTCGGAATGTAAATACAATTTTTTTATTAACACGGAAGAAGACATCTCTTTTTCTCTCTTATTTGTGTTCTATCCTTTTCCCTTCTTAACTGTAATTTTTGAATGTGAGGATTAATATATGTGAATTCTAAAACTTTGTGTTCAATTCATAGATTGTGATGCTGAAAAAAAAATTGTGTCTTTCTAAATTTATATTTTATGGGTTTTCATATGTATTGACTCATAGGTTCTTAATATATTTACATTTGTTAGTAAGATATAACTCTGACACCACCGTATCTGAATATGCTTCCTTTTAACCTTTCCTTTACAGTAGTGGGTAATATTGTATAACCAAGGAGGGTACTTGTATCCTTGATAAATGAATTATTGTGAATTGTGTTTTTGCTAATTCATACTTATTACTTATACAACTGACCGTTATTTCTTCTGTAAAACCCTATTCCATGTTTACCTTACGTATTGAGAAAATTAAAAATGTGGAACCATTCATTGCACCAATATGATAATTTAAGTTTGATTATATTGTACATTTGTATATATTGAAATCCTCATTTGTTTTGTGAACTAAGGAACCTCCTCATAAAGAGGAGGGACTATTATACTCTGAACTGTTGATTATATCCAACATCAAAATTTCGATAACAATTTTTAGCACCCATCGTGGGGCTCTAATTTTTCTTCCCACATAATAATATTTAGAGAAAACCAACAATTTCAACACCTTTGGATGAAAGAAGATATACACGAGGACAAAGAGTTCAAGGTACATAAGACCCTTCCTTCTATTTCAGTAGAACAACAAGGTTTCTGTTATTTCTAGAGAAGAAAAGTATAAGGAAAATATCAATAATCAAACCTCATGTTAAAGAAAGGATTAGTTCATCTTCACAGAAAGTACTACCACTCATGCTTTAGTCTTAGTAGGTTTTTTTCCTTTACAAGTTGTTTTTCCCTAATGGTTGCACTATTATCTTGGGGTCAACAAGTTTGGCCTTGACCCTTGCATAAACTCTACATGATTTTCCTACGGAGAATCGAAGAATTTCCCAAATTTGGGGTGAAAAAAATAACATCCATATGAATATATTACAGATTTCATTGTTGCATATGGGATTATTGGAGTTAAGCATGAGGACGTGTCTATCAGCCTTGTTGAGACCCCTGCAGAAAATTCTATAGACTAGTTCTATCATCTCCCAGATGGTACTATTACCAAATGGAATACCATGTGAACTTAGTTCTAGAACAGGTTCAAGCATGTAAATATTCTTGTGCACTTCTGTCCTAACTATCCCAAATGAAGAAAGATCCTTATGAGCCTATACGGTTGTTCATTGCCAAATTCAACAAACTGGTTAGCAAGATTCTAGTTATTTCTCATCCTACTGATTAAAATCTAAAGTGTTTTTTATTAATGACCAATTTCCAAAGGTAAGTTATGAATTAAGGAGAGATAACTTTGCTAATGTGAATCTCGATGAAATTTTTTCCACAAGTGTAAAAGATGACTGAATTATGTAAAGAAAATTGAGAAAAGAACCACCTAAGGATAATGATTCTACTTCAAGTTCCTCAATTTCTGAACAATTATTTCAAAAGTTATTCGATGACATGATTACTATCAAGAAACAAGTTTCCTATAATGTTCCATATAAGGACATCCCAAGAAGAAACTTCCATCCAAGGAACCGTCTTCCTACTCATTAGCCAAAAATGGCTAGAGAAGTCCCTCTTGTGAAGGTTCTAGTTAATGCAACATGTGAAGTACAAGAAGTAGATGATGAGGTAGAAGAAGAAGAAATTGAACATCTCGAAGAAGAACACGAGCGGAGTGTCTAAGAGGAGGAAGATGACTACGAAATCAATTAGCTCACGATTTTTGGACCAAATGGTGATGATGATGATGATTATGATGACATAGTTATTGACATGAATAGTGATGTTATCATGACAAGATAAATGAAAGTAAATTCATTCCCTTAATAAGTAGATAATTATTATAATGGTGGAGTAAATTTAATATTTCTATTTAAATGGAAGGATAGATTAAATTTAGCGCTAGAATAAATTTATTAAATGACTTTAGGTCTTGCACTATTTAATTAATTTAAGACTACAGAATGAATTTTTTTAAACCTAATCTTTGAAGATGAAATATTATTACTTATTTAATTTTGTGACGATCTTACATTTAGCCAAGGAATAGATAAATGTTGCATTCAACCTTTAATCAAAAAAAAATTATTCCATAATTTTTCTTATGTAACCTTTGTTTCGTTTTGGGTTTCGTGGGTAAAAATTTGTGGGTTTTACACTTAGTATCAGAGTTGTGGGTTCAACACTTGGACCTTGGGCCAACATGAGAAATCGACAACCAATTAGAAAAACTTGAACCTCTATGATTAAAATAACAATAAAATAATAAATTTGTTTGGATTGTTGTACTCGCCTAGTGGCGGTTTATTCGACCTCGATTAATGGAAAATGTTGAATTAGATTGATATTCTTGTGAACTTTTGGTGTATCAAGAAATTTGATTTACCCTTGCAAAGATGTTGTTTGGTGAGTCCTAGCTCTTGATTTTAGTCATGTGATGACCCCATAAAGACTCCTCCTTGTTTGGAATGTTATTTGTGTGGTGTGACTCTTGTGGATTAGTGCTAGTGTTTGCATTCAGGGGTCAGTTGGAGGGAATTAGAAGTTCTTGGTTGTTAGAACTCCCCTTCCTTGGTTGGTTAAGCGAGTTAGTGTTGGTTGTATTTTTTTCAACTTAATACCCATATGGGAGGATAGATATCAGGACATGGTGTCGCATTAGACCCGGTTTTGCATATGCGTTCTTATATCTCGAGCTTGTTTTATAGTACCCTTACCTTGGTGGTCCATGAAGGACTACGAAGTAAATGTGATGTGGACTTTTCTATATTTTATATTCGTAAACTTATGTTATTTTATCAAGGAACAACATTTTATTTTATCATTCGATTGAGAAGCTTTGAGGCTCTTTTGTTATTTATTTTTTAATGAGATTTTCAGAGATTGTTATGTGGCTACTTAGCCATTTTCGTTAATTGTCGATATTTCTTGGATTTTACTTTTGATTGGTGACTCAGAGCTCGTTTATCTTGTTGACCACTTGGCTAAATGTTGTCAAAATGTTACGTGATTCTTTCTTGTCGGTTGATGTGTTGGTTCTACATTGTTTGTATTGTGATCTTTCGTCGTATGGGGGTACACCCTAGGTGCCTTGATTGTCTTCTTAGGTGCTTCAAGTTATGCCTTTGGTTTTGGAAGGATGAAACCTTGTGTGTGTCTAGGATCTTGGAGTGAATCTTTCATTACTCAACCTTTCTAAAGAGAGAGTTCATTGTGTCATGTGGTATTTTTGGCAGTGTTGATAGCAGTAGTTGTGATTCTCTTGTAATCTGGTAAGATCTCTTCCTCGTCAAAATAGATGTGTTTTGGTTATAGGTTTATGGATTGTGTTAGGATCGAATTAACTCTTGGATGATTGTAGATTTTAGTAGATAGTGTTTTGTTTGGATGTGATGTTCCACCGATGGCATGCTAATTTTTATCATGGTTTCTTTGTTTCAGTATAGAAAGTATCATCAAATGGACTATATGTATCTAGGTAAATGTGGTTAGATGTAAGCCCATTTAGGAAATGTGCCTAATTAAGTGTACTTTTTTTTCTCTCAATGACCCATAAATAGACCTACCCTTGCCTAAAAATTTTAAAATTGATATGTTACCACTTTATAATCTATTAAGTATTGAGTTATGTTGAGACTCATATGGATGCCTTGGGGTCTTTTAGACCTTCCTCTTAGAGATTTTGGTTTTGTAGATCTTAAAATTTTAATCTTAGTTGTGCTTATGTTGTACCATTTCTTTTAAAGCTATAACTCTTGTTCGTAGAGGCCATGTTTGGGTAAATTAGCTGATTTCCCTCTTGTATTTGATGTCTTCTGAATGGGAAATGTGGTGCCTCGGAGTAAATTTTTCCTTTTTCATCTTGTTGCTTGGGTGGTGGTATCTTGTGGAAGTATGAGTGATGTTTGGAAACTCTCCTTGTATTATTAGAGAACTGATTTCGAGACTAAACAACAAACATTGTTTTCTTTCCCAAACTGATGTAAACCTCTTAAACTCGTAAAAGTAAATTTTGTTTCTATAATGGACTCCTTCATTGTAGCTTCTTTTGATACTTTTGGAGACCCACTTGGAGTGTTTAGTGATGCTTGAAATTCTTTAGTAAACTCTTGAAATATTGGTATGTTGCATATTGGTTGATTGATCTCTAGTTCTTATAAAATTAATGATGCGATATGTTGATTGGGTTCTTGTTCTATAAAAATTAAAGATGTGATATGTTGATTTATCTCTTATTCCCATAAGAGTAATAATGTGATATGTTTGACTCTTCCTTCTCACTAAAATCTATTTAGTAATAGGATTAAATTGAGCATAATAAAACTCAAATTGAGGGACTTGGACTTTTAAACCAAACAAGTAAAATGGAACATTAGGAAAAGGAAAATGGTTCATCACTCTAATCCTGGTAGATTAATAAAAGGGATAAAACTATGTGAAAATAGAAAGAAACTTTTTCCATTTACCTTCCCTAGAAGTAAAATAAATAATTTTTCCACCTATATAGAATGGTGTGATGTCATGCCAACATTGGTGGTGTCCCTTAATGATGAAAAATATGTGATATCATAATAAAAGGAATGCATTAATTAAGAAAACTTATAAGAAGTGTGATTAGCAAGCATAACTATAACTTGTATTTTATAAATTGGATTATGGAATGAGTAAATTTATGTGTTTGAGTGCAATGTATAATTAAATAACCTTGATTGTATAAATGGCCATTACACGCCCTATATTTATAGAATACATAATTTGAAAAGTTTGAGCTAATTGAAGGTTTCCTTGAACTAGTATAGGATTACCTAACCTCTTTTGTGGCCTAAGATTTTTTTGGGGATTTTGATATGGTTGTAGTATTTCACCTAACCCTTGTTAGAGAAAACAATAATCATATAGTCATGACACAGGTATACTCCAGGTCATTTTTGGACCTCTCTTTTAGTAGTGAAAAGTTCTTCAAATACATAAGGATTTTATCCCTCTATTAGTGTAAATTAATTCATATGTTTGTGTTGATGGTCCCTACATCCCATCATGTCAAGGGTGGTAACTAATTGAACCTTTATGTCTATCTACCTACTTGGATTAATGAAACACTTTGATGTTGGTGATGTGTTCTAGTTGTGTTGGTCTCCTTGATCATAGATGTGTGTGTTTTTCCCTTGTAGGAGTTTCTGGGTCGTCGTATCCTTTTTGCCTCTTAGCTCGACAAGTGTGATTTGTGACCTTTTAAATGTGGATCTTTATCTCTTGTTTTAAGAATGGAACCCTCCTTGTGTGTTGATTAAGTCCTTGGTGACCTAGGTTTATTGGTAAGTTTAGACAACTTATGTTAAGGATATGAAATAATTTTGGGAAGTTTTCTATTTTTTTCTTTTCTTGGGAAACCTGTTGATGTTTGTTTTCCTTTTGACCTTGGGAAAGATAAGTGCAAGTTGTTTTCGTAAGTTGTTACTCAATTTTTGGTGTGATACACTAGTAGATTGTTGTTGGACCCCCTCTTGATACCTATTTTTCTCTCCTAACTCCCTTGAGTGCTCTTTTGTAATACGAATTAAGCATGTGCTCTCCTTATGTTTATTTCAAGCTTGGGAAGGTTTTAAAATAAATAAATTCTGTTGTGTTATATTGAGTGATTGGTGTCTCTTGTGTTGATATGTTAGTTGTGTAATAATTAGCTCCTAAGTGGAAATATTATCTAAGTGATTGAAGTTCTAATCAGGTTAGTGTTATGTGTTTGAATTTGAGTGCAAATGCAAGTTATATAAAACCTTGTGGTCATGATTTTGCTTAGTATTACCATGAGAATTTAATTGAACCCTTTCAAGTTATAAAAGTGCTTTCAATGAATACTTTGTAGAACTAGAAATATATTTGCTAATTTAGGAGTTCTCCTTGTTGTAAAACCTCATCTTATCGATCTTCAATTAGCAAGACCGGTGAGTAGACATGTTTTCTCATAAAAACCGATGATCATGATTGGTAGTTATTAGCCTTATCTAAAATAACAAACATTGAGGTGTAACCCAACCTAAGTGGAAGTCTTAACATTTATTATTGTAGTGTGTTGAATCCTTGTGTGGCTATGTGGTCATCCCGAGTTCACATACTTGTCCCTACTATACTTTTAATTTCAATGCTTTTCTTGAGATTCCATTGGTAATTTCTTGTATAGATGCTCTATGTTGTAGCTTGGTTGATCACCTAGAGCTACTATGTAGAGTTAAATGCTTGAACCTTTCTTGAATAAATTTTAGCATTCATGCCTAAAAATCTCCCTTCTCCTTGTTAAAAAGTGTTAGACCAAATTTGGGTTATGTTGGGTTTCAGATTTGCACCTGGAGGAAACCATAGTCAAGGGACAAGAAAGTCCCTCCTCTTTGATGGGAGAGGTTCCCTTATTGAAAACAACCAAAACTTATGTACAAATATATAATGTTCATCAAAATGTGGTCTTCTGATATCTTGAAAAGATTTTTATGCCAGGAGAGTTATCAACACATGAGGATATAAGAATTAAAGAGATGATGGAGGCAGAAGAATGCAATACTTTCAAGGAGAAGAGATAGCACATAAAACCCTAATATGTATTGAGCAAAATTCAATACAGAATGAATCATTCACGTTTATAACATACACAATCCACGAGAAAAAAATTTCTTGAGATTATGATAACCAGAACACAAAGTTTCTGATCATGTAAGAGGTTAAATGATTCACACATCGAACCGGGAAAGAGAGAGAGAAATGGAAGAAGAAATGGAAAACCCTTGTATTGATTTCTTTTCAATTTCAAATTACAGTCCTAAAATATCAGAATTCTAACTGTCATAATAGATTTCAGAGCCCATCAAATAACCCACCAAAAATGTTTACAACTTCCCTAAGCAAACAAGAAACGGTTACAACTTATTTTAATCATTCGTGCCCTTTCGCATTCTTGATTCGCGAAGAAACGATAATGGAAGAAAAACTAGGTTTTATAATGTGACCGTTACATTTACTTTAACAGTTTGAATACAAGTTTTCAATCATGCTTTTACAACTTTGAATTTGAGCCATCTACATGGTAGGAAGTGATTGGAGCAGGTGCAAGGAACGCCTTCTCGTCTTATAAATTTTATAGGAATTTGGCATTTTTGACATTTTGGTCTAGCCAGCCAATTTAAATTCTCAACATGAACACGTGGAATCATTTTATTGGAGGCGTGATTGTGGCTCACTTTACAACATTTCAAAAATTTTGACAAAAAGGCTCAAAACTTAGTTTCCTATGTGGGCCCACTTCCCTGATTTTACTTTTCAACGGCGGGCAAATGACCAGGCGGAACTAGGGACCATTTTTGGATTTTTAATTTGCTTCAGGAAATAAAACTAAATTTCCAAAAGTTCCCCGATGATCCGGCTCTCCAAATTGAATTTTCAATGGTGCAACGTGACACATGGCACCCTTTGATTGGTTTCAAGGAAGCGGCTTACTTTTATACTTTATGCTTTTCGCTACAAAAGCCAAAAACTTAAATCTCACCCGAAGGTCAGCCTTTCCCACTTTGAATTTTCAATGTGAACACGTGGCATATTCTAATTGGTGGTGGGATCACACTCTCTTTATTCCTTTTAGTCTTTTTAATGATAAAAACTTAAAGGCTCAAAGTTCTCCGACAACCCATACCTCCACTTTGAATTTTCAACCCTGAAATTGACATGTGTCCTCATCTGATTGGTTACGGACCTTAGGCACTCTTCTTTTCATTTCTTCTCTTGGGCTTACAGCTCGCAATCACCAACCTGTTCTTTTTCCCAAAAGGATAAAGTGGCAAAGAAATATCCTCAGCCCCTTTGGCATGCATTTGGCAAAAAACACCATCCTAGGTCCACCGAGCCATAACTTGCAAAATACAAGGAGTTAGAATGACTTCTTTACCTTTTAGAAATGGGAAAAATTTCCCATCCGATGACAAAGTTTTCAGAGTCCTTGAGGCCTTAAAAAGTACCGATTTCTAAATAATTTACTTTAACCATTTTTCAAAGGGTACTAACTCAAAATTTTAGGTCTAGACTTGGAAAATGAAGGGAAGTTTGAGGGTGACAACAAATTTGGCTCTTTTCGTGGATGGCTTGAAAAAAGGAACAAGACAAGATTAAGAACTACATAACTCTCTTGGAAATAAGGCCAGTTTCTTATCCATTGGGCAACTAGAGTCAAAGGCAAAACCAATACAAGATATAACACACACAATCTAGGAAAATAAACAAAACAAACCAAAAGGGAAGACGAAAACAAAACACACCACACAACAAGGAACAAGAAAGGGAAATAAGCAAAAACCAACACTATACATAATATACAAAAGGACTTCCTAGTCACCTAGGACTTGAACAACTTTAAGTACTTCCCACTATAAGGAAGTGGGAGAGGAGATCCATCCATGTAGTCCAGATAAAAAGAGTTCTTACTAGCAAAATGCCCGATCTTGAAAGGACCAAGCCAAAAATAATCAAACTTACCATGGATTCCTTGAGGCTCATGTCTCTTGTCCCATAAAGCAGCACCATGTGCCCCACTTGGAAAACTCGAGTTTGGATTTCTTGTCAAACAAAGCCTTCAATTTCAATTGATGGGCTGCTATTCTATCAACAACTTGCAATTTTTCCTCATTCATCTTTTGAAGGTACATGATCCTTTTGTCTAAATACCCACTAAAACTTGAATCTTCAATGGATTTCATTAGATGCAAAGATGGAAACTCCACCATCACTGGAAATTGAGCCTCAACACCATATACCACTTGGAAAGGAGACATTCTAATTGCTCTCTTGGGTGTAATCCTATCAGCCCAAAGTGCATCATATAGTTTCTTGTGCCAATTTCTCTGAGACTCATTGACAAGCTTTCGAACAATGGTCACCAAGTTCTTGTTTGTTGATTATGCTTGTCCATTCCCTTGGGGGTAGTAATCTGAAGAATGAGCAAGGGAGATCCCATACCCATAGCAGAAGTCCATCATCTCCGTAGAAGAAAAGTTATAAGCATTGTCGGTCCACAATATTTATTGGGATCTCAAACCTTTTCAATATGTTCTCCTTGATGTAATTGCATACTACTTGAAGTATTAATCTTAATTGGAATGGCTTCCACTACTTGGTGAAGTAATGTGGCCATCAACACATGGGTATGCCCAGACTACAAGGTGGGTTGAGTGTTCCAATGAAATCCAAACCCCATTGTTGAAACGGTTCCTCAATCACCACATGTTTGAGAGGCAAGGGCCAATTTAGGTCTTCCAACAAATGTTTGACATGCTTCACACTTGCCTACCCATTTTGATGCATCTCTAAATAGATTTGGCCAATAATAACCAACACGAAGGATCTTGTGAGTTGTTACAACATAAGAGAAATGACCTCCATAGGCTTGGTCATGAAAAGTAGAGAACAAATTCTGTTGTTCCTTGTCTACACACTTTAAAAACCTTCCATCTATGCCTCTTTTGAACAAGGCATTCTCCCACAAAACATATTGTGTAGACCTCAGTTTGATGGCTCTCTTCTCCTTGGAAGTTAAGTGAGATGGAAACTCACCATAGGTAAGAAAATATGCAATGTCAGCATACCATTCATCTGTAGAACTGAGGAAGAGAACAACTAGGATATCAGCTCCATCTTTGGACACCTCTTTATCACCTCCCTTAGTAATGAGTTCACACATGTCTTTCCCCCAACCAGCTTTGTTGGCACGATGTCAGATCATACTCTTGCAATTTTTCCACCCAATTATCCCTTTTGGTTCCAAATTCTTGTTGTGTAAGAATGGATTTAATTTTTGTATCGAGCACAAGCACAACATAATGAGAGTTAAGGATGTAAAATCTAAATTGCTTAACAACTTTGACAACTATAAATGCATGTTTCTCCATCATGGTGTACTTCAGTTCATGGGATTTCAAAACATAACTCATGAATGCAATTGGGATCTCATGATCTTCAACATTCTTCTCCGGGTTAACACACCAACTAGGGTATTCTCAGTGGCATAGAAATATATAATGAAATCTTTGCTAAAATCGGGGCATGCCAAGATTGGAGTATTTGCAATAGCCTTATTAATGTCCTAAAATGATTCTTTCCCTTCAGAGGACCAACCAAATTCTTATTTCCCCTTCATCATATGAGAAATTCCCATAGTAAGCTCTGCAAAATCAGGGATGAACCTTCTTAGGAAGTTGATCTTACAAAAGAAAGAATGGACACCTTTCTTACTTGTGGAAAGAGGGATTTGCTAAATGTCTTGAAATCTCTCTAGATCAATCTTAATCCCTTATTTTGAAACAATGTGTCCCAATAGATTTCCTTCCATGACACAAAAAACTGACTTCTTAGGGTTCAAGGAGACTCCATGTTCTCTACACTTTTGAAGGACTGTTTCTAGGTGTTGGAAGGGATCTTCTCTCGGTTTTCGAAAACACAGTAAAATAATCCAAATACACCACAATTAATTTCCCATTCAAACTACCAAAAGCCAAGTCCATGGCCCTCTCGAAAAGTAGCACCAACATTGATGAGACCAAAGGGCATCCTCTTGTAGGCAAAGTGCCCCAAGGAGTGGTAAATGTAGTCTTGTGCTGATCTCCGCAAAGTATTCACGTCTACTTGATTATACCCCGAGAATCCATCTAGCTTGGATAGTATCTCAGAGCACCGTGACTTCTTGCAACACTTGATCCATCATGGGGAGAGGGTATTTGTCCTCCAAAGAAGCCTAATTTAGATTTCAAGTCAAAACAAATATGGATCTCACCATTTTCTTTCTAACAGGTACAATATTGGAAATCCATGTTGAATGGTGAATGGGAAAGATGATCTTGGCCTTCAACAACTTTTGTATCTTCGGAAAATCGTATCAGCTATCTTTGGATTATACTACCTTTGCCTTTGCTTGAAAGGATTGATGCAGCTTAAGAGGAATGAAATGTTGCATCTCTTTTGGCTAGAAAGCTTTAAGATCATCATAGGAGTAAGCAAGGACATCCACATAGCTTTTTAACAGATTTACCACCTTCTCCTTCTCCTCCCGAGTGCAACACTTTCCAATGTTGACCATTTTGGGATCATCAAGACTCCCAATATTTACTTTTTCAGTCTCGGCAGATTGTTGAGCTCCTTGGGAAGCTTTAGACTTCACATATCTATCATGTTTATCAAACATATCCTCCAAACTTACAAGACCTTTAGGGATCTTACCGCCTTTCAATTTGATACATCCATCTTGATTCATTTCTTCTTTGACACCTTCTTCACTAGAGGATACACATTCCCTAGGTGATTGTCACTTCCTTCAAAATACAACTGATCAAAGTTATACGTGAGTTCCAAGAAGGAGAGAAGGTGTTGATCATCATTAAAGACCTACAAATTATTTACATTATCGGCACACTGGGCCTATGGATCATCTCAATAGTGAATTTGTCTTGGGAGAAGTCTAGATGAGGGATCAACAAAGACCTCGAGATAGCTAGAGAATCTTCCCTAGTGTTCTTCTTCCTTGGCATAGCTTCAATGGAAAAGGCATTAAAGAACTCAATAGAATCCCAAACCAGATTTCTATAGTGCTTCAACCTTCTATTTTTTATTTGATAAAGGTCCCTGAATTGCTTCACAATTATCTCTGCATCCCAAAGAGAATGAATATTCTTCACTCTCAATTCCTTTACCATGCTCAAACCAAGGATGAGGGCTTCATACTCAACAATGTTATTGGTATTATCAAACTGAAATTTGAATGAAAAGGGATGAATCTTACCTCAGAGAGATCAGTACTACGCTTGACTCCAGAACCAAGCAGATGAGCAACTTCCATCAAATTCCAAGTTCCAAACACCATTAGGATCATGAAGCACTCCCTTTGGCAGACTTGACTCTTCTTGTGACATGATCATGTAGTTCCCATTTCCAATGTCTTCATATAGTATTTGTGATTTAGGATCATCAATATTTTGCACAATGTACTCTGTTTGTTTCTCGGGGAAGTAACTTCTTCATCTTCCCATTGACAGGGATCAAGGCATGTGACCAATCCATTTGGATCTCACCTCCAACATCTTTGTAAAAGTTCCTACTTGGCAACATGCCATAGGAAGGAGGGATATCAACAACCAAGATGGTAGCCAAGACCTTCTTCTCTCGTAAAGCAGAGAAAAGCTACTTATGCATCCTTGATTCTTCCAAACAAAGGGACTTCTCTACTCTCCATGGAATAACAAGAACCATAAGTGTGGGTTAGGGTTAGGCCAAAATCATGAGCCACTTTTGCAGGCATTACATTATCATATGCACCAGAATCAATGACACAATTGCGATTTTGTGGCCAGCTATGAGGAGAGTCACATAGAAGGGCTTGATCTTCTCATTGAGTGAGGTGATTGCAACCACAAGACTGGGTTGAGGTAAAGAAGAAAGACTAGGTAAAAGGCCTTTAGAAGTAGGTGATGGTATTTTGGATTTAGAATTTACAAATTTAACCATCTTGGCAAAGGTTTTTAGATGGGTTTGATAGAACTCTACCTCAGAAATATGAATCTTGGTCTTTTTAGAAGTAGAAGAAGAAGAAGAAGAAGAAGAACTAGTAGAGCCTACATTTTGTGTTGAAGCAGTGGGGATAGGGGCCCCTTCTTGCAACCAATATAATGGTTATGGGGTACTCCTTAGATATTTTAGTAGGTTGCACCACTTTTTCCTTTTTTTTGGTCTTCTCTCAGTCATAACAACATATGACTCACTATTCATCCCTACCACTACATCATCATAATCATCCTCATCATCTACACCCTCAGTGGTGAGGAAATGAACTTGAGATCCACAGGCTCCTCCAGTTCTTCATCAGCTTCATTTTCTTGTTCATCATATAGTTCATTCTCATCTTCATCATTAGGTTCAAGAACCTCACAAGTGGCATTGACAGGCACCTTAAGGGGTGGACCTTCAATTGCCAACCTGGTTTGAGAAGAAGGCAAATGGTTCCTAGGTTGAAAGTTATTCCTTGGAACATCTTGATATGGAGCATGTTGAGCTAATTGCTTCTTGAGGGAAATGAGGTCATTTGCAAGCTTTTGCACCAACTGGTCTACATTAGCTCCAGAAGAAGAGGAAGAAGGTGATGCTTTGGATTTGAAATATTCTCTCTTCAGTTTACCAGACATGATTAAGTCATATTCAACACTAACAACCAATCTCTGATCATCCTCCAACGTTGCAAGGTTAGCTATCCTTAGGGCATAGCTCACTTCAGAAATTGGGCATTCAAGAAGAAGCATTTTTGAATTTGATCAACAGGCCTAGTGTTTTGTGGAATCTTGTGAATAAACTTGTTGAACTTGGCCACAAATTCTCTCATGGGCTCATGTGGATCCTTCTTGATTTTGGAAATATAAGATAGAAAGGCATGTACATCCTCAAGCAGGCTTTAAATAGTCTTCAAATTAATCTCTCATGGTAGTCCAATTGGTGATGGTTCCGACAAGAAGATGGTAAAACCAACCTGCAACATTGTCTTGCAAGGTCTCCACAAATAGCCTAACAAATACATCCTCATGCTTAACTCCAAGGACCCCACATGCAATAATGACAGTTGAAATATGTTCACCAAGATGAACTTTAGCATCATCTCTACGAATTTGGGAAAGTTCTTTTTGTTACCCCTAGGTAACTCATGCAATGGTTGAGGGAGAGCTAGAGCCCCAACTCTTTTCCTCAAGGCAGAGGTACTTTGCCATCCTTGTAAAGATTGTTTGAAGTGGTACTTGAAACACTAGCAAGAATTAGGGCACGAATATTAGGGATAAGTTTTATTCGAGGAATACTACTCCCAGAGGTTTTGTCTTCAGCGGGAGGTGTGCTTGTCTGCACAATGAGCTCTTATATTTCTTCTTGTTGGAGGAAGTTGAAAACCTTGTTGATCCGTGAAGTTGAAATTGGGAATCTTCAACCCCAAGAGCCCCTCTACCATGAGTGTATCTTAGAGTCACTAGATCACATAAATGATCAAATTCTTATTCTTTTAGAAAGGAAATCCATTGAAATGAATCCCCAACAGAGTCTCCAAAAACTGTTGGGTTTCAAATTTGAACCTTGGATGAAACCATAGTCGGGAAAAGAAATTCCCTCCTCTTTGATGGGAGAGGTTCCCTTATTGAAAACAACCAAAACTTATGTACAAATATATAATGTTCATCAAAATATGGTCTTCTCGATATCTTGAAAATCTTTTTATGCCAGGAGAGTTATCAACACATGAGGATAGAAGAATTGAAGAGATGAGGGAGGCGGTAAGAATGCAATACTTTCGGGGAGAAAAGATAGCAGAGAAAACCTAATATGTATTGAGAAAATGCAAGTATAGAATGAATCATTCACGTTTATAATAGAAATAATCCCATAGACACAAATTTCTTGAGATTATGATAACTAGAACACAAAGTTTCTAAGCATGCAAGAGGTTAAATGATTCAAAAATCGAACCGAGAAAGAGAGAGAGAAATAAAAGAAGAAAAGGGAAAACCCTTGTATTGATTTCTTTTCGATTTCAAATTACAGACCTGAAATATCATAATTCCAACTGTACAATGGCTTTTAGAGCCCATAAAATAACCCACCGAGAAATGGTTACAACTTCCTTGAGAAAACAAGAAATGGTTATAACTTATTTTAATCATTCGCGCCCGTTCACATTCTTGATTCATGAAGAAACAACAATGGCGGAAAAACCAGGTTTTATAATGTGATGGTTACATTTTCTTCGCCAGTTTGAATACGAGCCATCGATCTTGCTTTTAAAAATTTGAATTTGAGTCATCCACGTGGCAAGGTGAAGTGATTGGAATGGGCACGGCGAATGCCTTCACATTTTATAACTTTTATAAAGATTTGGCATTTTTGACATTTTGGTCCACTCGACCGATTTGAATTTTCAACGTGAACACGTGGCATCATTTGATTGGAGACGGGAGAGAGGCTCTCTTTACAACATTTCAAACTTTTCAAAAAAAGGCTCAAAAACATAGATTCCTCCATGCAGACCCGCTTCCATAATTTGACTTTTCAACGGATAGAAAAAGACCAAGGTGGAACCAGGGACCATTTTTGTATTTTTAATTTGCTTCAGAAATTAAATTAAATTTCCAAAAGTGCCTCGATGATCCGGTTCTCTGCATTGACTTTTCAACGGCCGGAAAACGACAAGGCGGAACCAGTGGACCATTTTTGTATTTTTAATTTGCTTTGAAATAAAACTAAATTTCCAAAAGTGCCCCAATGATCCAGCTTCTTCACATTGAATTTTAAATGGTGCAACGTGACACGTGGCACCCTTTGATTGGTTATGGGGAAGTTTCTTACTTTTATACTTTATGCTTTTTGCTACAAAATCCAAAAACTTAAATCTCACCCGACATGGCCCGCCTTTCCCACTTTAAATTTTCAACGTAAACATGTGGCATCTTCTAATTGGTGGCGGGGTCACAGATCTCTTTATTCCTTTTAGTCTTTTTAACCAAAAAAACTTAAAGGCTCAAATTTCACCGACAACCCATACCCCCGCCTTGACTTTTCAACCTGCAAATCAACACATGTGCTCATCTGATTGGTTGTGGGCCTTGGGCACTCTTATTTTCATTTCTCTGCTCGGGATTACGGGCTTCGCAATTGCCAACTATGCTTTTTCCAAAAAGGGAAAATTGGCAAAGAAATATCCTCGCCCCATTTCGGCCCGCCTTTGGAAAAAACACCATCCCTGTGTCCGTCGAGCCATAACTTGCAAAATACAAGGAGTTAGAACAACTTCTTTACCTTTTTGGAAATGTGAAAATATTTCCCATCTAATGAAGAAGTTTCGGGAGTCCTTAAGGCCTTGGAAAGTACCAAATTTCAAAATACTTTGCTTTAACCATTTTTCAAAGGGTACCAACTCAAAATTTTAGGTCTAGACTTGGAAAATGAAGGGAATTTTGAGGGTGACAAATGGGTTCGAGGATCCACTTTTATTTGAAATAAATAAATTCCACAAAGGGTTTGATTTCTATTATTATGCATTGTTCCCTACCTATTTTTCGTGACTTAGGAAGGAAGTAAAATCAAATGGGAGGGGATGTAGTGCCCACTCTTCTTGAAACTATTTCATTTTGATGTTGATACTTGATGGATTGATACTTAGACATTGTGATTATGATACATTGATTAGTAGATGATTGATTATACTGATATTTGTACTATTGACATTATGTGGTTTACATTTTATTATGATGTACTAGATGGTGATGATAGACAGTTCGATATATGGTGATTTTCGTTATTTGGATTTTATGTTGCACGTTATACTCTAGATGTTTTGAGTAGAATTATAATCTCATGGATGTTAGGATTAGATTTTGATATATTGATGGATAATAGAATTTCTAATGTCGAATGATTACTATTGATTTTATATGTATATTGTCTCAATATTGTTAATATGGCCAAAAGTCCAGAGAGGTATGTTGTTGTGTTGTAGGACTTTTATCACATACTATAGACATCAAAATCAGGTCACGCTCCCCTTAGCCCCTGTTAATTAATCGAATTCAACACACTTACCTAACCATGGCCACTTTCACCACATATTAATATAAATTAATTACTCCAATTAAATTAATCTTTATTCTCATTATGACTATTATTTAATTACCTTAATTAACTTAATACCCACCCCTCCACCACACCTAGCCACCTCACCCTAAGCCTATTATTAGCAGGTTTCCATAACCAACTAAAACCTAACTAACACCCTAAAATTGAATGCCTACACCCCACTCTTGTGAGACACAACGGTAACCCCGCTCCTGTCTCTGGATGAATAGAGAGGTCTAGCAGAATTATATATCCATGATCTCCTATTTTTAGCATGCCTAGGGAATCTCACCTTAACCGATGCCAGTCACCCCTAAACTAACGCCGGTCAGCCCGTAACCACCGTCGGTTACCATTAATCCCTCTTCCTACCTCATTCTTGGGGTTGGCACATTCACGAGGGAGAAGCACTCATGCAAGAAAGTAGAATATAGATTATCTCTCACACGTACGTCCAATATTGATCTAAGCAACCATCCAACACTCATCCCATCCTGGATTTGATTCAACCAAGCAAGAAGGAGAGAACAAGTAGCCCATACAAGAGCTACGCTGCAACACTTGTTGACCCTCCACATCATTCAGCCTCATACCAACACCTTCGTTCCTCACTGAGACCTCTCGAACTAGCTTTAAATTAAGTGAAACATTTTACTCCTCTAGTTTATTTACTTCTTCACTGTATTTCCATTCATGTTGTATATCATTTACTCTCTCAGCCACCCATTGACCACCTTTCATACTTACACCTCCATATCCCTGCTAAAACCTTGCCAAATCGAGTCGAAACAACCTAATACCTCATTTTGACCAACCCAGCTCCTTGTGTAAACAAAAAGGAGACCCAAAACCCATTCTCGTGACATTCCCAAGTATCCCACAATAACCGCATCGGTTACTTCTTAGCCAAGCGTCGGTTAGCCTCCATCACATTGGATCAATATATCACCTTTCTCCAACTCAAATCTCAGCTCACCCCAGCTCCACCAAAATCCTTTTAAACCTACCCATTGACACTTTGTTGTATTACTTAGATCTCAAACACCTCATTCTCGCTCCCTACTAACTAGAAAAACCTCCCTAGACCTCTTTCTTGACCTTTTTCCATTTTATCGGTGACCGGTGTTAGTCACCCTTAAGCGGCATCGGTTATACCTAAACCAACATTGGTCTCTATATTTTACCGAGACTTCCTTGAATAGTAACCTAACTACCTATCCTCGAGTTACTCACAACTACTTGTGACCCTTTTCGATCTCTGCTAAACCCTGCAAGAGCCTATAATCATTTACCTAACCTTTGGATCATGTTCTAGCCTGGCCTATTAGATTAGATATTACTTATTGTATTTCTTATGAGATATCTAAATCATATTTACTATAGTAGGACAGCATTTACTTTATTTCTCACATTAAATTGCTTAAACAGTGGACTGACAGTCATCTAGGAAGTATCACACTTCCCGGATCTAGTATATGCTAGGTAGCCTTCGCATATATTGTTTAACTATTTCGGTGGTCTTGTTTTCTATCTCGGGTAGTTCCAACCAAAAGTAAGCTCTCATGGTCAGCTATTGATCGAGAAGTCGAACGTGCTGATAACATTCAACCGTTTACAACGGGTATTCCTCCTATACCCATTACCTTATCTATTTTGTCATTACTTCTAAGAAATGCTAAGAATCGGAAGTGAAACATTTTAGCATGCCCGGTGGGACCCATTCGGGGTTGCTTGTATTTTATTCATTCTTAGCATAAGTTGTGTGTTTGTTTCCCTTCTAAAAAGCATACACATTAATGTTTCTTCCTTGGTAATCTTCTTTTTTCTTTCTATTTGCTCTAAAAGAAACCTTTCTTTTGGTGTACTTAAAAAGAACTCTTCTTTTCTTTCATTTGTATTGCATTAGTGAAAGAGCATACTTTCTCCCATTCATTCTTTGTGTCATCGAACTTCATATTTCGATTTGGGTTTAAAACAAGTGCATTGCATTCTGATTTATCTCATTAGCTCACATTAAATGAGGGAAACCTATACGCTAGAATTCATGCCCAACTGATTGTTGACAAAAGAATCATAGAAAAGAACTTTCTTTATCTTTCTCTCTCTTTAAGTCTTATCCAAACATCACAAATTTGAAAATACACACATTTTTAAACAACATCCCACTCGGAAGAAGTTGTAGGCGATCACACAATTGTGGTATAGTGGGCACCTTGCTCATTACTTCTATCAAGTCATGTCTCAAAGGATGGCTGCCCCCACCATAACATTCCTGAAACCTTACCCAGTAGATTTCCTTCTTTGTAAGAAGCCTTCCTCACCAAAAAATCTATTTTACAATTCATGTGTCAGTCCTATAAATAGCATAAGCTGAACAAACATAATAGAATAGGCACTCCTAGGAAGGTATCTTTCTTAGTGTTTCTATTTGACTTACATTTTGAGGTGTGAGATTTACGTTCTTCATCTTTTTCATTTCTCCTTGCACACTCCTCATCACCATTGGTGTATTCTCGACTTCGTCCTGGGTGTGCCCGGATCATATTTACATCATTCTCGAGACTTCCGGGTTTGATTCGCACAGATCTTAAATCAAAACCATTTTCCTTTATCTCTTTTTCGATTTCACAAGAACTAGATTTCGGTCCAAAGTGACCGTTATCGGTTACCCTCTAATCACCAAAGTGGTTTAACCCAACCGGCATCGGTTTATAGTCCTTTTGGTTAACCTACCCAAAAGGACACCTATTTCATCTTCTGTGTTGTTAAAAGTTCTTTCATCATTGTCCATATCTTCTTGGTTCGATAAAAATCCACCCTACATCTCATCTTGTCTAGAATTTATCGGTTTGGACCATTGAGCCCCGATATAATGAATAAGTACGCCAAGGTGCATAGGCATGCAAGTCCTGAGTTGAGGGATGGGTGTGCAAGTTAAAGGTGTGCAAGACATGGGCTGAAGGATAGCGCAGCAAGAAGAAAGTGCACAAGGCATAGTGAAAGAAGGGCACACGGAATAAAGCACATAGGTCGAGCCCGGTGTCGGGACTTAGCCATTTTTGGTGTAGGAAGAAGCAGGACCCAACAATGCATGCAAAGCAAATCATGTCAAACTGACAACACTTTGGGCCCACGGGAGGAATACGCGTAGCGTTAGAGGCGCACGTGGGAGATAATGATGACAGAACGTGTAGAGCCCATTCTAGGTAGTAAGCGCACTTAGGCGACCATCATGGCCAAATGTGCAGAGCCCAGATTTGAAGGAGCATGTTCCCAAGGAAGGCCCATACGGATGCCCGACAGGCGAATCGAGGAAGTGGATGGAGGAATTGGTAGTTTGGATGCCTATATATGTTGCACCTTTAGGTGGATGGGAAGAGGTAGTTGGATATTGAGTAGATAGTGGAATGCATGTTGGTACGGATATACTGCAATCATACTAAGGGATTGGGTAGAGATGATATGCCAAATTAATGTATTAAGGGGCTAGGTTGTATTGTTCCTAGCATGAATGTAATGAGGACTCAAACATGAATGAGAATGAGTATAGTTATTCCATATTCATATTGTATCATTTCTATTCATGAAAGCTATGAAGTAGATGTAAGTCTGTGTATTTTCTTTTTTTTATTGTCATCAGTTATTTACAATACTGTTTGGAATGAGCGCATATGTCTAGAGGCCGCTCTGAGCCCTGTGATGATTGTGTGTCTCATTGCCACTATCACTCATTAAGTTACTGGTTTAGATGATGCTTTCCCACTTAACTCATATAAAAGAGAGACTCGGTACCCACGCGTGCCTCAGGTGAGCATCCAATTCCCACTGGGTGATAGGCCAGTGCGCATGGGATTCCCCTTGTTCTTCTAGTGGGTGTAAAGATGACTACATCTTGGTTCCATTCTAGAGAGACCTCTTTTCGAATTTGTAGTGGGAAATGACATGCATTTGATCTCACGTATAATGAGTGATGACAGAGCACTTGACTCTGGAAAGTATTGATTCATGGTTTAAGAGCATGACGAATGAATTTTGTCGAGAGATTCAAGATCTTGGTTCTAGGTTTAATGCACGTAGATGGGTAGAAGATAACGTCTACCATGAGTTGTATGAGACATTCTTTTGTTGCTTTCCCATAGAGCTACATGGATGGCTCTCAGCATATGCGACCAGATCAAATTGGTATTATAGATCACGCACGTGGACCCAAGAAGAATACCACAGTCCAGGATGCAGATCTGACATGGACCCGTGCTGTGAATCATTGGTGGAAGGGTGTGTTGGCTGGCTACACCCTGGAGTATGCTATTTCTACATACTCTTGTCCAGAAGTTGCTGAGTTTGAATTTTTACGGGAACCCAGAGGATCGTTTCTATGTGCTATCCCTTTGGAAATGAATATTTTGATTGTTACCTTGGGTTTGGAGGCATTTAATGGCCGGCTAAACCACTCCGAGCGCTGGGCGAGGAAGCTAGGATGGGGGAAGATGGCAGATTTTGTAGTGGCAAAGGAGAGGGAGGAAAGATGACTCTGGTATGGTGAAGCGCATGAAAGGGAGATTATCGAGATGGTGTGAGGTTACGGTGTGTGATAGATATATAGAGGTAGACGTTGTGGGAAGGATTTTAGGTTCACGCGGAAGACGTGGAACTCCGGGCGTCCTGTGCTACCCCATCTTAGCAAGCGCATGAGAGATACCCTTTAGGCTTCGAGGAGAGTTCGTCGCGAGACGAAGGAAGAGTCATTGACACATATCTCGAACCCACATAGCATCTCTAGACCCGTGCACTTGGCTTTCCAGATCAAGGGGAGAATATCGTTAGCCAAATTGGTATCGGGGGAAATAACCGTTTTACACGCAGGAGGTATAATTTCTCGTTTGCGACTTCTATTGCTGCGCATATTCCAAGTTTTTTGAGGGATTTTTGGACAAGGAACAAGTGCACCATCCTTCTCTCACGTCTAGAGTGGCACGGGGTACACTATTGGTAGCGGGACCTCATCATAGAGCGTCGGTGTGCGGTTCGGTGGGATGTGGGACCCTTGGCACAACTAGTACAAGACCTAGAGGGCCAGGAGGAATAGGACCTGGTGGGCCTAGTGGACTTGGTGGAAAAGGAGGTACATGACCTGGTGGGCTAGGGGAGGTATAAGACTGGTGGGTCTAGTGGATCTCGGTGGAGGAGGAAATTATGGAGGGAACCAAGGTTCTAGCTCAGGAGGACAAGGACCCCAACAACCCCCTCAAGTTTTCTTTGAGATGTCATTACATTTACTAGATTATAGAGGCATTGAATATGATGTAGAACACGTTCACAAGTGTGAGTTGTTATGGTGCACAAAAGGGATCACTAGCCACGAGAAAAAGGCAAGTCATTTGCAATGACATTGTAAGGGCGCACGTATAGCTGGTATAGGAAGTATGACCCCCATTAGACTGTGGTGGATTATACATTAAAGAATGCCCTTTTGACATAATTCCACATCCTTGAGTTTGAGAAAAGAGCATTAGTGCCTTAAAGGAGATTCAACAAGGCATGGCAGAGAGTGTGTCGGAGTACGACACACGGTTTAAAACTCTCTTATCAAAATTGTCATATGACAACCATCCTTCACAACATGCTTAATGGTTTGTTGGAGGGTTTATAACTCCTTTCGAAGATTCCTATCCCATAAAACTTTCATAGATCCATGAAGCGTTGGAATCTACTCGCGTGCGAAAGCCGTTAGAAGTGTTGACACTGGAGTTAGCCCATTTTTGGAGGCTCAAATCACTGTTATGGCTAAGAAGTTAGAGAATTTTCTTGCAAGCTTAGCGCATGAGACACGTAGTGGGTTATGGTGTATAAACTGTGAAGTAGAAGGGCATGTCAAGGATAATTGCTCCGAGGACCGTGCGCACTATAACAAGAGATTGTGAGATCTGTCATGGGGACCATGATGCAAGTAAATGTCCCCTGTTGCAGCGTGTGATGGGGAAGAATGTATCCTGTTACTATAAATTCTTCTCCTCTATAACCCATGATACTAAGGATTACAAAATCATTGACCAGATCCATGAGGCCATTGATCGCGGGGCACGCTGCATCAAAGCATTGCAGCAGTTCTAGAGGCGATGATCACCAAGTATGAGGGGTGCACAAATGAAGTTGCATGAGGAAGAGGATTTTACGGAGGATTCCATGATCGTGGTAACCGTAGAGGGGGAAGAAGTGAGTTCCCTCAAGGAACCTGATTTAATGTGCGGATCTACGGATCACTATAAGCGTGAGTGTCTAGATTTGTTGCAGTAATCATGGTATGGAAGAAGCACAAGTATGAGGAGTGCCACGATTTGTTCGAGCATATGAGTCAATAGCACTAGAAGGAAAAGGACACTGTAATGGTAAGTATCAAGAAGGCAGACACCCAATGGATGCCACGAGAGTAGAAGCGTGATGCAGACTTGGAACTTGTATTAGTTACTACAAGGGTAGAGGCCGCACGTGCAAGGGAGATGCCAAGGTAGAAAACTTGGTTTCAAGGGAAGAAGTGGTACATGGAAGGTACCCAGACCCCGTGCATCAAAAAGAGGTATACCAAGATACCATGGATGTGATCCAGAGTCTACAAGGAGAAATCCAATGTCTGAAAGAGTAGACCAAGAGGGAAGAGAAAAGGAGGGTTGAGGCACCAAAGGAAGACCTGGATGAGGTCAAGGAGGTATGAAAATTCTAAGGCAAGAGAATATTATTCCCTTCCGGGAGCATGGTTGAGGGAGAAGGTACCACGTGCAAGAGAAGGGCGTGAGAGGCAATTTTTGCATGCAAACCTTCCTCCTCACAACCTCGACTATGATAAGGAGATCACGTTAAATGCAGTCATAGATGGATGGATCCTTAGCAATATCCTCATTGACACAGGCATGGAATTCAATGTTCTCACTTTGGATGCGTGGCATCGGATGGGAAGGTCTACATTACAGCCATCTTCAAATGTGTTGTATATGGCAAACAAGACAAAGGAAATGCCCGTAGGTGTACTAAAGGATGCAGTTATCACCATTCAGGGAACCAAGTTTACTGGGGACTTTGAAGTCTTGGCACTCACCGAGGTAGACAATTTCCCTAAGCATTGCTTGGGTGCCGATGGTGTTACAAGAACAATGCAGACATTCGGTTCAACAAAGGGTACATCAGCTTTGAGAACAAGGAAGAACGTGTCATCATACCTTTGGCTGATGGGAAGTCAACCCCCTATACCGAACCATTGGGAGAAGAGGTTCTAGATAGGATATACGTGTGCTCAATTAGAGATCCAGAGATAATCCATCCTACCAATGGAGTTATCCAGTTTGAAGATGCTCAGTCGGTGAGTGACACCACTAGTATGGCATGTGATAATTGGGTGCATGGGACCTATGAGTTAGTTGGTAGGCACTTGAGAGGGTTAGTGACAAAGGTAACAAAGGTGCGCACTATTAGGCACCTAGGAGGAAAGGAGATACCTAAGAACTGGGGGATCCTTCCTGAAATCTTTTGTAGAAGATGGAGGCTCAGTGGAAGGAAGAAAAGGAGTGAAGAGGGATGTTGAGTTATGTGCTACTAGAACTTCCGCGCCCTAGTGGGTGATGCATTAGGACAACCTTTTAAATTGGCACGAGGTGAGAATCACCCCTCTCTGTCTCCAGTTCTCTAGAAGTAACATGCCCACCACTATCAAATACTATCATGGTAGTGAGCCTACTTGTTTCCACATCTAAACATGTGAGGGTGTTTGGAGAGAAGGTGTGGAGGATTTTCTGCCATCCCTCTGGATCCATAAACTGTACTCTACGTTGCAGGGTTGTGTGCACACATGGTACATCCACTCAAACACACCACCAAATAGGGAATTGGCAATAACTAGTAGATGATTTCGTCCAAGTGTTTGAGTACCGGAGCACCAAGCCATCGGTGGATAAGGCTTTGTAGGAGGTCAAGCTCCTTACGATGGGGGAAAGTTCCGGGGAAAAGGATAGGCTTGTGGAACTACTAGAGAGCCATGTTTGGATGTGTAGTTTAATGAAGATGAGTCTAATGAGATACGATTAGAGCGTGTATGTGTAGAGAAATAAAAGGGCAAGATGGTCTATGCCAAGATGGTGAAGAGATGGAGAACTTGGAGGTTAATAATCCTCTAGCCTCACACAAAGTGATGGATAGTGCTGATGAGACGATGCACACCTATCATGAGCCTTTGAAAAAAGAAGATTAACATTGGGTCGGAGGAAGCACCTAAGGAAACTATCATTGGGGATTATTAGTTAGAGAAGGAAGTCTTCAAGATCATTGAACTTTACGTGAATTTGAGCATTTGTTCCGCGCATGGATATCATGAGCTCAAAGGCGTTCACCACTCCTTAGGGGAAATGAGGATTAAGTTCAAGGAAGGTGCTGCCGATAAGAAAGAGACCATACTAGATGAATCCTAACCTATGCGTGAAGGTCAAGGAGGAAATAGAAAAATGATATCGTCGGGGATCATTGAGGCGGTGGAGAGTCGGAGTGGATAAGTCCGATGGTAATCAACATCAAGAAGGATGGGTGGATTAGGATATGTGTTGATTACAAGGAGTTGAATGCAAGATACATCATTGATCCTTTTTGACCCCATTTACTGAAGAGATCTTGGAAGGAGTGGTAGGGCACGAAGTCTACTCTTTCACGGATGGGTTCTCAGGATATCACCAGGTGAGAATTGCAAAGGAGGACCAGAGAAAGACAACTTTCACCACCAAGTGGGGAAGTTTTGCATATATGGTCATGCCCTTTGGGTTGAGGAATGCGCTGCTATCTTTTCACACTTTGTGGCACAAGCCTTCAGGACTTCATCCACAAGTTTCTTCATGTCTATTTGGATGATTAGGACCGTGCATATAGATTGGTTAAAGACCATTGTGACAATTTAAGGCTAATGTTTGAAAAGTGTAAGTAGTTGAGGATATCCCTCAACATAAAGAAGTGTGTATTTGCTACACCATTTGGGACCCTGTTGGGGCACATCATATGCAAAGAAGGCTTGTTGGTAGATCCTGCCAAAATTGCAGTAATTGTGGGATTGTTTGAGCCAACTAGCCAAAGCGCAGTGCGCAGATTCCTTGGACACACGGGATACTATCAAAAGTTCATCAAGGGATATGCAAGGATCGCCACGCCTTTAGAGGAGTTTCTCAGACATAAGAGTTCCTTTCACTGGGGAGAGGTGCAACAAAGGGCATTTGACACATTGAAGGATAGGCTTGTCACCACACCCATCTTATGTTTTCCTTCTTGGGACAAGCCCTTCCATGTTCATGTGGATGCCTCTGGAATGGCCATTGGAGCAGTAATTACACACCTCTAGTGAGGGAACTATTGTTCACCCTCTTTGCTTTGTAAGAAGGAAGTCGATGACAAGAAGCACAAAATTACACCACAACTGAGCGCGAGGCATTGTCTATGATCTACGTGCTTCAAAATTTTAGGCAATATCTGTTAGCAACTCCCTTCATTTTCTACACTGACCACATGGCATTGAAATATTTGGTGAACAAGCCCATTCTACAAGGGCACATATGCCGATGGGTGTTGCTATTCCAAGAATTTGAGTTCACCGTGGTTTTCAAACCAGGAAAAAGCAATTCTGGACCTGACCATTTATCCAGGATTGATTCAGGAGAGGACGTGCAGAGCATAGAGGATACTATGCCAGATGCACAATTATTTAGGTTGCGGCATGCCCTCAGATTTGGAGGACATTGTTGTGTTCCTTAAGATAGGTCAGGCACCAGAAGGAATGAGAGTGCTAGAAAGGAGGCAACTTGCCATACGTACGCGCCCTACATGTTGATCAGTGGGGGCCTATACAAACTAGGGCATGATGAGGTTTTGCACATGTGTGTGCTAGAGCATGAGCGCCTCACCATCATAGAGGAAGCACATGGAGGAAGTGCGGGAGGACATTATGTAGGTGAAGCCACCGTGTGTAAGATATCGATGGCAGGATTATGGTGGGAGACCTTGTATCAGGATTGTAAGGAGTATTGCAAAGTGTGTGACCATTGTCAGCGCATTGGAAAGCCAAGATGAAGGGATGAAATGCCCTTGTGCCCTATCCCTAGCGTTGAGCCTTTTGAAAAATGGGCAATAGACTTTGTAGGCCCTATTGCACTAGCAACGCGTAGGACTAGATCACGCTATGTGATCACTTGCATCAGACTATTTGACAAGGTGGGTGGAAGTAGCCCCAACTAAGGACTGTACAAAAACCATGACAGCTACAATAGTAAGGTTTCTGTGGGAGAATATCATCACACGGTATGGATGCCCTTTGAGCCTAACCAGCGATAGGGGCACACACTTCTTGAATGAGATCGTGAGGATTTTGTTGGCAGAATTCATGGTAGCTCATCACAAAACTACCCCTATCACCCTCAGGCAAATGGAACTGCTGAGGCATTTAACAAAATACTTAGTCACACATTGACTAAGATCTGTGATGTTGGAAGGTAGGATTGGGATGATAAGGTATCAGTTGTATTGTGGGCATATAGGACAACTTATAAGAGGCTAAACAAAGCCACACCATTTCAGTTGGTGTTTGGCGCAGAAGCTGTCCTACCAATTGAATTCATGTTACCTTCTCTACGTATAGCACGTATAGGAGGGATGGATGATGAGCAAGGCGGAGGAAAGAATTGATGAACGATGAAGGTGGATGAGTGGAGATCACTCGCCAGGTGGAGCTAGACCACGTAAAAACAAAGTAGAAAGCATGGCATGACCTCCACATTAGAACAAGAAGTTTGAGGTTGGGCAAATGGTACTCCAATATGATTCCAAGTTTTATGCTATCCTATGAAGTTGAAAGTTCATTGGTTGGATCCTTATACGATCTCGTACATCTTGAGTCAAAGGCATGCGTGCCATTCAAGCACTAGATGGGACACGGTTACCAGGACACTTCAATAGGAGTAGCAGTCAAGCCCTACTATAAATAAGTCTTCAGGGTGTTTTTCAATAAGGTAGTAGTGCCAGTTAGCTTAGGTTTTGTTCTTGAGAAGTTTTTCTTCTGTTTCTCATTGCTAGTTTGTGTTGCACCTTGGGTGTCGGTGACCTCATTACTTCCTAGTGAAGAAGGATATGCACAGAGGACCGTGCATCAGTTTAATTGTGGGGTGGAGTAGTAAGGTGGAAGAAATTGAAATATAAAGTGCCAGGAAAGAGTGGCTTGCTTTGTAGAGCTCGGTTGAGTGGCCCTATGGAGAAAATGTGAAAAGGAATGGTGGGTGTCAAGAAAAGGTTACATTGTGGAACCACGTACAAAGGTTAGAAGAAGTGCATGAACAACACAAGGTAGGAGAAATTTAAAATCATGATAGAAGAAGTGCCTTCGGTGCATGGTATGCGCGCACACAAGTCTCATGTATAGATGATGGGTTGCACGCTAGAAGGTTGGATAATGTTTCGTGTTGTCACGTGAGTTAAGGTGCTAAGGTGTGGTGCATGAGTTAAGGCATGATAGTGTGGCGCGAGAGACAAGGTGCGAAAAATCAAGATTTTTGAAAAATTTGAATTTAATGCGAAGGTACAAATGACAGGTAGGGTAGCATTTAATGTTATAGAGTAGAAAAAGCTATAAGTAAAGTGTCGAGGCACTTTCATTTTCACTTTGCGAATATAAGGAGAAGCGATTTTGCAATTGTGGCAATGTAGGGCTTCCAAAATTTGATCATGTGAAGAAAGATATGAGAGGTTGAAGTGTGAACAACTAGTTTGGAGTGTGAACCAAGAAGAAGGGATTTCACGGGCATGAGAAGGATTGTGAGAAGGTGTTGTCTTGTGGAAGTATTATCCCAAGTTAGGTTTTTTTGAACTAGGGCACAAGTGAAGCTATTCTCTTCACAGATTTGAGATCTAAGATCTGCAAGAGGTGAAAAGCAGAGTGACAAGGAGTGAGTGAAAGGATACGAGGACATAGACAATGGCACCAAAGAAAGGAAAGGGTAAGGGAAAGGAAAAGTAGTAAGAACCTCGAGACGGGTACGAATGAAGAATGGTATGTAGAGATGTAGTACCTAGATGGGGTAATGATGGGTAAGGAGTGGGAGTCCCACCTAAGGGACGTGCCTATAAGTGACTACAACCATCGAACGAACATGATCGAAAAGGAAATGGCACTGGAGTTAGTGTGCCCCACAAATAAATGAACACCAGAGGGTTTGCCCATCTACAATGATGATGTAAAGGTCAAGATGGAGAGAGTGGGGTTTGTAACTCTATGAGTTGCCCTATTTTGGAAAACCAGAGCAACTATATCAATGGCTAATGTCGAGGGTGCATGAGGATTACTTCTATTTTTTAGGGTGCAAGATGTGCATTACTCCTCAACTCATCTCACAGTTCATAGGCCTCATATGTGAAGGAGACACTTGGAGGATGACCTAGATGACAAGGAGGTAATTCAGGAAACCATCACCGAATATGCCTGCAAGAATGGGTCGAGGTACTATGACATTTCAGACATCAAGGACCCGGTGATGAAGATGGACACACATCTGGTAACAAAGTTGAATGGGCAGGAGAGATGCACCCAGGTCAACAAACCATGGTTACATGTTTGCAGAAAGATCACAGAGGGCACCATATATAACTTGTTTGCATACATCGCAGAGGAGAATGTTAGTTGCATGAAAGAAGGTGAAAAAAATACTCTTTGAAACATCCTAATAACCATCGTGTTTTCATAAATTGGAGTGCTTGATGCTTGAAAAATTTTTGTGTGGGAGTACCCTACCGAGGATCCTTTGCCCTCAAAGCGGTTTGAGAAGTATGCATGTGACACAATGACAACACCCCACAAGGCACCACTGGAGAAGTGGTATACATGCCTAAGGAATGCGTTTAGGGTAGATTGGAGGATTCCCGAACAACTACCAGTAGTCATCAAAGGAGAAGCTGAGTTTGTAGTATATCAACACTTCTACCTGGGTAGGTTCAAGCTAATAGATGAATCATGGAGCCCATGTGCAAGCTTCCCTTTGCGTTCACAAACTAATACTTCAAGTGGGAGTAATCAGATTCATGGAGTCCAAAAAGATGAAGTTGGAGCTGGGTAGTTAGACCGGGAGCACAAAGAAATGTGAAAGAAATTGAACTACCCTAGAGGAAAGTGCGCATACAGAGAGATAAATTTCGCATGAGATACAAATGACAAGGCCAATAACGCTTCCCATTGTAGGAGGATCCGTGGCACCCACGTACCTCCTCATAAGGCCCAAGTTTGAGATGCACACGTACTAGGAAAATGTGATCTCCATACCTGAAGATCCCATGAGCAGGAAGAGGCCCACACCCAAGAAGAGGGGAAGAGAGGAAGAAGAAGTGCCAGTGTGCAGATCGCTCTGAGATAGTAAGTATGCCATCGACAAGCACCAAGCATAACACCTACGTGCGCAGGAAGAAATCACCGGTGAAGGAAAAGACACCGTGAGGTGGAGGCACTGAACAACCCCTCACCAAGGAGGATTCATCGGAAGAAGAAGAAGAGAAGGAAGAATCCCTTCCAAGGAGCCACCTCTCAAGAAAAAGTAGAGGATAGAAGAAGCTGACTCGGAGGAGACAGATAGCTTGGGGAAATACATGGGTGGAAGGGAGGACAAGAGTGAGGAGGATAGCAAAGTGGGGGGATGAGCTTGAAAGAGGAGCCACATGTCTTCAGCGGATACGACTCAGAGAAGAGAGAAAAGGGGAAAAATAGGGTTCATATTCGTGCAAAGTGTAAGAGTACCTAGGAGGAGGAAGGTGCCCAAGACATGGGAAAGAGTGGAGAGGTTGGCATGGAGAAATAGGAGCCCATAAGCTTCATGAAGGAGTAGATAACTGAGGTAGTGTAGAGAGAGGTAAAGGAAATACTTGAAGCCTTAGTAGATCAATAATTTGGAGCGCATCACTGACATAGTGCTGGAGGAAGGGAAAGAGGAAAACATAGAGAAGGAACAAGACAATATGGGAGGAGGTCCCAGTCTGACTGTGAGTTTTCCCAAAGGCGCGTGCTCGAGAAGAAGGACTCTTGATGCAGAGCAAAGGGCATTAATGGGCTATGATGGAGACTCAAAGAAGGTGCTACACGCGCGGTTCTAGAGCACATTACCCACATAAAGGATTTTGGCCATGGGGTCATTTGAGAGGAGGGCATGGACCCCAAGACAAAGAAGATGCTCTCTTGGGCATTTAAATCCCACATTGATGAGCCATACTTTGAATTCTACCAAGGGGAAATTATAACAAACTTGCATTCTAAGGAGCTAGACTTTGAAGTCCAACGCCAAGGGGCAATTATAAATTCCCAAGAACTCTCGGATGAGCAGCTCTCAGAATGTTCTCAACAAGGTCGCAGTGGAGACGGAGGTAAGGCTATTTGCACGAAATGATAGATAAGGGTGCTAGAGGGAAATCTAGCAAAGAAAGAGGAGGAGATAGCGAGAAGGCCAAGAGTCTGAAGTAGGAGGAGTTAATCAAGACACAGCGCCTGAATCGAGAGCTAAAGGATGCAAAGGAGAAGGTGCAAGAAGTATACAAGAAGGTGGAGTCCATCAAGAATGCCATCATTTCAAGCACCTGGACCTAGCGCCAACCCCACAAAAGTACGCATCATCTCTCGGAATTTTGGAATACCTAATGCGTGTCCTCACCATGGAGAGACAACCATTGGCCCTGGAGTCTGCAGAGGAAGTGGCAACACACTTAAAGAGAGAAGACAAGTTGAAGGTGGTAGCGCTCATTGTTGAGTATAGCAAGGTGCTCGTGGATGTTAAGATCATTGCATAATTTGCTTTGAGGCCACATATGATAGTTGCGCAGATAGGGATAAGGTAGCAAGCACCTTGGTCACTACCCATGAAGCAGAGCTAAAAGAGTTCTAAGAGAAGAATAAAGGAAACAAGGTGGAGAGGGACAAGGTTCTTGCCGAAGTAGAAAGAAAATCTGAGGCAATTGAAACATTAAGGGGCTCAATCAAGGCCTGGTTGAAAGAACTATACCCTCAAATTACAAGGAGGATGGACACGCTCAAAGAAATGGGAAAAGAGATGGAGAAAATACTTGACACTTTGGGCATCCAGGGAATTGGCCTAAGTTTTGATGAGGTGAGCACCCTGATCGGCGACCTCTGTCAGAAGGCATAGGGTGAGTTCGACATATGGAACAAGCTGGACGCAGACTTATGGAAGGATTTTCCTAGCTTTTGAGTTAATTCCCCTCCCCCATTATTCCTCCTCTCCCAATTCTTTCATTCCTTTATTCTTTTGCAAAATGTAATACTACACCTTGGTTCCTTAAGGCAACATACATCTTGGTTTCCGGTGGATTTTTCTGCGGATGGAGAATAGGTGAAGTGTGGGGTGATGTTGAGCCCCTAAAATATCGAATATGTATGCCAAGACACGCATACATGCACAAGTCCTAGGTTGAGGGATGGGCACGCAAGGTAAAGGCACGTAAGACATGGGAAGGATAGCCGCGAAGAAGAAAGCGCGTAAGGCATAGTGAAAGAAGGGCACACGGAATAAAGTGCGCAGTCGAGCAGCCGAGACTTAGCTTTTTTGGTGTAGGAAGCAGGACCCGACAACGCACATGGCGAATCATGTCAATATGAAAACATGGGGCCCACAGGAGGAATACGCGTAGCGATAGAGGCGCACATGGGAGACAATGATGACAGAATGTGTACAGCCCATGCTAGGTAGTAAGCGCACTTAGGTGACCATCATGGCCGCATGTGTAGAGCCCTGAGTTTGAAGGAGCATGTTCCCAAGGAAGGCCCATATGGACGCTGGCAGAGATCCGAGGAGGCCATGATGAAGGCATTGGTAGTTCGGATGCCAATATATGATTCACTTTAGGTCGATGGGAAGAGGCGATCGGATAGTGAGTAGATAGTGGAATGCATGGAGGTGCAGATATACGTGCAATCATACTAAGGGATTGGAAAGAGATTATATGCCAAATTAATGTATTTAAGGGGTTGGGTTGTATTGTTCCTAGCATGAATGTAATGAGGACTCAAACATGAATGAGAATGAGTATAGTTATTCCATATTCATATTGTATCATTTCTATTCATGAAAGCTATGAAGTATATATAAGCCGTGTATTTTCTTTTTTTATTGTCACAGTTATTTGCAATACTGTTTGGAATAAGTGCATATGTGTAAAGGCCGCTCCAAGCCTGATGATTGTGTGTCTCATTGCCACTATCACTCATTAAGTTATTGGTTTAGATGATGCTTTCCCACTTAACTCATATAAAATAGAGACTCGGTACCCACGCGCGCTCGGGTGAGCACCCGGTTCCCACCGGGTGATAGAACAGCGAAGGCGCATGGGATTCCCCTTGTTCTTCTAGTGGGTGTAAAGATGAATACATGACCTCATTCAATAGACTATTCTTTTCTCATGGTAATCGGCATCGTTTACCCTAACCAACATCATTTTACCCTAATCGACATTGGTTTACCCTAACCGACATCGATTTACCCTAAGCGACGTCGGTCACTCTCAAGGCGCTTTTAAAGATATCCATTGACCCAATCCACCCATCACTGTCTATTTTATTGCTTCTTCGTGTTCTCGTGTCATTCAAAACAAGATACAGTCTTACCAGATCTGTTCTTGTCCACATGGTGCTGACCCATAGTCAGGAAAGCACTCTCATCTTTCACGCTAGTTTTCAACCACTCCCACCTAGTCCTTCACCACCTTCCATTCTATCACCCATGGATCCCAACCAACCTATCACTATTGCCACCGGTGATGAAGAGTTTAGATGACTCCTTGATCGTAATCTGTTACCCTACAAGTATTACCTTTCCCAGACATCCACTCGAGATGCCTCGTGTCAATTGATATACGACATGCCCGTATCTATCCCCCGAATCTCGCCCCTACTTCGGCATCATCCCCTTCGGATCTACCTTACCCACACCTACTTCACCCCCATACGCGTTTCGTAAATAGGTTCCTCACCGTTGTGACTTCCACATCCACCACATCGGTTGCACTGCAGCCTCCATTGTTCCTTCGTTAACCACTCACAATATGGTCTCATCCACACCCGTTGTCTCACACATACCAATTGTAACACAACCGCCTCCTATGTCGGAAACCCCTACCCCATTTCAAAATATTGTTCTATCTATTCCGCAAACTTTACCTCCAATTAATACTAGAGTCACTACCACAACCTCACCCACATATACATACTATTAGCAGCCTCCCATTTCATCTATCATTCAATCCGGGTATGTACCTCATATGTCAAAGACCCCATCCTCAACCTTCATAAGACTCATCATCATACACCGGATGCGACCCTCGTCATATATTCAACACCAACCTTATTATGTTCTAGGGGGTGTTCCGTCATCTGACTTGCCAATGACCTCCTTAAATTAATGATGGAATGGATGCAAACATTAGAGGCATCGGTATCCGGATCATGTAATTCCCTTACTTATGATGAAATTTGTAACGATCCCATTCACCCATCCATTCCTATTCATCCATAGCCCGTACATTGGGAGATGCCTAAATTTAACTACTTCAACAGCAAAGAGGACCTGCAACAGCATTTGCGGTCTTTTAAACATGGGTGCTACCTTATTTCCCATGATGATGCTTTGCTTCGAGGACCTTTCCCATGTCTTTCACTAGACCCACGTTAGACTGGTATAGTGGGTTACCTCGACATTCTATCTACTCATTCAATCAAGTAGCCCAAGCCTTCTTGGATCACTTTTCGATTAATGTCATTAAGAAGGTTACCATGACTGACCTTTATTCTACACGTCAGTATAATGATGAATCTATCACAGATTTTGTCGCCGTTGGCGTAGCTTGATCAATCAAATCACATTCCAATTGCTACAAACCGAACTCATAGAGCTCTTCACACGTGCATGTGTTAGGAACATTTCACTAACCTTCAAGTCCAGATTTTTTTGCACTTTCGATGAGGCATTCACATGGCATGGAAGTTAGAGATTCATGCCATCGAAGAGAAGAAGATTCAATTACGAAACAAGAACACCGTATTCAAGTCAAATGATACCTCTTCTTCTTGAAAACACAAAATAGCTATTCCAAATCCAAAGGAACCGCCAATGCGGTGGTACTTAAGGCTGGCCTAGCTCATCCAACCAGCCATGCTAAACCTACATCTAGTCTTTCCCCAATCCATAGTTTTCATTTCAAACACTAACAAAGAAAATTCACTCCAATCTGGGAGCCCTACTCTTCTATTTTAGATAAGCTCATCAAGGCCTGATGCTATCACCCTTCCTCCTATCAAACCACATACTAGTTTTGACCCGCTCACCCCACGCTCACCGGTATAAAGAGAACGATTTCTATAATTATCATAGAGTAAAAGGTCATAGTGACAACAATTGCATCACTTTCAAGAAAATGTCCAAGAAATTCTTGAGACCGGTGATCTAGTCTTGGATAACCCCAATGCACCCGCCAACCAAAACATGCACATCTTCAAGAAACCATTCCCAAATCACACTCCTTCCGATAAAAAAGGGGAGACCTCAACTAATGATGGCAATACACGTGAAGTCCATGCTATTTTTAGTGATGTGTCGCATTGTCTCTCACTTACTTCCCTGCTCCATCCATAGAAGAAATCCTAACCCGAAACCCTCTACCAACATAGGAACCTACTTCACCTATTCTTCCACCCATAGAGGAACACCCTTCATCACCAACTCTCACTGTGGAAGAGCCTTCGCTCTTACCGAGATTACTTTAGTGTTGACTCCTACACCTAGTAAGTCAGCACCAATAATACCTATCCGACCCACGGGAGACACTTCCTCATCTCGTACACCAAGAGTTGAGCACCTATCATCTTCTCTACTTATCATGGATCTAATAGAAATGTCATTGCCGCTAGGTGACCATTCTCCATCAGCCACCCAAGAGCCTTCTTTGACCTATTTTTGGCTCTCTTATCCACGGAGGCCGAAGCTAGTGATTTCCATGTTTCTCGAGATCCATTTTACGGGAATCACCATTTGATCTACACCGACCTCACCTATAGCCATACCCTTCTCACACTTAGCCGACCACCTAGATTACATCGATCGCGCCTCACTTTGGGGCGTCTTCTTCTACCTACCTCCACCCAAATGTAACTATCACTCACAGATACCTCTACCATCTACCCTAATGTGTTTCAATTAACCAAACCTCACATATCTCTACCTCTTGGAACACCCACTATTGCATCATCTCTGTCCACACCCGATCCTCTGCTAACTAGTCAACGCATTCCTACAAGACCTACCACATCTACACCTATTAGCACCTTAGGGGTCAGGCCGACACCTAACCTTACCCATCCTTCTGTCAAACAAGATTTGGCCTCTTCTTCCTACATACCCATTGAACCCATTCACCCTAAGAAGAAGACTCAACCTGCTAGGTCGCATACCCCTACCTCGCCTACCACACCCTTGTCACCTTCACCTCTACCATCCATCTTGGGGCCTCATCCCTTGACCTTAACCAAACAACCTCCTCCCAACAGTAAATCTAAAACCCGCACCGCTCCTTTACCTCGACCCACTACTTGTACCCAAACAAACAAAGACAACCCCCATCCTTACCCACAACCTCTTTACCTTCTATACCACCATTTCCCTCCATAGCTTCACCATTACCCTTAACACTCCCCTCCCTTCTACCTACATCTTCACCATCTACTTCTACTGTCCCACATTTATCCCCATGGGTAACTCGTTCTCTACCTCCATCTGCTTTTCCATTTACATCACGTCATACTTCATCATCTCCTAGAAAGAAGGCGCAACCAAAACTAAAAACCCCAACACCTCCTCTTAGAACAACCAAACCCATTTTATCTTCTACTACTAGTTCCCCATTATTCCTTTACCCAAGAGGGTACAACCCAAACCCAAGACGACACCCTTACCAAACTCTACCATTCAAAGCATTCCCCTCTTCAAAACCTCCCAATCACAACATCTCTCACATCATCAACACCAATTATTTGACCCAAACCCATGTTCACATCACATTGTGATCCATTGGCAGGATTCTATGCCATCATTCTCACTAATATCTTGAGACCTCTCGTTATAACGCTTCCACCTCTTAGGCCTTATGATCCACTCAAACCTAAACCGCAAGGTTTTGACGATACCAAAATTTGTGCTTACCATCGTGTGCCAGGACATGATGTTAAAAATGGTAAGGCCTGAAAGCAACCTCATCCAATTATGTCCCTCTGAGTTGAACCTTAATGACGATGATCTCCTTGATGAATACCCTATTCCACCTCCTCTAGTTTCCCCACTTACTCTTCCCATACCTCGCACCACAACCTCGCACCTTCACCCCACAACCTTTCTATTCACCCGCAAAGTTTGAAATCAATATGGTTCGTATCAGAAACTTTCCAAACCTCCACCCAAATGCTAGTGTTTCTAACTCATCTCCTAGGGCTCTTACCCACCTCCGGTTTTTTTTCCTTCTTGTCATTATACCTTCCATGGCTCACCTACTTCATCCACCACTCTACCTCAAATCAACATGATCCACGTTGCTACCCTCACCCGAAGGACAAAGTCAACCGAACCACCGACTAATCCCGTACTCAACATACCATCCACATCCGCACCTATAATCACTATCCGTGGCCCCACCTATCCTATTTCCAATGGGTTTACACACCGCGCGATGCTCAAACAACTACACTAATCTCCTTTTAAGATGTCCCTATATGACCTCATCCAAACCTCAGAATCACATCACCAAGCTCTCATGGAATTTCTACAATCTATCGAGGTTTTACCCGAATGACCCCACACCTGTCACCTCCATTATTACACCTCAATATGTAGCCTCTCTCACCAAATTACCACCTACCTCTACACCACCACCTACTCACCAAGTTTCGCCCTCATCTTCTCGGGACGAAGAGATTGTGCCTCACCAAACCGATGACCCCGATCCTCGCTCTTTTCATCTCTCGTCCATATCAATAATATATGCATGCGATGCATTATGCTCAATGGGGGCACTAGCATTATCATCATTTCCTCCCATGAATTTAACCAAATGTGCATACCCAATAATTACATGCATAAACATCCCGTCATGTTGCGTTCATTTAATGATGTTATCACTTCGACCCTTGGTATTGTCATCCTCCATGTTCACGTGGGCCCTCGTACTATTCCAAAGTTATTCTACATCTTGGAGGGGGGGTTTCAATATAACTTGCGCAGAGCCTAGATTCACATCATGGGTTGTGTTCCTTCCATTTTGCATCATTGTGTAAAGTTTGAGCATGAAGGACATACATATACCATTCCGATTGACCCATCACCTTTCAAAACCTGTAACATGCTTTACCGACCCAATGATGTGCTTGTACCCATTAAGGCGTCTACCTCCACGACCACTTCTTCTGAACCCACACCTCCATCCACCAGTGTTGTTGCTACCTCCACCATACCTAAGTCTTCCATCCTTGCTGCGCAGGCCTGCAACTTCCACAACCACCCTATCCCAGTGCATCAACTAGCTCCACCTCCGCTTCAAACCATAACATTGCATCCATTTCAGCTACCCACATACCGACCATCGATCCCTTAGAAGCGCTTTTTCAATGCCTCACTCTAGGGGAGTATCACCTATATAGCATCAACACGTTCCTTACTCCACAAGAATATGGAAACCTTCACCAACACCCTCACTACGATCACCGCATAGGTGATAATTTTCTTTATGGCCCTCCCCACCATCACACCCATCTTACCTATGGGGGACTTGATACAGCTTCCTATACACCCAAACCACCATCTCAAACCCTACCCTTCTCTGCTGACCTTCATTCTCTCACTAACCGTCGCTTCACCCACACCTTCCGCATAATTGTGCATGAAAGGTTTTGGTTTTGGCTTTTACAAACAAGGTTGTCATGTTTTCATTCCATGTACTACCCATAAACACAATGACTGCAAAGTGGTATCAACTTTCCTGAACCACCTACCAAGAAGGCCCACATTGACCTTATCAAGAATATTGACCCTTCTCCACCTTCTTCACCTTCTCCGCTTTTGCCTTCTTCACCACCTTCACTAACCAAGGCGCTGGACCTTAATCCATCCCTCCTAACTTTGTTTTTTTGTAAACACCATTTCCTTGGGACCTCTAACTTATCAAGCATGATGGTGAGGCCCCTTCTTCTCTTCCCTTCCTGTATCCTGAAATGATCGATGACGACATACCTTCTATAAACGTCATTCAATGTCAGGATGATGAGTCTATACTCACCTACCTTGGTGCCAAAGACTCTTACATTCACCGGTCGTTGCCTTTCGACACACAAAAAGGTTGAATGAATCAACTATCGAAGTCAACATCCACACTCAGGACGACCCCACATTCTAAAGATTGGCCAATCTCTAGATGTTGTTGAATAAGAAGCCATCACTTCTTTTCTTAAAAATCACAACCATGCTTTCACTTGGTCCTATGCTGATATGCCTGGTATTGATCCCACCATAGTGGTGCACAATATCGTGACCATTCCCGATGCCAAACCCATAAAACAAAAGTTGAGGAAAATGCATCCTCACATTGCTCTTCTGGTCAAAGAAGAACTTTAACACCTTCTTTCGTTTCTTTCATCCTACCTATTGATTATCCCCAATGGATTTCTAACATCATCCCTGTCACTAAGGTGATAGGGGGACTTCGTATTTGCACAAACTTCCATGATCTCAACCTCGCCTATCCAAAAGACGACTTTCCTCTTCCTGGTATTGATCAGCTTGTTGATCTTAGAGCTGGCCATGAGATGTTATCACTTATGGACGGCTTCTCGGGTTATAACCAAATATTGCTTTGGCCCCATAGGATCAACACAAAACACATTCATCACACCTTGGGGAATTTATGCTATAGATTCATGCCTTTCGGCCTTAAAAATGTTGGTGCCATGTATCGGGTGGGCTATGACTTACATCTTCAATGACATCATGCACCGTATATTGGAAGATTATGTAGACGATCTTCTCGCCAAATCTAAATGTTACGCCGATCACCTCATTGTTTTGTAAACTATATTTGATTGCCTCATTCAAAAGTATTGTGTTCACCGTAGCCTAAGAAATGTGTCTTCATGGTTCTCTTGGGAAAACTCCTGGGTTTATCATTTCCTTACGTGGCATAGAGGTCGACCTGCTAAAGTCGATGCCATTCTCAAATGCCTCCACCCACCAACCTTCATCAACTCTCGTAGCTTACAAGGAAAGTTGCAGGCACCACTCGCCGCTTCATCTCACAACTATCTTATCGTTGTCAACCATTTCATCATCTTCTTAAAAAGGATGTCTCCTTTAAATGGGATGATTATTTCCATAAAGAATTTGAGTCCCTAAAACAATACCTTCTCCAACCACCCATACTCATTCCACCTAAAGACAACCAACCCTTCTATTTATACATATCTCGCCACCAATCATTCCTTAGGGGCCATGCTCACTCATCATGATGAACAACATAGGGAGAAAGCAGGTTTATTACATAATCAGACTCTTCTAGATTATGAGACTCGATATACCTATGCCAAAAACTTTGCATAGCCCTAGTTTTTTTGCAACCAAGCTTCAAAGCATTACCCGCTAACCACAAAACTTTTGTTGTTACCAACACCGACCCCTTACACTTCATGTATGCCAAACCTTACCAAAACCAATGTGCTGCATGTTGGCTCATGCTTCTGGCTGATTTAGACCTAGAATTCATTCATCAAAAATCCATCAAGGGCTAGGCCATTCTTTGACTAGCTTGTTGATGCACCTATTTCGGAGATCAACCTTCTAACTTTGATTTCCTGACAAATCCATCGATACTCTCTCTTTGGATGATGAACCTTACCTAGATGAATTTATTCTTTGATGGCTCCAAATGTGAGCATGGGGGTGGTGTAGGTGTTATCCTTGTTCCTCTTGATGGTGAACCCATGCCTTTATCATTCAAACTTGACTTCGAGTGCACTAACAATATCACCAAATATGAAGCACTCATATTGGGTCTCCTCACTACTTATGCCTTAGATGTTAAGTCCATTAATATCTTTGGTGATTCCCAACTGGTAGTAAACCAAGTCAATGGTCTATATCAGTGTCGTAATGAAACACTTCAGGAGTATAAGCGTTATGTGGGTATACTTTTGACTACTTTCGACCGCTATAAAATTCAAACCGTTCCACGGTCCACCAATAAATTTATAGACACCATGGCCTACCTCGCCTCCCGGATACCCACTTTGAATATTTTTCATCATAAAAATACTATAGAGACCTTCTTATGCACCTTGTAGTGTCAACCTCATCCGAACCGCCTCACTAAACACACTCGGACGTATGATATAAGCAGCTCTTGGACTACCTATCCCTTTCAATGTTGCCTCCGACCTTACCCGTAATGGACAACATGCCTTTCTCAAAAAGGCCTCTCGTTATGTCATCATGGGTGGCCTCCTCTATAAGCGTGGCTTCAAAAGTATCCTCTTGTAGTGCCTTACTAGTTCTGGAAATTCCTTACACCATTAAGGAATTTCATGATGGCATATGCAGAGGTCACTTTAGTGGCCTTGCTATAGCTAAACACATTCTTTACTTAGGCTATTATCGTGGCCAACCCTTAACCATGATTGTTGTGACTACATTGAGCGTTGTGTAAAATGCCAACAACATTCCAATCTTCATCACACACCTAGTCATGCCTTACAGTCGCCTGTGACCTTTGGCCCTTCTCTCAATGGGGTTTGGATCTTGTCATAGAGATCAATCCCCACTCTTCCCGTAAACATCAATGGATCATCACCGCTACCGAATATTAGACTAAATGGGTTGAAGCCATACCCCTCATCTCCACGAAAGCTAAGAAAATATGTGATTTTGTTAATCATCACATTATTTCACTTTCGTGTCCCACATTGCCTCATCACTCAATAATGGAAAACAATTCAAAAACATAACTTTATAAAAACTTTGCGATGCCTTTGGTATTCAACTAAGTTTCTCTTCACCTTATTACCCAAAAATCCACCAACAAAACCCTGAACAAAATTCTCATGAAAGTAGTTAACGATACTGGGAAGGATTGGAATACGCATACATTCCTTTCACCCTATGGGCATACCATATTAGTATTCACACTTCTACTACTACCACTCCCTTTTCTCTAGTCTATGGTAGAGAGGTTGTTCTACCTCTCAAAGTCCAGATCCCATCTCTTCATATTTCTCTTCAAGACATGCTCACTAATGATGAATTTTGCCAAGATCTGCTTAGCACAACTTGAGTTATTGGATGAACATCGTCTTAATGCTCTTGACCATCTCCAAGTTTATCAAAACTTATCAAGCATGCCTTTGATAAATGTGTCCATGAACGAACCTTTAAGGTCAGTGATCTCGTCCTCAAGGAAAATCAACACATAACTAAAGAAGAGAAAAGCAAATGGGGCAAGTTTTCTCCTAATTGGCTGGGACCATACATCGTGACCCATAATTATGGATCAGGTGCTTATCGCTTGTCTTCACTGGACGGTAAGCTCCGAACTCCGAGCCCCTCGGCGCCTTGCATCTTCAACCATTCTATTGTTGACTTCCGGGTCTTACCTAACTATTTATCTATTTCATGTGCGTTCCTTGAGAACCATTTACCCTTCCTATTTCCACACTCCATCTCCAATGATTAAACAGAATCATGTGTTGATCCATCAACCTTTTTCCTTCTCTTAATTATGTGCACCACGGCTCTGCACATGGCATGATTCTCATGGATACTTTTTGTCTTCTTTTAGATGAGATCCCATGGTCGTTCACCCTTTCCTTCTAAACAAGAACCAAATGCTTCGTTATAGTCTTGTCCATGACTTAAAATCCCAAAATAATTTCTAAAAATAAAGGGATCAACTCCTTGAGTCAAACTTCCAATACAAAGATGAATCCCTCAAAAGGACATCTTTCACTCTAAATTGCCGCTATAAATAGACTGTTCCCTCGAAGGACAGCTATAAACAGCTCACAACACTATCTATGGTCCATCCCACAAAGAGGACTTTTCTCTCAAAATAAAAATATTCAGAAGCTTCCCGCATCGATCACCTATCTAAAAAGTCAAAAGAAAAAGAAAAAGAAAACTTTTTCGTCATGGACTTGCCTATGGTGATCTTGGATCTCTTGCCAATAGGCATGTTGCTTCCTCCTATATGACCTAATCACCTTCACCTCCTTCCTCTTTGTTTCTTCCTTTCATACTGCCTCAAGGGACCTGCTAAAACTATGATATTTGGTGATCATGTGACTATTCTTCACCTTTAGAATAATCAATCATGCAAAGTCTTTAGGGTCTTACGTTCACCAGCCTATCTAAGATATGGTTCACCCATTGTGACCCTTTCCAATCAAGGTGTTCTCACCTCCTCTTATCTTTTCACTTCTTCATTACTTATTGATTATCCTATATAGGACTAGACCCTCAACACTTATCTTTTGAGAACTTCTCCTTTCACCACAATTGACCTAGAATCACCCATACCTATTCATCCTAGACTCAACCATGCATAAATGACCTTAACCTAATCATACCTGTGCCCTAGAATCCAACCTACCTATCACCTACCAACCCATTCTTCTATCTCCTTATATTCTTCCCTAGCTTATGGGAGAACTACATCACCTGAAGTTCCCTTTTCATCTCGGGACTATGTAGGCGAACTTCTAGGGCATGGGGCCCTGGAAGGTTAGCTCACCACTCTTTACCCTCACTAATTTTCCTCATTTTACCATGCTTTCCCATTTATATTACATAACTAACAATTTACACCATGATCACATCATTTAAACTATACCTAATTACCATGTATCACCTAACTTGCCAACTTTACCTCCTACCCTCGCACTCCACCTTTTCATCATCACCTCATCACCCTCCGGGGTCTCATTATTTTAACCATGCCTTGGCCTTACCCATGTTGTCACCCATATCTCGTGACTGGAACACTTTTTGTGACCTTTGAACCAATGTGCTCGCTTATGCCTTGTGACACCGTTACCCGTGTTGTTTGACCTTGTGACCTTACTTTTCCTATTGTCATGACGTATATCCCGACCCAACCTTGGTGTACTGGAACCTACCCTAAACATTCCTACACCTAACCCACGTTGTGTTTCCGACCCTATCCTAAACCTTCCTACACCTCACCTAGCCACCTCACCCTAAGCCTATTATTAGCAGTGTTTCCATAACCAACTAAAACCTAACTCACACCCTAAAATTGAATGCTTACACCCCACTCTCGCACACAATCAGTAACCCCTGCTCATGTCCTGGATGAATAGAGAGATCTAGCAGCCATTATAATCATGATCTCCTATTTTTAGCATGCCTATGGAATCTGCCATAACCGACGCCTGTTAGCCCATAACCGCCATCGCTACCCTTAATCCATCTTCCTACCTCATTCTCGGGGTTGGCACATTCTCAAGGAGAAGCACTCATACAAGAAAGCGTAATATAGATTCTCTCTCGTAAAGACATCCAACATTGATCTAGCAGCCAGCCAACACTCATTCCGGCCGAATTTGATAAAACCAATCAAGAAGGAGAGAACAAGCATCCCATACAAGAGATCTACAACATTTGTTGACCCTCAACATCATTCAACCTCATACCAACACCTTTGTTCCTCACTCACATGCACCTCTAGAACCAGCTTTAAGGTAAGTGAAATGTTTTAATCCTCTATTTTATTTACTTCTTCACCGTATTTCCATTCCCGATGTATATCATTTACTCTCTCAACCACCCATTGAGCACCTTTCATACTTACACTTCCATATCCCTACTAAAACCTTACCAAATCTAGTCCAAACAACCTAATACCTCATTCGACTAACCCGCTCCTTGTGCAAACACAAAGGAGACCCAAACCCATTCGTGACATTCCCAAGATCCCACAAAGAATCGCACGGCTACTTCTTAGCCAAATGTCGTTTAGCCTCCATCACGTTGGATCAATATATCACCTTTCTCCAACTCAACTCCCAACTCACCCAGCCTCCACCAAAATCATGTCAAACCTACCCACCGACTGTTGTCTCACTTAGATCTCACAAACACCTCATTATGCTCCCCGCTAACCGGAAAACCTCCCCTAGACTTCTGTTTTGACCTTTTTCCATCTTATCGCTGACCGGCACGGTCACCCTTAATCGGCATCAAGTTATACCTAAACCAACATTGGTCTCTCGTATTTTACTAGACCGCCCAATACAAGAACCCAACTACCTATCCCCGAGTTTCGCAACCGCTCGTGACCCTTTTCGATCTCGCTAAACTGCAGGAGCCCGAATCATTTATCTCGACCTTCGATCGTGTTCTAGCCTAGCCTGTTAGATTAGATCTTACTTATTGTATTTCGTATGAGATATCTAAATCATATTTACTACTAGTAGGACATCATTTATTTCATTTCTCGCATTAAATTTCTTAAACAAAGGATGACAAATTGCCTAGGAAGTATCACACTTCCCAGATCTAACATATGGTAAGCATCCCACCGCATATATTGTTTAACTATTTTTGGTGGTCTTGTTTTCTATCTCAAGTAGTTCCTCCCAGCCAAAAGGAATCTCTCATGGTCGATGTGGATCAAGAAGTTTAACGTGTGCAACAACCTTCAACCGTTTACAATGTATTCTTCCTATGCCCATTACCTTATCTATTTCGTCATTACTTATATGAAACGCTAATAATTAGGTGAAGCACATACATTGAAGGGGATATGGGACCAACCACTAAGGATGTCGGGTGTTGAGAAAAGTGGCCAAATTTGACAATTTGTGTAATGTTGTTATAGTGTGGTGTTTTTGCATGCCTAGTTAGGAGGTTTCCCATGGGGTGACCTCACTTGTGTGGCCATGGGGTGAATTGTGTTCCCTTTCTTTTAATATTTATATGTGCTTTTTTTGTTTTATGCATTTAAAATTATAATTTTTGTCACTTTATTAACATGTTGTAATGTGTCTTAATTAAGCTAAATTCTTCTTATTTGGTTAACTAAATTTGGGATGTGAAAAATAGTTAATAATGAGGTTAGGTGGTCCTTGTTGTAAGTGAAATTTATGTTGATTTGTGAGTGTTTTACTCCACCCCAACTTCAAAATTCGGATTTTGACTTGGGGGCCTTTTTGGAGGCTTGTGGGACAAGAAAAGCTTGTCTCATGCCTCTTAAATTTACCCAACAACCCTACCTATGGGTTGGGAAGCTTATTTTTGACTTGTTTATCCCTTTTTAGTGTAAAAGAGAGAAAATAATTGCACTTTCTTCTACCCCAATTTATTGTGTCCTTTGAAAGCATGGTGTGCAAGTTTGTGAGCCATGTGGGTTTGTCATAGTTCTTACAAGTGCATTGATTTTCTTGGACTTGGTGTGTTGACTTGAGTGTGGTAATCTTGCATACCGAGAACAAAGCTTGCACATGTAGAGAAAGACAGTGGAGTGTCTTGGCATGCTCATAAATGAATAGTGAAAGGGTACATATAGGGTGCTGAGTAACCCTAGTGCATGACTCAATAGCAAACCCTAAACCTAACCCATGTGATATGACCCTCCATATGTGAGTGGAGGAAAAATAGGATAACTCACACCAACACCCCCCTTCATCGAAGCTAGGGTAGCGGCTATGATGAGTCAGAATAAAAGAGAAGACACTCCTAAACAACTAAGAAAGATGTGTCAATGGGGCCCAGAAACTAAAGGCCTGATAAGGTGCCCATATATAAACAACATCTTCCTAGAAGAAGAAGAAGAAAAGAAGGACTACATAGCCTCGAAGAAGATGAGTATTTGTAGAAGACCTCACCCCAAGAAGAGACCGTAAGTGAAGAAACTTCATCTCAGTGAATGGCTTGGTAAATAAATCTACAATCCGATCAATTTGTTTGAATGTATTGAATGTCGATGATACCATCATGAATAAGCTCTTGTATGAAGTGCATATGGATCTCAATGTGCTTCTTCGTCCATTGATGTTGAACTGAATTTCTGCAAATAGAGATAGTGCTCATGTTATCACAATAGATAATGGTAGGCCACCGAAAGTGGATGCCAAACTCGTCGAATACCCTGTAGCCAAATAGCTTCGTGGCGGTGTTAATTACTCCTCTCGTATTCTACCTCCGTAGATGATATCACAATTGCATTCTGCTTCTTTCTAGACCAACTAATAGGACCCGAACCAAGAGAGAAACTATAGCTAGAAGTAGATTTATGATGATCTAAGTCACCGGCCCAATCAGAATCTGTGAACCCAATCAAGTCAATATCTACCCCTCCATGATAGTGAATGCCATCAGTATAAGTGCCATGAACATAATGAAGGATCCATTTAGCTGCTTTCCAATGTAGCTCATGTGGCTCTTGCATGAATCTAGACACGATCCCAATAACATATGATAAATCCGGTCGAGTGTGAGTCAAGTAAATCAAGCTCCCCACCAATTGTCGATAAAGAGTACCATCAACCAAGGGAGTAGAGCAATCTGAAACCAAATTAACCCCGGAAAGAAAAGGAGTAGGAGAAGACTTGTAATCAGACATCTGAAAACGAGATAGAAAATCAAGAGCATACTTAGGTTGCGAAATCAAAATTCGAGTCAGATTGTGAAATCTGGATCCTAAGGAAGTAATGAAGCAGACCTAAGTCAGTCATGGAAAACTTGTTGGCCAAGGTGATCTTCACAGAATCAATAATAGAGGAAGAGCTTCTTGTGATCAACAAGTCATCAACATATAGAACAAGAATGAGTATGGAGTCATCTTGCCATAAAATATAAACATTTGGATCAGAGTGACACCTAGTAAACCCTGATGTAAGTAAAAAGGAGTCCATCTTGGCATACCAAGCCGCCCGAGGGGCTTGTTTGAGGCCATAAAGAGACTTCTTTAACTTATAAACGAGGGAGGGATCTTGGATATAACTTGGAGGTTGTTCCATATAGATCTCTTCCTCTAGGTCACCATGAAGGAAGGCACTCTTAATGTCCATTTGATGGAATTTTCATCTGTCACATTGTGGAAATGAGTAGGGTCATTCGAATAGAAGTCATCTTTGCAACCGGAGAAAAGGTTTTAGTATAATCAACCCTAGCTATCTGGGAGAAACCCTTAGCTACTAATCACACTTTAAACTTTTTGACGTCTCCATCTACTCCATACTTTGTTCGGAACACCCACTTACACCAAACGATTTTTCTTCCTTTCGAAAGAGGGGTGAGATCCCAAGTATCGTTCTTCATGAGAGAGGAATACTCCTCATCCATGGCAGAATCCCACTCAGGAATACCAAAAGCCTCCCGAAAAGACTATGGATCAGAAGCAGAGGTGAAGAAAGAGTGGGGTCCAACAAAATCTGAGTGAGTACGTCTCATATCCGAAGTATCTCCAACTAAATCTCCAAGCACTTTACAAAGTTTTCCTAGCCCAAAGAGGACCAGGAGGATCAAGCTCAGATTCGGAAGATTCTTCACTTGAGTGAGAAGGGACATAGTCCTCATCATCACTACTATCAAAATCAGAAGACTCAGAGGTCTGATGGTCGGGAGGATTAGGAAGAGGAGCACGCTCAACAACATCATCATCTGATGAGTCAAAATCTGAATCAGCAAGCTGAAGAACCTCAATAGGTAGAGAAGTAGAAGTCAAAGAAGACTCATCGAACTTAACACTTCTCTCAATATACAGCTCATGAGAAGTAGGATTCATCAATCGATATCCCTTCACGCCATTAGGATACCCTACAAAGATACAAGGTTTGGATTGTGGTTCCAAAGCCTTGCGTTTCTTCTTGGGAATATGAGCCATAGCCTTAGATCCAAAGAATCGAAAGTGCTCAACATCAGGCTTGCATCCAAACCAGGCTTCAAAGGGTTTCATTCCTCTTACTTGCCTTGTGTGGAACATGGTTTTGAATGTAATTTACACAATTCACATTTTGGCCAATATCTTGCGGAGGAAGAGACTTTGAGTGAATCATACAAGTGGCCATTTCCTTAAGAGTATGGGTTTTTCTTTCTGCGACTCCATTTTGCAAAGGGCTATAAGAAATCAGATCTGCTGCAAAGAGATCCCTTGAAGTATAGAAATCCATGAACATATTGTTTACATATTCACCTCCATTGTCGGTTCGAAGAACCTTGATAGACCGTTCCACCTATTTCTCAACAAGAGCCTTAAAGTCCTAAAAATATTCAAAGACTTGAGACTTAAGATTAAGAAAATATACCCAAGTATATAGCGAAAAGTCATCAATGAAGGTTAGCACATAAAGAGATCTAGTAAACGAAGGAGAAGGAAATGGACCAGAAATATCGTTGTGAAAAAGATCCAAAGAACGAGTAGCTCTTGAGGCTTTTCCTTTGTTAGAGTTCTTTTCAGGATGCTTTCCAAGGGTACAACCCTAACAAAGACCCTTATAAAAATGGATGCGGGGCATCTCGTTGACCATTTCATTTTGGCTTAATTGTTCAAGGTACCGATAATTTAGATGTTTGAAACGCTCATGCCATAACTTACTAACCTCATTTGCATGATTGAGAAAGGTAGTGGGCGTAGTATCGAAGTAAAGTGGGAAAAGGTATATAAGCGTGAACGGTGATCCACCTTTCCCTCACCAATGTAGTGTCATCGTTAAGCTCATGAATAATCACCGAGTTAGGACCAAATTCCACTCGCATTCCTTCACCAAGGTGAGTAATTTGGTAATTGATAGGAGATTGGTAGAGAGATCAGGAACACTCAACACTTGGTTGAATGTTCCCCATCCATCTCTACCGATCCACTATCTGAAAACCGACACTGCTGTTTCATTACCCATCGTGATTTGGGACATTCCAAAAGGTTTGATGTTGGAGAACTCAACATGCAAAGAACCCATGTGGTGTGAGGCACCGAAATCTATAATCCACGTCGATGAAGGAGCAACTCTGGCTATAAGGGCCTTTCCTTTCTTCTTATCATTTTTAGAACCTTTTACAGTAGAAGACTCGGCCTTCAGAGCACTTTGTTTTATGGATTCAGGAACACTTATTTTATTCTTCTCAAGTAAATGAGATAAGTGATCAATCTATTTCTAAAAATAGTGGTGCTCGTTGTGACCAAACTTCTTGCAATAGGAACACAAAAACTTGCTTTTCTATGCCTTAGGCTCAGAAGTCGAAGTGTTTGTGTCATTTTTAGGTTTGGTCTTGGTTTCTTTCTTCTTTTCAGTCTTCTTTCCCTTGCTAGTACTTGCTACAAGGGCATGTGACTTGGACTTGAGAGACCCCATTTGAATGAGTTTTTCATGTTCTCAAATGAGTTGGGACAAAAAATAATCAAAGGAGGGCATAGTCCAAGCATCGCCAAAGTAGATTTTGTAGTGTAGAAAGTTGACACGAAGATAGAATATTTGGGACCTAGCTAGAGAGAATTGACAAAATCAGTTGAAAATATTTCTTCTCTACTTGACATCCCTTTAACAATAGTCTAATGTTGAAAAATTTCAAGAAGAAAGCTTGTAGGTTTTCAAAGTCACTAGGATTTAACCCTAGTAGTTCGTTTTCCAACTCATGCGCTCTCATGTCATCTTGTTGTCCAAACATTTCATCCAACGTTTTCCACATAGATTTAGGTGTTTTAGACGCCTCAATGTGGAAGAGCAAGTCAGGAGAAACAAACATGCAAAGAAGACCTAAAGCTTCATCACTACGGTTTAACCACTTAGATTTTCAGGGTCATCGTCTGGTTTAGTCTCAGTTCCCATGGTGATGCGATATAACCCTTTACCCCTTAGTTTCATAATCATTTTCAATCTCCATTCGAAGAAGTTGAATGACAGTGTAAGCAAAGGAATTTAAAGTGCATCCATAGTGCAGAGAGAGAGAGAGAGAGAGAAGAAATGCAGAAAAGAAACACAACCACCTAGGACAATATAATAACCCCCCTTCTTTAGGCACTTTATAGTTTAGTGTGTTGATTACAATCGGGTCCGTGCGTGCGGTTGGAAACACTTGGTAACTCGACTTGCAATCAGCGTAATAATGCGCAAGAGAGGATACCACAACAGTGTTTTGTGGAGCGCAACAAAATAGGACACCGTAAACAAGCACAAAGCAAAAGACAAGGAAGGAGGCAAAAGAAAATCTGGTTGTGAGAAAAAGTGTCTCACGTCGCAAAGAGTACCCCCTTCTGGCAGACTATGACAGATGCGATCACTAGTCGCAAGTAATAATAAGGGAAAAAATACAAGTTTAGATGAACTCAGAATGAGTCCAGATGATCTTCAAAATGTCGGAAAGGCATGCGGAAGAAAAATAGGTGCTTAGAGTGTCATTGCACACTTGAGCGCATGATTAGTAAAAAAATCAACACTAATGCCTAAAAATATTATTGTTTAGAAACGTCCAGTTTAGCTAATTTTAGAGCTATTGGAGTTTTTTTTTAAATGATGAAAAATGTTAATGAATACACGATTTTAAAAATTATTGAAGAATCAAAAAAGATTGGTGTTGAAATTAATGAAACTAGATTTAATTAAATTAAATCTAATTAATTGCAACTAATTAAGAGCTAATAAAAAAATTAAATCCTAATTAGATTTCAAATATACTCCCCTTTGAAAAAAAAACACTTAAAAGGAGACCCACCAAATTTGAAAAAAAGAATATTTTTTTTTAAAACTTACCATTTATAAAAAAACTTGCCTTTAATAATTGTGGGAAACTTACTTTATATAGGAAAAGCCCACGGGGATAAAGGTGTTATGTTTTTGTTTAAAAACTTACTAAAAAAATAAGTGTTTATGATTTTGGGTAAAAGAATTTTTGAAAATAAAGCCTTTTTTGTGTTGTGTTTTAAATAGAATGTAATTTAAAACTTATCGAAAAATCTTTGTTTTAAAAAGTATTTTAAAAATACTTACCATTAAGAAAAACTTACCTTCTCGCGAATGGTGAGGTCGTCGGAAACGATGTAAGGTCATTGGAAGGGCCTAGAGCGAGGAGGTAGCGAGGGTGGGGTTGAGCAAAAACACCATGGTAAAGAGGCAAAGCATGCTCCTGGGTGAGTGGCGGCCACGATAGGTGGGGTGAGCAGCCGGCCATGACAGGAGAAACAAAAATAGGGTTTGTGTAGCGGACATAAAAATCGGCGAGTCGACACAAGAGCACGAGCTCGCCCAAGGCAAAGAGGAACTCGCTCGAGGAAAAGAACTCATAAAAATGACTCGAGAACTTGCAGAAGAACAAAAACCGCAGTGCGGACTCATGGCCACAAAAAAACCGATCACCCTGAAGAGGTTGAAGAGCTCGGGGATGAGTAGCTCGCTAGGGTTTGAGCACAAACCACCAAAACACCAAAAAACTTCAGTTTTAAACATGTACCTGCAAAACCATGCAAACACAGAGCCAAAAACACAGAGATCTAAAAAAATTTTCAATTTTAATAAAAAAATTTAAAAAACCAAAAAATAAACCTCTATTTTTAGTTGATCTACTAAATTTATCCACAGCTAGCTAAATGTAGCTGTGAAACCCCTCATAGCTCAAGGAGATGCTTGCACATGTACGAAAAATGCACAAAAAACGAAAAACTTTCCAAGAACAGCTTGTTAGATACGTTAGCAAGGAGAAACTAGAAAATAATGATCGAAAACTTACACGAGGAGTAAAAAAATGAAACTAAGAGTAATCGCAACTCAAATGATGAATGCAAGTTTACCCGATCTCAGCTCTGATACCATGAAAGATTTGTGAATCGTATCGGAAACTGTGCACCACGATGAAGTTGCACTCTGGTTGAATCGTAATGGCTCCAATGTAATCACAAGGAAGAATCAATCAACAACCTGAATAATCTTGCATATGAGAACAAAGTTTGCACTTGTAGAGAAAGACAGGCGGAGTTTCTTGGCATGCTTATTAATGAATAGTGAAAGAGTACATATAGGGTGCTAAGTAACACTAGTGCATGACTCAATAGAAAACCCTAAACCTAACCTAAACCTAACCCATGTGAGATGACCCTTCATATGTGAGTGGAGGACACATAGGATAACTCACACCAACAGGGATGGAGGAATGATGAAGTGGTATCCTACATGGAGCCACCTCATCATCCTCACATTCCATTTCTATTTATGAATGATTTTTGGTTGGAATGGGGGTTACTTGTTTATTTTTCCTCTTGGAACGTTTGGAGTTTGAGCTTGTGGAAATTGCTTGAAGTGTGCTTGGCCTTGAAAGTTGTCAAAGATTGTGAAATTTTATTGGAGCTTGATGGAGAGGTAGGCTCCCTCTACCTTTGTTATGTTGTTATTATTTTGTTTATATGAAATGTTGTGCTTGATAGAATTGTTTAAGTCTTGTGAATGTACTTGTGTGTTGGTTGGGTAGTAGGCCTTAAGTTAGGTGTGGGAGAATGGCTTATGGGACCATTAGGGAGGGAAAATGGAGTTTTTTAAGGCATGCAATTTTGGGAGTGTGAATGGGAGTTTCACCTATGGGGAGTGAAAAGGAAATCATGGTTATTTTGTTGCATACTTGCAAGGGAGAGATAAGGATTTTGTGTTGATTGTTTTGTGCACTTGGAGGCTTAGGGTGAGACTCCCACTTCACTTGAGAGGCATAAGGAGGTGGTTTCCCATAGCCCTTGCTCTATTTGGTTTGACTTTAAACCTTTGTGTTATAATAGTGGGAAGCAAGGACATTGGAGTGCACTTAATTGTCTTGGTGATTCCTTTCAAATTTGAAATTTTAGACAAAGTAGCATTTAAATGGGAACTTATATTGGAAAAGATATGTTGTTTTCTATTTCAAATTTATTATGTGGAACTTGAAAAAGGGGGGATGTGAAGATTGTCACTTGTTGAACTTTATATCCCTTTCAAACCTTGTAAGTTTTATCAAATGTACACTTGAACTATCAATGTAAAATTATTTATAGCGATGGAACTACATGGAGTAATGATTGATCCTTTGTCTATATGATTTTACTACATTGTATTTTGAAGGAGGAAGAGAATTATAATTTATGCCTATTGCTTATTTTTGTCATGTCCATATAGTTGTTTTAAAACTAGATAAATTTTATCACATAGTTCATATTACTTCAAGTGATAGATGGAGTACTTAGGCACCTTATTAAGCTTTGGAAAATGAAATAGTTAAACAAAAAGAAGAAATTATTTTTCTTCCTCACTTATTTTCTTAACATATATATAAGTTTATATAAATTGTATATGCCCACATTGTTTCCCTTGCTAACTTGGTTAGAGAATAGTAAAAAAAAAAAAAAACAATATCAAATCTTATATGTATAAATGTTTGTAATCATATAAATCTACTATAAATTTGTATACTTAAATACATTATATTTTCGTGCCTAAAACGAATTATATATAGATGTATATACAATAATCATTATAAATATTTAATTATAATATACCCTATAATTATAATAAATATTATAATATAATTACATATATATTGTTGGTGGTTTAACCTATAATATAATATATAATATATATTATATATTATAATGTATGGAAACAAACAAAATCTTGTGTTAATAGCTCGTCTTTGATTTAAAGTAAAGTTGTTTATTAAAAACAATTTAGGGGGCGAATTGTTTGGGGTAAGGCCATTGGCCTATGTGGTAAATGTTTTATTTAAGGTTGGGGGAAGGGGCATGACCCGACCCCCAACCCATATAATATATGGGGTGGGGGTTGGGGTCGGTGCCCTCCCCCAACATTAGAAACCCCATGCATTACACTAAAAACTTTACTTATGATAATCCGTTCAATGTTATAACTATTTGGCTTTACCAATAGTTTCGGCCAGTGTATAGTTAAACCCACAAGCATATATATATATATATATATATATATATATATATATATATATGCACCCATGTTTAATTAATTTATATATGTAAAATGGAAATTACGGGATAATTAAAATGAAATAAGAATATATGTGTGTGTAAAAATATACTTTTTTTTTGCTCAAAATAAATAAGTAGGATTTTTGTTTTTACTCAAATGGGTATATACTCATTGTTTATACGATTTAAAAAAATATTGTGTAAAAATAAATAAGGAAGAGAGATCAATACCCAAAAAGGAAATGGGTAGATCTTTTTCTTAAACACAAGTTTTTAACAAAAGAAGAGCTTCCAACCCTCTCTAATGGCCTCCATGGCTTCATCTCCCTCTCCTCCTTCCCTTAACCTACAAAACAAAAATGAAGAAATGAGTAAAAATGAATGAATAAAAGACCATAGAGATAACTAGGGTTGTTTTGAAAATTCTCCATCCAATGGTCTAGATTGGTTTCATCCAATGGCCAAGATTGTTCCCTACAAATGTTAGGTGGGAGTTAGGTGAGATCATCATTTGATCACATGGGTCAAGTTTGAATGGGGCCACTTAAGTGGTGTTGAAGTTAACTCTATTTTGGTATTTCAAAATGATTTATTTTAGTGACTTTTAAAATAAAAGGCCATGAACTTGTGATAAATGAAAGTAAATTCATTCCCTTAGTAATTAGATAATATTTATAATGGTGGATTAAATTTAATAGTTCTATTTAAATGGAAGGAAAAATTAAACTTAGCACTAGAATAAATTTATTAAATGACTTTAGGTACCGCAATATTAAATTAATTTAAGACTATATGAATGAATTTTTTTAAGAACCTAACTAAAGATGAAATAAAAATACTTATTTAATTTTGTGACGATCGTCTTAACCAAGGAATAGCTAAACATTGCATTCGACCTTTAATAAAAAATAAATTATTCGTAATTTTTTTATGTAACCTTTGTTTCATTTTGGGTTTTATGGGTAAAAATTTATGGGCATTACATAAATCATGCCTCATTTACTAAACTCACACTTTAAGAACTCCTCGTGTAAAATAAATTACAAAAGGCACTCCAAAATCAAAAAAATTATGAAATAACTCATGAACACCCATTAGAGAAGCACTCTCTATATGTATGAAATATCCTTATAAGTTTTGGAACCCCTATATTCTCTAAAGGAAAGAAATGTGGCCCTTACCAAGTATATGAGTAAGTGTGAAACTCAAGCAAAACATTTTTAAAGCATGGTTGCCATGTTTTTATTACACTACATTATATATATCACATGTTAGGAGAATGACGTGTTATTTTATCCCTTGTCAAAGTATGGAAACATTGGTAGTGCATAAGGGTTCCTATGACCCACCGACGTTGTTTTTCATGAACTCGTGATTGCACTACAATGATTCTAGGGTTTTAGATTTTATAGTCATTCCGAGGGTGATAAAATAATACCGATAGGAAATGACACTTATTTCCGTGAAAGAGAAGCACTCATGAAGTTTCAAACCTAGATCCCATTCAGGTCCAATACCATACAAAAGGGTCATGACTATAAAAATGATTTGGACCTAGTTGCATGGGTTTGAAAAGGTGAAATTTTGTATTCTAGTTTCTTTAAAGAAACACTTCCATTCACATATCATCATATTCGTACATTCAAATCACTCAAACTCTCACATATCCACAAAGAATCAGCTAAGTGCAATTTTCCTTTGTGTTTTTAATGGTTTCTAGATCAATAATCACTTTCAAAAGTGTTATTCTAATTTATAAAATTATTTTTAGAAGTTAATTAAAACAGAATATCCACTTGTTGCAATAATTCATCATTTTTATGTATGTTAATCGAGAAAAATCTTTAAAAAGAATCAAATAGGAATTCACAAAAATGAAATTAGAATTATTTTTTTGAATTCTTGCATGATACACACACACACATATTTGTGTGTGTGTAAAACCATCATAGCCTTCTAGAACTTGAGACTCTAGTGCCCTTTTTTTGTCTTTGCATTACTTAGGGTACCAAGTATTAGGAATTTGGGGTTGGAAAACATGTTAACCTAAATTATAAGTAAATCTTGGTATATAAGGAAACTAGTTAATCTTCATAATTTGGTTATATACAATGTCCTAATCCAAATATTATATTTTGGGCTTTCATTACTTGCTTATTCATTATTCAATATCAAGAATATATAACTATATAAAAAAATCGTTGCAGATTTTATTTTTGAATGACGTAATATTGTATTCTATGAAAATATAAAGCTAGTAATAATTGAGATCATTAGAAAATGTGGATATAAGATATGTGTTGTGTTAATATTTATGCTCATTTTATTCATGACATGAAGGACTATAATGATTGAGAACTTAAAAATCATGGAAATAATTTGATTTATAAGAAAACTATTATCTTTGTTGATAATAAATAAAATTGTGTTGGCTCATTAGTTTCTATTTGATTTTCATGAAGTAAAGGTGAAACAATACAAAAGACTAGTGTGGATAGCATATAAGGAACCGGCCTACGAATTTGGATGCAATCCATAAGGAATGTTGTCCCGCCATTTAATCTAATGTTACTCCTAATTTTTGCACTTCATGACATCATCATCTAAGGGGATCAAGAGGGAAAATGAATAAATCAATGTGTAGTATTCAAATAGGATCCAATCTATTAAACCAAATAAATAAAATTATGTTGGCTCATCATTTTCCATTTGATTTTCATCTAGTAAAGGTGAAACAATATAAAATGTTATAATGGATAACATATAAGGAACTCGACCTACGAATTTGGATGCATTCCATAAGGAATTTGGTCCCACCGTTTAATCTAATGTTACTCCCAATTTTTGAACTTAATGGTATCGTCATCTATGGGGATCAAGATGAAAAAGGAATAAATCTACGTGTATTATTCAAATAGAATCCAATCTATTAAACCAACCTAGTGGAGGAAATTTGTAATCATAATATGTAATTAATAACAAGAGAAAAGAAACATGATAGGAGTGAATCTAAAAACCAATCGATCTATAATCATTATATATAATTAATAATAACTCGTGGTTCAGCAACCCGCTAGTTATTTATAACTCCTTGGGGCATAACCCCATACAACGAAGTGGGTCCATAGGTTCAACCATTCCATGGTGCATCCCATGACCCTATTCCACACATTATGACAATAGGACCAACATAGAAATCCGATTCAAATGCCAAGTGGCAAAGTACAAGCCTTGGGCTAGGCTATGAATTTTTTTAAATTTTAAAAGAAGATCCAAAATGATCCAAACAAATGGCCAAGTAGCCATAGTTAGTTCAAAAATATGCATGTTAGTACCACAATAAAGGAAATGCCCAAAATATAAAAACATATCAATCAAGAAAACTGTTGGTCCTTGTAGAAATAAAAGAAAAGTTCAATTTACAAATAAAATACATATATATGAATAACACATTATGATGACTATGTGGCCTTATACGACCACCAAGGGGGTACTCAACGAGTTGTTGGCACTCGGAACATCGAGCCTAAACTCATAGAATAACATATTAATAATAAAACATTCATCATCTCTATCTGAATCATCCCGCCACCACTTCAACAAGGCTAAACTTATTTATAGCTACACTTAGGTTGAATCCATATGACAACCACAAGGAGAGAGAGAAAAAGGATCACAATTCCTCGTCTACTAAGCCCGAGGTCAACTCGAGTTACTTGACCCATGGAACACATTCCCTCTCTCCAAACATACACTTTTACCGATTTCCTTCAAGGTCGATTAGTGTAAGGTTCACAACATAACACGTAACTACATCACTAACACAATGGTGGTTCACACACATTAACCATAGCATCTTACACATGGTACATAAACATGGGATATCACATACATTACACTCATAGTTTAATACGTATCACTTTGCCACATACTACAATCAAAGTGCAACACTGAACCATAGGGATCATATGCTCACCACATGCCCCTAAATCACGACATTAACCATCACATATTACATGAATTTTACTTATGATGAGCACAATTACAACATACCGTCAATTTCAATACAACATCATGATATACATGTTTCTTCACAACATGGTAACAAAATCACTATAAACCAACCTTGGCATACAACACATCAACATCACAAATGCCAAAAGGATCCAACACTCCATATCAACAATCACATTCCTTTCACACACACAATAAGATGGTATATCACATTCGAATTCTCATTGAATTCATGAAAAGGAGAGAGAGAATACTCTCATCTCAACACATCAACATGCCAACAGATTACGCACTAAGTGACATACACAACATGTGCATTCACAATATCATAATTACGACATAGTTCACATCATGCTTATATCACATTACTCTTCCAATATCCACCACCATCATGCAACACCATCACAACTCCAATCTATCCCAGAGGTTCGAGAGCATGAACCTTCACTTTGATACCAAATGTAACGTCCAAACATATACACACCAGACCACACGACAAATTATGGATTTATTTTTTTGAATTGTTTGAAGATTAAATGACACTACAGGTGATCTCAAGGGCTGCCACCAACTCATGATAAGCTTGACACCACATTGAAACCCTAGGCACAAGGGAACATACGACACCCATCACGAATAATTCACTTTTTTTTTCTTTTTTTGACAAAACACAACATAATAGTTCAACCACATAACACACTTACAGTTAGGGGCATCCCATAGTGAAAATATTTTAAGGTTTCTTATTTTACTAAAATGTATTTCAAAACTTAACTTACATTCTAGGAGATTCGAGGTTATGATTCATAAAATTCTTCTTCCAAAGCTAAATTTCTTCCGTTTTTATACTATAGGGTAATTAGCTTAAGGTAAACTCTAATATGACAATTATTGGTTTAATTTGTTTAATTAACACAAGAGTGGTATTCAATTTCTACAAGGCTAATTGTGATGTGGCTTGGAACACACACTAGAACAACACGACAAATATCAAATAATTTTTTAATTTTTTTGACATGCTTGGAGTTTACACGACACAACAAGAGATCACAATGGCTACCACCAACTCTCTATAGGCTTGACACAACATTGACCACCAAGGTATAAGGGAACCTATGACACCCAACATGAAACTGATCACTTCCCAATTTGACAAGGCCTCACATACTAGTCCAACCATGGAACACACTTACGGTAAGGGGCATCCCACGATGAAGTCTTTTAAGGTTTCTTATTTACTAAAACGTATTTTAATTCTTAACTTATGTTCTAGAAGGATTCATGTTATGATTCAAGAATTCTTCTTACACATGTGAACTTCTTTATTTTATACTATTGACTAATTAGCTTAAGATCAAGTTTTCGAAGAGGATCATCAATAATATGTCAATAACTTGCTTAATTCGTTTGATTTATAAAGGACATTTTCCATTTCTCACAAGGTTATTTATTCATACTCAAGCTATTGAATCTTGTTTCCCACCTCCATTGCACCAGTGACAAGCACAAGCTCCAATTGAGGGAAAGTACCATTTTAGGTTCGGGACAAAATTCACCTTTGTGCAAGGATCAAAAGTTTAACATTACTTAAGAAAGATTACAATGTACCAAGGCAAGGGTTAAAGGAAAAAGGTCAAATTGAATTCATCTTCATGATCTCATTGGTTATTAACAAGTATTTTATTGAGGCTAAGAATTTATCAAGATATGGTTAAAAGTTTCATTTAGGATTTGCTTGATTAAGCTAGACAAAAGGATACAATTTAGGTTTCAAAATTAATGAACTAGATTTATGGTTTCTTAACCAATCCCCCTACTTACTAAGACCTAGGATTCTCCCAAAAGTTAAACATTGATTTCACTTTAATATCATTTATCGTTTCACAACCATAAGGATAAGGTTTATTAGTTTAGCTTAGGGGTAGAAGGTAAATCCTTTTACACAAGTAGATAGTTCCTCTTCTTCCACTTAAAGACTCGAGATTTTATCAATGAGATCGCAACTTTGAAATATATACATACATACATACATACATATATATATATATATATATATATATATATATATATATATATATAATTTATGTATGTATGTATGTACAAAAACATACATACATACATACATACATACATACATACATACATACATACATACATACATACATACATACATACATACATATATACATACATACATACATGTACATATATATATATATATATATATATATATATATATACATAATTTATTTATTCATTTAGTTTTGATTAAGTTTTAAAGGTTTCAATCCACTTGATTATGCCTATATTTCGGGTTTGATAAATGAGGTAGGGTTACATCACAAATTTATAACACAAAATAAGAGTTTGCCATTACTTATCAAGAACTAATGTAAAAATTATACAATATAAGAAAATATTCATAACAAGTTGCGAAAAACTACATCATTTACAAGAATGTATTACAAGTTTTAGTGTTAGCCAAATGACAACCTACTCCACAAAACAAGAAAGCTGGAAACAAGTCCTCTAAACTTCTCTACGAACACCATTCAGAATCTACAACATATCAAGCATTCTTACTAAGGAACTTCATAAGCAAAACCAAAGCAACTTCTAGAAATATTTCTTTTTCTACTGCAATAGCCATCTACACAATTATTAGCCTAAGTCAGTTCATGAGAACTGAGCATGATAAAGACTACACATTGGAATAGAATGCTACCATTAACAATATCATTAAAAGAACCTTTTATTTAATGAAAAGGTGCCAAGTTTATAAAATACTAACAACGCCATTACACATGCTAGAAATTATACCATGTCAAAATTAAGAAGGAAGCCATAAGAACCTGATATGAACATTATTTTAAGGACAACAAAATTTTAATCAACATATAAAAAGTAGGGTAAATGACCCGGTAAGTCCGAAACAAAGTGTCGAAGCGTATTGGGATTTCAATCATATAATCACATAGATTATATGATTGAAATCCAATACTCAAACATCATCAACATTTCCCTAACTAAGTCCAGGATCCAAAAGATTAAAAGTTAGAAATCCAACATCATATACTAACCACTATTTACCCCTTTCAAAGAAAATTTACCCCACAACAATCCTACACCTAATTGCTTACAAAGAATATGGAGTAATTTCTGAAAACATAAAGTTAAAATATCTCGATCATCTTGCCATGGTATGTACAATACCAAAAAAAATAATTAATGCCACTGTCTTACCAAATTTAAATTACCTCAATCAATTTAATTACCCTTAAACCTATATCAATAGAATTTAAAAACCTACCAAAGGTAACCCCACTATAACGATGTTATACTTGATTAAATTAGTCATATATCCTCCAATAGATAACATCAAAAAAATCCTAAGTTCACCTTAATTTATTCAAACACCCTCATTTGAGAAAATACCTTAAAAAAGTAGAAACACAATTATTTATATTAAACAAATAAAATCTCTCTCTTATTTATTTTGAACAATATTATATTCATTTTATCTTGCCATCCTAAGTACCTCCATCCCTTAATCTTATCTTAAAAAACAATGAGAAGCTTATAAACATTTTACCCCTACTTAAGAGTTCGGGTTTAACCCGTATAATAAAAGGTAAATAAAATTCTACCTTAATAAAACCAAACACTAATGATTATCCTAGCCAATTCATAATATCTTAATTAAATCACGCATCTTTAATTTCCCACACAACTACCTTAATCAAATCAATTTGACCAACTAAGATCCATCATTGTTAGAAAGATAATGTTTTCATCAAAAATTTTAAGCTTAAATGGCTTCATTAGGCGGTCAAACATTATTCCAACAACATATCCTCCTATAACGAGGAAAGTTTCCACTTCACAGAAGGGACAAGATAACCATCTATCTAAAGGTTGGAGCAGATTTTCATACTGAGATATACCTATACACTATCCCCAAGCCATATTGTTATATGGATAAGGATTTTGTCAATCCTTCTATAATTCAATTTGGTCGAATTTCAAACAATTACAAAAGATGCAAAATATTATGCTCTATAGGAAAGAGAATGGGTTAGACTTGAGTTTTACCTTATCGTAACTTTGCATGATAAGGTACAGGCTGTCAATGTCCACATCGACCGACCCATGTCAAAAATTTAACAAATGACCTTCAACCTAACCCCAAACAACCCATCCCCTCGCTCATTTCATACGGACGAGAAACAATTAATGCCAACCAACTCAAAAATACCCGCACATCAAAATCCAATTCGGGAACATGCATAACTAACATTCACCCATTTTCACCAATACCCCTTTGGAATTTTAAAGCATAAACAAGATATAAGTATAGAAAAAAATTCAAAGAAATATTGAAGTTTCACAATCTAAAAATTTTAAACTCAAAGGAGGAAAAAAATAAGTGGTCACCCATGTTTATTAAATGACCCAACCTACTAATTCCATTACCTTAGTGGCTAAGATTATATTCGTAGGTTCTAGATTATCAATAAGCATATCACATTATTCAAATCTTGAGAGGTATTATCATCTAAGTATTGAAGTTTGAATGAATTTATAAGGAAGAAACAGGAAGTACTATATATCCTGAGCATAATATAAGAATCGATTCTTCAAAACAATATGGAGATTAAACTACTAGGAAGAGGGGGAAATAAAAAAAGAGGGAGGCACAGGATAAGAATGATATAAAAACAACCATAAAGCATTCAAACAAAGCCACTTTAACAAATAAAAGCAATTCCTTTCATGATATGATTAAAGCTAGCATAAAAAAATCAGATGGTAGAAGTTATCATGCTTGATATGAGCTTCCTAAACTATAAAAATGTCTACCAGGCCTTTGGAACAATACCCATGGTGAAATATATGTCCCCATACATGTTGGGCACCAAATAATCCACTCACTCCCACGTTGACACCCAAAAGCACGAGTCCATCTCAAAGGAACTGTGGTATCAAGGAATGAAATAATTTATAGTAGAGACACAAAATGGGTTTATTAAAAGGCCCATGAAACTCCAAACTACACTCCTACAAAAACTCATAAATTCCTCCTCCTAAAGCAACCCCACGCCAGATGAACAACCAAAACAAAACAAGTCAAAATAAATAGAGATGGAAAGTATGTGGCTAGCTTCCAAGGCATCAAGACCCATCACACTAGTGCTAAACATGTTTCCAACAACAACAAAAAAGGAAAGAGGCGGGAGGCCATCAACTTGATTCCCCCTTTAAAAGCTCAAAAAAAAAAATTAATTTTATTTTGGCGGAAGGAAAACAATCGATGCCCAGCAAGAATTAACTTTTGGTTAGTGAAGCCATGTGCATAGGGTTAGATCACTAAGGGGAGGATGAGGGAGTTGGAAGAATTTAATAAGTTCCACATTAATTCACAATCCTTCACATTAGTATAAATCATTCCCCTCTAATTTAGCACCTAAAAAAGATCTCCTCCTTACGTAACAACTTACCCAAGACTTTAAATAGAAGATCAATATAGTTAAAATTTAGCTAAGAAATTTAGGTACACTTTAATAAAAATACACTGAAATAAATTTTGCAAAGCTTGTCATATTCTAAATTTTTTTAACAAATGTCATTACACATTCCAATAATCGAAATACGATTAGCCTAAAATGAGAAAGTTACAAAAAGACCCTACGAGTAATGAATAAACATTTTAAAAAATGAGAGGCAAATGGAACGAAGAAGAAGAAATGATGCTATAATAACTTCGCAATCAGGGCCAAAGTCACCTAATGATCAAAATGGGAGCTCAATTCAACATTCGACGTTACACAATAGGAAAGGATGTAAAGGTAGGGAAGTTGAACCGAACGGGGCATTACATTCTCCTCCCCTTAAGAAAACATCATCCTCGATGTGACATAACACTGAAGGAAGGAAAGGTGGTAATCATCAAGAATAATTAAAGATGAAAGTACACCCTATGGTTAAAATTTCAATCGTTAAAGCACGGCCACGAGGTAGCCTTAGAAAAATTTTACAAAATTTTTAACTTTCAAGTTTTGTGAAGATTGGCAGTTCCCTCTTATTCATTATTTAATTAGTCTCTTTCCATTTACATTATTCTAATTCAAGTTCTTTAAAATTTCATTGTTGTAGAATTTTAGTTTATTCATTCTTGTGGGTGCCCAACATGAACTGCTATCACAACACCCTACCAGGGTCATACACAACACTAATGATTCACAAGCATAATTTTACATACTTTCATGATGGTACCACACCACAAGAGCTTAACCAAATTATGGAAGAGAAAATGCATGGTCCACATAACATAGTACTTTTCACACATCTATGACTGACATATAATACTCAAACAAAAGTGTACTACAACAACCAAAAATTTCCACAATTCCATAGATGAAGATTTCACATAACTCAAAACAATAGCTATGTACATAGTGTCAACAAGGGCATCAAATCCATATCCACAACATCACAAAACATATCCAACTAACATGAGTAACACATACATCATAACACCACAACCAAAACATCATAACAACTCAACATATCTCCCGAAGCATCAATCACACACACACAAATCTCTTATGCCTCCCTCAAGTCTCTTATGCCTCCTCTAGTCTCTTATGCCTCCCTCAAGTATCTCTTATGCCTCCCTCAAGTCTCTTATGCCTCCCTCAAGTATCTTATGCCTCCAGGTAATAAATAAATAAATTTTCCTTTTCGCTCCCCAAAGAGGTCGGTTTCTCTATGGCCCTAGGCACATAGAGTCTAGGCACCCCTAACCCAAGTGACATAATAACTCGTGGTTCGAAGCAACCCGCTAGTTATCTGTAACTCCTTGGGGCGTACCCCCATATAATGAAGTAGGTCCATAGGTCCAACCATTCCATGGTGCATCCCATGACCCTATTCCAAACATCATGACAATAATAGAACCAACATAACAATCGATTCAAATGCCAAGTGGCAAAGTACAAGCCTTGGGAAAGGTTGTAAAAAATTTAAAATTAAAAGAAGATCCAAATCCAAGCAAAAAAATGGCCAAATAGCCATAGTTAGTGCAAAAATCCGCATGTTAGTACCACAAAAAAGGAAATGCCCAAAATATAAAACATACCAATCAAGAAAATTGTTGGTCCTTACAAAAATAAAATAAAAAGTTCAATTTACAAATAAAATACATATATAAGAATAACACATTATGATGACTATGTGGCCTTATCTGGCCACCAAGGGGTACTCAACAAGTTTCTGACACTTGGAACATCGAGCCTCAGCTCGTAAAATAACATATCAATAGTACAACTGTCATCATCTCTATCTGAATCATCCCACCACCACTTTGACAAGGCTAAACACAGTCATAGCTACACTTAGGTTGCATCCATACAACAACCACCAGAGAGAGAGAGAGGAAGGAATCATAGGTCATCATCTACGAACCGAAGGTTAGCTTGAGTTATTGGCCCATGGTACATAATTCCTCACTCCAAACATACACTTTTACCGATTTCCCTTAGGATCGGTTAGTGTAAGGTTCACGACATAACATGTATGCACATTACTAACACAATGGAGGTTCATGCACATTAACCATAGCGTCTTACGCATGGCACCAATACATGGTATATCACATACATTCACATTACCACATTTTATACACACCACATTACCAGTGCAAGCCAAAGTGCAATCACTTTATGATAGGGATCATACGTTTCACCATATGTCCCTAAATAACGACATGAACCATTACATATACATGGATTTTACTTATGATGAGAACAATTACAACGTAAATTAAAATGCAATACAAACATGGTGATATACACATTTCTTCACAACATAATGACGAAACCACTATACAATCCAGTTTACTATACACCAACCTTTTCATACAACATCGGCACACCCACACATCACAAATGTCAAAAGGATCCAACACTCCAAATCAACAATCACATTCCTTTCACACACACAACAAGACAATGTTTCACACTTGAATTCTCATTGAATTCCTGAAAATGAGGAGAGAGAATACTCTCATCTCCAACACATCAACATGCCAACAGTTATGCACTAAGTGACATACACAACATGTGCGCTAACAATATCACAATTACGACATAGTTCACATCACACTTATATTCACATTACTCTTCCAATATCCACCACCACCACCATGCAACACCATCACCACTCCAATCTTCCCCAGAGTTTTTGAGAGCATGAACCTCCACTCTGATACCAAGTGTAATGCCCACATTGGAACACATACACAATTACAACATGAAAATATCGGATAATTTTTTTTTTTTTTGACTTGCTTGGAGTTTACACAACGACAAACAAGATATCACAATGGCTACCACAAACTCTCTATAATGTTTGACACAACATTGACCACCAAGGTACAAGGAATCTATGACACCCATCATGAAACTGATCACTTTTTCTTTCGACAAGGCCTCACATACTAGTCTAACCACAGTAACACACACTTTAGTTAAGAAGCATCCCATGGTAAAGTCTTTTAAGGTTTCTTATTTACTAAAACATCTTTCAAAATTTAACTTACATCTAGAAGATTCATGTTATGATTTGAAAAATTATTCTACAAAGGTGAACTTATTTATTTTATACTATTGACTAATTAGCTTAAGATCAAGTTTTCTAAAAGAGGATCATCTATAATATGTTAATAACTTGCTTAATTCGTTTGATTAAAAAGAACATTTTCCATTTCTCAAGGTTATTTATTCATACTCAAGCTATTGAATCTTGTTTCCTACCTCCATTGCACAAGGTGACAAGCACAAGCTCCGATTGAGGGAAAGTACCATTTTAGGTTTGGAACAAAAATCTCCTTTGTGTAAGGATCAAAATTTTAACATTACTTAAGAAAGATTACAATGTACCAAGGCAAGGGTTAAAGGAAAAAAGTCAAATTGAATTCATCTTCATGATCTCATTGGTTATTAACCAATCTTTTATTAAGGCTAAGAATTTATCAAGTATGGTTAAAAGATTCATTTAGGCTTTGCTTGATTAAGCTAGACAAAAGAATACAATTTAGGTTTCAAAATCGATGAGCTAGATTTATGGTTTCTTAACCAATCCCCCTACTTACTAAGACCTAGGATTCTCCCAAAAGTTAAACATTGATTTCACTTTAATAGCATTTATCGTTTCACAACCATCAGGATAAGGTTTATTAGTTTAGCTTAGGGGTAGAAGGTAAATAATTTTTACACAAGAAGATAGTTCCTCTTCTTCCACTTAAATACTCGGGATTTTTTATCGATGAGATCACAATTTCAGATATATGTGTGTGTGTGTAATTTATTTATTCATTCATTTAGTTTTGATTAACTTTTAAAGGATTGTCAACCCACTTGATTATGCCTAGAGTTACATTGATACAATGACCCAAAAGGGTTACAAAAAAATTTATAACACAAAATAAGAGTTTACCATTACTTATTGAGAAAACTATACACGGGTACAACGTTTCTACAATATAACAAAATATTCATAACCAGGTTGTGATCAAACTATATCATTTACAAGAATGTCTTACAAGTTTTAATGTTCAACTGATTATGACAACATTACTCCACAAAACAAAAGACCCCATGGCAACAAGCCCTCCAAACTTCTCTACAAACACCATTCCAGAATCTACAACATATTAAGCATTCTTACTAAGGAACTTCATAAGCAAAACTGAAGCAACTTCTAGAAATATTTCTTTTTCTACCACAATAGCCATCTGCATAATTATTAGCCTGATTCATTTCACGAGAACTGAGCATGATAAAGACTACACATGGAATAGAATGCTACCATTAACAATATCATAAAAGAACCTTTTATTTAATGAAAAGGTGTCAAGTTCTAAATACTAACAATGCCATTACACATGCTAGAAATTATACCATGTCAAAATTAAGAAGGAAGCCATAAGAACCGATATGAACATTGTTTTAAGGACAACAAAAGTTTAATCAACATATAACAAGTAGGGGTCAATGACCTGGTAAGTCCAAAACAAAGTGTTGAGCGTATTGGGATTTCAATCATATAATCACATAGATTATATGATTGAAATCCAATACTCAAACATCATCAAAATTTCCCTAACTAAGTCCTAGGATCCAAAAGATTAAAATTTAGAAATCCAACATCATATACTAACCACTATTTACCCCTTTCAAAGAAAATTTACCCCACAACAATCCTACACCTAATTGCTTGCAAAGAGCATATGGAGTAAGTTCTAAAAGGAAAGTTCAAACATCTGATCATCTTGCCATGCTATGTACAATAATAAAAAAGTACGATAAAGGAAATAACCCATATTTAGTAAATCAAACAATTAAAATAATCTAATGCCACCATCTTACCAAGATTTAAATTACAATCCAATCAATTTAATTACCCTTAAACCTATATCAATAGAATTTAAGAAAACCATCCCAAAGGAATCAAGTATAACGATGTTATACAAATTACGCTTAGTCATATCTCCTCTAACAGATAACCAAAAATCCTAAGTTTCCTTAATTTATTCAAACACCCTCATTTGAGTCAAATACCTTAAACAATGAAACACAATTATTTATATTAAACAAATAAAACTCTCTCTCTTATTTATTTTGAACAATAGCATATTATTTTATCTCACCACTCCTAAGTACCTCCATCCCTCAATCTTATCTTAGCAAAACGAGCTTATAAAATTCACTTCTTGGTAGAAGGTAAATAAAATTCTACCTTAATAAAACCAAACACTAATGATTATCCTAGCCAATTCATAATATCTTAATTAAATCATGCATCTTTAATTTTCCCACAACTACCTTAATCAAATAAATTTGACCAACTAAGATCCATCATTGTTACAAAGATAACGTTTTCATCAAAACATTAGCATGGCTTACAAAGGCGGTCAAACATTATTCCAACAACATATCCTCCTATACGTACGAGGAAATTTTCCACTTCACAAACTGGGATGAGATAACCATCTATCTAAAGGTTGGAGCGGATTTTCATACTAGATCGATACACTATTTCCAAGCCATATTGCTATATGGATAAGGATTTCCGTCGACCCTTCTATAATTCAGGGTCAAATTTCAAACAAGAACATGAAAGATGTAAAATATTATTCTCTACAAGAAATATAATGGGTTAGACTCGAGTTTTACATTATCGTAACTTTGTATGATAACGTACAGGCTACCAATGTCCACATCGACTGAACCATGTCAAAAATTTTAACAATCGACCTTCAACCTAACCCAAAACAACCCATCCCCTCATTCATTTCATACGGACAAGCAATGATTAATGCCAACCGACTTAGTAAATACCAACACATCAAAATCTATGTGGGAACACGCACAACTAAGCATTCACCCATTTTCACCAATACCCCCTTTGGGATTTTAACATATAAACAAGATATAAGTATAGAAAAAAATTCAAAGAAGTATTAAATCCACAATTCAAAACATTTAGGTTTTGAAAAAGAAGGAAAAAAATAAATAGGTCACCCATGTTTAAGAAACCTACTAATTCCAGCCTTACTAGCTAATATTATATTTGCAATGTTCTCTGATTATCAATAAGTATATCACATTATTGCAGAGGTATTAACATCTAAGTATTGCCTCGAATGAATTTATAAGGAAGAAAGGAAGTACTATATATGCATAATACAAGAATCGATTCATCAAATCATTATGGAGATTAAACTACTAGGAAGAGGGGAAATACAAAACAAAAGAGGGAGGCACGCAGGATAAGAATGATAGTAAAACAACCGTAAGCATCCAAAAAAATGCCACTTCAACAAATAAAATCAATTCCTTTCATGATATGATTAAAGCTAGCATAAAAAATCAGAGGTTAGAAGTTATCATGGTCCGACATGAGCTTCCGAACTAGAAAAATGTTGGTGGAGCCCTTGGAATAGTACCCATGGTGAAATCTCTTTCCCCATACTTGTCTTGGGCGCCAAAATCCACTCACTCCTATGTTGGCATAAGTAGGTAGCTCCAAAACCATGAGTTGCATCTTCCCGAAGGAACTATGGTCTCAAGGACTGCAATAATTTGCGTAGAGAAACAAAATGGGTTTATTAAAAGGCCTAGGAAGCTCCAAACTACACGAGCTTGACAAGAGGAAAGCTAGACTCCACAACCTTGCAAACATCCTCCCAGCCTGCGTTAAAAGGGCGATAAGGTAGAATATGGACATCCATCGAATCAAAATGGAAATTGGATATGTTTTATCCTTGTAGACGTAGGTGCCTCAAGGGCCACATAACTAGAATGTGGAAGTGTATACATGAGGTAGGTAACTTTTTGACAAAAATTTCAAAGAGATGAGGTCTCATGGGATTGCCACAATTTAGGGAAAGTGTTCTCCTGAAGGCAGTATACGCAGCCCACCAAATTTTTTCCCCTTCACTCCTCAAAACTCAGAAATTCCTCCTCCCAAAGTAACCCACACAACCAACAACCAAATCATAACATGTCAAAATAAATAGAGATGAAAATTATGTAGCTAGCTTCCAAGGTGACAAGACCCATCGCACTAGTGCCAAACACGTTTCCAAAAAAAAAAAAAAGGAAAGAGGCAGGAGGCCATCGAATCCATTCTCCCTTTTGCAAGCTCAAACCAAACTCTTTCATTTTTGTGTTTGGGGCTTGGGGTCAATGGAGGATTATTATTTTTTTGGTAGAAGGAAAACAATTGATGCCCAACAAGAATTTACTTTTGGTTGGTGAAGCCATGTGCAAGGGTAAGATCGCTTCCAGGGAGGATGAGGGAGTTGGAAGAATTTAATAAGTTCCACATTAATTCGCAGTCCTTCACATTAATGTAAATCATTCCCCTCTAATTATTCTCCTCCCAAAAACATCTCCTCCTTATGCAACAACTTACCCAAGACTTTAAGTAGAAGATCAATCTAGTTAAACTTTAGCTAAACAATTAGGTACCTTTTAATAAAAATATGCCTAAAATAACTTTTGCAAAGGTTTTGATATTACAAAATAACTTTTAGCAAAACATCATTACACATTTCACTGATTGAAAGTGTGATTAGCTCACCAGAATAAAGTTAGAAAACACCCTTGGAAACGAATAAACACTTTACGACATAACGAGAAGGCACTACATAACAAAAGAAGAAGAAAGGATGCTATAGTAACTTTGCAATCGGGGTCAAAGTCACCTAACGATCAAAATGGAAGCTCAATTCAACATTCAATGTTATGTAACATGGAAAGGATACAAAGGAAAAGTTGAACCGAATGGGGCATTACACTAATAAATGCCCTCTAGGCTACTGTATGCACCCAAAATTGCAAATTCCACTGTCGGAAAAATGGTTACGAGAACCCCCAATGATGATTTCAAAGTCCTTTCGAGAAGGTGTTCGAGCTCCAAAGCCCACTTGCAGTATATATTTGTAGCCTAAATATCCTTACATAGCTTCTCCTTGCATTTTTCAAGTTTTCCCTTTATTTGTGCTTGCTTTGGCCTTAAGTGTCAAAATTGACACCCCGCCTGGGTGACGATTAGCAAACCGTTGCAAGTAGGTATAGGTGTCCGATCAATTTTTCTAGAATCTTCATGCATGAAATTGCATGCGATGATTCACTTAAGTTTTATTTTGAACGCATTTATGAGCCAAATTTGCTAAAAATAGATGTGTTTTCTTGGTTCTCCTTACTTCTTCTATTTTTAAATAGATTTAATGAGTAGAACTCCGCCTTCATTACCTTGTGCATAAAGTAATATTCTATCTTCCATTCCTATATATTCCATGCTTGTATTCAAGCAAAAGGTCTGAGAATTTTGTGTATGTCTTGTATTGTTTTGTTGCCATAATCTTGCTACGAATTGCATAGCCAAGCTCAGATCTCTTGTGTTATCTCTCTTCTACTTGCATTACATCCAGATTGCTCCAAGCTACCATTGCTCAAGCGCCATCCTCTAGCTATTTTTCTTGAATTCCCAATTCCTTGGACTCATATGAACACTCGGAGAAAGAAAGAGATAAACCGAGGTACAAATTACTACACATTTGGATTTACCTCTATTTTGTGAATTCTAGGTTAGAGTTGTTCTTTGATCCCTTTATTCATTAAATTTATCATTGTTACATCATATCAAATAGAGTAGAAATCAATCTTCTTTCATTTACAAGTAATTAGTTAATTTCCAAGAGGGTTTAAATCTTTCATAGCAACCCCCGGTGACGGATCTTCTTCTTCCTATCCCTATGGGTTTGAAGGAGAGAATATCTGTAGGAGGTTGTCTACATATCATAGATTAATTGGAAAATTTCTTGTTTTTATGTTAGCATACACTCAACATAGGTGAATAACCACATCGGGTTATCTCGCTTGTTTAGTTTTAGTGTAGAAGTAGATTTGATTATTTAGAATAGAAGCAAATTGTTGTTTTTGATTGTGATATTTCTATTTTGTGATTTGTTTATATTAGTTTCCTTTCAAGTATTAGCTTAGATTGTTAATTTCATTCAATTTATTTGGACACTTCAAATTAGATCAACACTTAAATCCAAGTTAGGAAAACAAACCCTAGGGAATTTACGCTACCCGTTCATAGCCTCTAAATCTCCCCTTTGCCAACTCAGCTACCAGGAGATCACACTACCAGATCTTAGTCAGTGATCCTCCTATAGTTAGCCACATACACTCAATATCGGCTGCTCCGGCATGACCTCGGGGGGTCAAGTGTGGTTAAAGGTTGCATGTCAATTTTCATCCGCATACCTACCTAAAAATATCCCAAGGATTCACTCCTAAGGGTATACATCCTAACTAATAACAAACCTCCACTACGCAACAGAAAAAGAATAAGTCTAAATGAGATTTAGTTCTCATATTTATTTTAAGGGTGTCTTGCCCCTATGCTAACTAAAAGATTGATTTAGGTAAGCAAGAGATACAATAACAAAAATAAATAGGTTCTTTAACCACAACAAGAGTGTTTAAACACATTACAAGAAGATATTTCTCAAATTTCCATAAAAAAACACAACATAGATCATTTTAAACACTACGTAAAGGGTTAAACAAGTAAAATGACTGACCCAAAAAAACTCTTCTCCTAGCACATAGAAATATGTTACAATCCTACACTCAACCAATACTAGAAAATCATGATAAGGTTCTCAATTAACACAAGAAATGATACATAAATCCAATTGGTGATAAAAATGGGTAACGGGTTAATAGGTGATACTCGTGTTTAGTGGGCGTTTAGGCATGAAAACAGTGGTCCGTCCTAGAGGGTTTTATAATAATAAAGAGGTTGGTTTTCAGAGGGCACTTCCCTAGAAGATGGAATTATCCTTAGTGCACACTCAATAGTCAAACCAAGGGGGAAACAATATATGTCAAGCTAAGGTAAACTAGGTCATCCCCGATTTACAGGTGTTTATGACAATGATAACAAGCATACCGGCTAAGGAAACCACACAAACTTGGCTCTTATTTGCTTAAGTTAGGAGGTTCAATTAAGTGTAAGAATAAAATAAAATTTGTTAATGATTACATTCGAGTTTATAACTTGATAAGTTAGTTTGTGATGTTTTCTTGACCAATTACCCCATTTAGCATGACTTCGTTAACTTTTCAATTTACCTTACATTAATTTACAACTTAATATGATTTCATCCCAACAACTCAGAAGGTGAAACTACCAACATAGGTTGAGAGTAATAAGGTATTTTTTTTGACACAAGATGATAGTTTCCTTTATTCCACTTAAGAACTCTTTACTTCATCAACTTGTTTACAACATTGTATATAATTATATGTATATATTTTTAAAACCATTATAAGGATTGTAACAACATCCTATTATGCATAGCTTTACATTATTACCCTACTCTAGAAGGGTTTACTACTCAAAGTTATCACTCGAAGGAAAATTTTACCATTGCCCTTTTAAACTATACAAGGTTACGTCAATTTAACCGACACAACACACGATCCAAAAGAGGCAAAAGATTCTATTTAAATTTGACTAGGGAAAAGAAGGTAACAAAATTTTTCAAGCAATGTTATACTCTTTTTTGAGATTGCTAGAATACAATAAAAAAGTACTCAAGTAAAATTAGAGATTGATTTAAACCATTCACAAAATATTTTACAAGTTTTGTTACAACTGGTTAAGAGAACCTTACTTCACAAATATAGAAAACCTCATGGCGATAAGCCCTCCAAATTCTCTACAAACACCATTCTAAGATCTACAATAAATTAAGCATTCGATCGGGAAACTTCATAATAAAAAATGAAGCAACTTAAATATGTATTTCCTTTTTCTAATCGCAAAATCCATCGCATAATTATTATCCCGAGTCATTCGTGAAAATAGAGCATGATAAAGACTACACATTGGAATAGAATGCTACCATTAACAATATCATAAAAATAATCTTCTATTTAATGAAAAGGTTCCAATCACTAAAACACTAACTCTTTTAATCAAGCTAAAATTTTCACAATGCCAAACTAAGAAGGAAGTCATTTGTACCCCTTATAAACCTTGTCTCTAAACGACAAAAGTTAAACAATCATTCAAGTTGGGGCCATTGGCCTTATAAGTCGGAAATGCAATGTAGAGTGTATAGGGATTTCAATCATGTAATCATATAGATTATATGATTGAAATCAATACCCAAACCATCAATCAATATTACTTTTTTTTCTACAAATTACTTCACACATTATACTATTAAAAATGAAGGCTAAATTTTTTCAAATAAGTAAGAACAAAGTGTTGAGTGTATTGGGATTTCAATCATGTAATCATATAGATTATATAATTAAAAACTAATACTCCAAACCATCAATCAATAATATTTTATCACTCTAGCAAATGCAAGTATCATAACACCTTATGATCGTAAGGAATACCATTGTTTGTAATAGCAGTGACAATACCTATTAACAAGTTAGCATAACTTAGATATTCCACTAAGATTATTTCCACCTCATGATATATTCCCCAAAACGATAAAAATAAAAGTCTTCTTATTCATATAGAGGCTATTGAATGTTTTTACCTTCTAAACTTTGTTAAGGAACTGGCACTATCTTTGACCATCTTACAATGTGAGATAACAATTTATTGTAATTCAATACCATCATAACATGAGATATAATAAGATAAAAAAATCCCTTTACCTAAAACTCACTAAAAATGCTCAAGTCACGAATTCACCTTCGGAGAAACTAAATCACAAGAGTATAGTATTATAAAACATCCTTCCCTTAATGAATAAAGAATGGCGTGATTAAGAAAGGTTGGAATAAAGAATGAAGGAATGAAGAATTGGAAGAAATAATTAAAGAATGGGGGAAATGAATAAGAATTTGTTTATTTTTGAAGGAGTGGGAAATCCTTCCTTATATCTGCCTCAATCTTTTCCCAAACATCAACCCTCTCTGCGCTTATGGACATAGGTCACCTACTAGGGTGCTCACCTCCTCAAAACTTAGCTCATCCCCTTTTACATTCATTGTATCAACAATCCCTTCCAGTTATTTTCCAAAATCATCAAACACATCCATCCCGGCAGTGATCTCGGGAATATAATTCCTTCGACCGGTTTTTGATCGAGCCTTGCAAGGTCTCGATAGCTTCGATATCTTCTCCATGTCGCCAATATCTTATCCCATTCTGATCTATTCCCTTTATTCTTCTCCTGAAACTCCTTGAGTTTTGTTCCATGTGTAGCAACTAGAATGCTTGCTACTCTATCTCTATCAGCATAATTGTCATAAGCAGCTTCAACAATTTACACGACGATCTTTACATTGGCAAGGATCTTGGTGTACTAAGTGACGATCTCCACAACCTTTAGATTTTCCTCCTCCTATTGCCAGTGCCTCTTCTTCTTTCTCTAAGGTGAGTGGCCACCTTTCCATTGTAAGGATGTGAGTCAAATCCTCTAGGGACTACAAGGTCAACTTGTACTTTTTCTCAGGAGGTGCTAGGTTGGGATGCTTTAAGACAATAGCATATGTAATCATTTCAATTTTCTTATATACTTCACGTACCCTTTCCCTTTCCTCTTTTAGGTTGCACCTTAACTATGTGTTGATCATATATTCTTGCTTCAGGTCCTTTCTCTTTTCAATGATCTCCTCCTCCTCCTCCAATTCCCCTTATAGGAATCTTACCCTATCATTCCTTCCAAAAAGTCTTGCCTCAACCTCAACTGAAACCTTGTTGAGCACATTATAGACTTACTCATCCAACCACTACTAAGCATTTACTAGGGGTTTATTCCTTTTTTTGGCATCTTCATAAACACCCCTTAGCTTACTTTGAACTCAAGCTCATCGACATGGGACTCAAATTCCCAAGATAACATCTTCTTGGTTTGTGGGTACGCACCTTCTTCCTCAAATGAAGACATGACCAAGAGTTGGTCTGTTAGCATGGTGCTCTAGAAGCGCGCATGTAGTACCTTGCTTGGATCATGAATATAACCCATTCCCTATCCTTTTGCTACCACTATGCTCTTACCACCTATTCGCGAAACCTTTGGGAAGCTCACAGCCATATTGGGATCTCCACCCATGCTGCCATACTCCTTACCAATGCTCTCTCGCTTCAACTTCCTTAAGCAATTCATCTACGTTGCACTCTATTTCCTACTCAACCAAGTCCTTAATGATGCCAACCACTTTTCTCTCTGCAGCCTCCTCTATTTTCTCTTTTGTGAGGCTTGGGGTCCTTTGATATTTTGTGTTCACCTCTTCACTCACCCCTTTTCCTTGAGTGCCTACTTCCTCCTCGCCATCCTTCTCTTTATCTCTCTCATCCTCAGAGTCGTGCACATCATAGACCGGATGGTCTTGAGCTTCTTCGTGCTTGTCATCATATTTTTTACTATATAGGCCTCCAGGCTCTCCGTTTCTTCTAAGTTTGCCTTCCCTGCTATCTTTCGCCTCTTCCTAATCGGTGATTGTAGTTTAGGAGACCCTTCATTTTTTCCTCTTCAACATGAAACTCCTTCCTTGGTGATTCTTATTGTGTGGAAGGCTCCTCTTACTCCGGTGCCTCTTCTTCTTGGAGTATTTTTTCCTAACTAAGGAATTCTTCCTATGCACGTAAGTACTTAGCTTGGCACTTGTCTCCGGCACACCCACAGATTGTGTTGTCTGCACACTTGGTGCCTTCTTCTCATGCACTTCCTCTCTCTCCCTCTTCCTTGGTGTGACCTTATTCCTCCCTATGGGGTATTCTAGAATGGGGATTTCATTCTCTAAGTAGGTTCCATTCTGAAACTTTGGCCTAATGTGCAAGTATACCCTTGTTGCGGTTCTTTCAGAAATTGGCATCGTTCATGGTTTCATCATCTATACTTCGTGGGAGACATATTTCTCCACATATGTGTGCTTCTTGGGGTATATGAGATTCATGTGCAGTTCACAGTGGTCTGGTCCACTTTGTTAAGGTTGAACCTTAGCCTTTTGGATTCCTTGAAGCGATTGACCCCTACCTTGAAATATTATGCGGTGAAGGAAAACGACAGGTTTGTACAGGGCTCTTAGTCCCATCCGTCAATGTGAACTTGTCAATGCAAAAATGCTGGTATATAGCAAACTCAACCTCTCCATCTACAAGTGTAGGAAATTTTTTAGGTATTCTCCACTCTGCCCCAAATGCATCACGCATTCACTTGTACCATTTCTCCAGGAACGCCTTGTGGGTGGTCATCATGGTATCGCAAGTATACTTATCAGACGTTTTTGTGGGCAAGGGATCTTTGTCTTGATACTCCCATATGAACTTCTATGGCCCATCGGCACTCCAATCTCTGAGAAGAAGATGGTGTGAATAATATTTATGAACATTATCTTGTCTCCTTCGCACGATCTTTGATGATCTCGCCTCGCAATATAGGTGGACAAGTTGTAGATGGTTCCATCTGAAATTTTTGGCATAAATTCAACCATGTCGTGTTTACTTGTGTCCACCTTTCTTGACCATTCAGCTTGGTAACCAAGCACACGGACATCCTCATCACAGGGTTAGGGATATCTATGATATCAAAGTAACGTGAACCCTTTTGTAATCATAAGCCTCCACAGTCTCCTTTATGGCCTCCTTATCCTCCAATTCATCATCTATGGAGTCCCCTTCGCAAACCAGGCTAGTAAACTTTGATATGAGTTGAGGAGTTATGTGCATTTTGCAGCCTAAAAATAGAAGTGGTCTTTGTGTATGTGTGACATCAACCACTGGTATAACCACTTGGGCTTGCCAAAATAGGGAAACTCATATAGTTGCAGCAAACCAGACCATACCCAATTTCACCTTCACCTCATCATTATAGATCAAAATTCCTTCCAGTGTCCTCTTATCAGTTGGATGAACCAGTTCTAATGTCATATCCTTCTATTTGGTACTCATGTGATGATTATAATCACTCACGAAATATTCCTGACGTGTGATACCCATTCCTTCCCCAACAATACTCCATCTGGGTACTATATCTCTACATACCACTCCTCATTAAAACTAGCAGTGATGATTTTTTTTCCTTTTCCCTTTCCCTTCTTTAGTGAAACAGTCACCTTCTTTGGTGCTATTTTTTACTTGTTGGGTAAACTGTTAACTCATATTCCTTGCTCTGGTTCCTTACCCTGGTCAATCCTATGGCTCAACTCTACAAAAGAATCCCTCTACTCCCATGCCCTAGTTAGAACCCTAACTTGGAAAAATTCTTCCACAAGATGGCGTGCTCCTCTAAAACTTTCTTCCCTACGCCCGTGTACTCCTTCCACTTTGGTTTGCAAATCCACCCTAGTCACGCACTCTATGATTCTTTCTTCGCAAAAATATTTTCATGGATTTCCTAGTTCACAAGATTTCTTCAATATCATAATAACAAGGTAAATAATGATGTTCTCAACTTCATATTTATAGATTTTTCCTCCTTTCCACAGAATAAATGCTATACCACCTACTAACGTACTTAGTATTAAATGCAGATTTTTCCACTAAAGCTAACCTTAAGTTCCCTTACCCACATGCCCAATCCTGTGTGAAAAATCCTCTACAACCTTATGGTGCACAAAAATACTAATCGACCAAAGACTCTTATGTGTGTGTCTGCAAGACCGAAGGAACTTCTTCTATCATTTACCTGATTTTTTCCCTCGCCTACCTCATGTTGCTCCTGCACTTTTCCTTCTCTATACATGGTCTTTGTAAATCCTTATCTTGACACCAAAATTTCCTTTCCACCTTTTCCCAATACACATTCTCAACCTTACATTCTTTTTATCCTTCAACGGGACATTTAACACACAACTTCCACTACAAAACTTATACTTCACTCCGCACTACTCCACCCCACACTAAAATGGATGCGCGGTCCTTTGTGCACACATAACCTTTTGAAAGTAATAAGTGGTTATCGACACACAAGGCGCAAATTAGAACAAACAAAAAGGAACAAGCAATGGGAAAGGGAAACAAAGGGAAAGGAAATGCAGAAGGAAATCCTAAGCTAAGCGGCAAGATCGCCTTATTTACAAACACAAGGAAGACTTATTTATAGTAGGGCTTCAACCTACTCCCATTGAAATGGCCAGGTAACCTCGTCTCATCTAGTGCTTGTGACTAGCATAAACCTAACTCAAGGATGTATGGGCCCAACCAATGGACTTTCAACTTCCCAGGGTGGCACAAAAACTTGGAATCATACAACAAAACCATCTTCCCAACCTCAAACTACTTGTTTTTTATATGACATTCATGTTATGCCTTTTGTCTAGCCTTTTAGTCTTCTAACTCTATCTAGAAAGTGATCAACTTTCGTCTAACTATATTAACTTATCGATTCTCTCCTCAAGTGCTTGTTCATCAGCCAATCCTCCTACACGCGCTATACGCATCGATGATAACATGAATTCAACTGGAAAAATAGTCTCCATGCCAAACACCAATTAAAATGATGTGGCCTTGTTCAACCTCTTGTAGGTTGTCCTGTATGCCCATATAACTGTTGATACCTTGTCATCCCGATCCTGTCTTCAAACATCACAAATATTGGTCAATGTGTGACTTAGTATCTTATTGAATGCCTCAGCAATTCCATTTACTTGGGGATGATAGAGGGTAGTCTTGTGATGGGCCACCATAAACATTGTTTGAGAATCTGATTGTTTCATTCAGAAATGTGTACCCCTATCAGTTGTCAAGCTTAAATGACATCCATACCTGCTGACTATGTTCTCCCATAATAATCTAGAATTTTTTTTGCTGCAAAGTGTAATCCCTTATAGGTACTTCCTCTACCCATCTTTTCAAGTAATCAGTGCAAGTAATGATATAGCGTGAGCCAGTCCTTCGCACGGCAGGTGAAATTGGTCCTACAAAGTCAATTGCCCATTTTTCAAATGGTTCAACACTAGTTATAGGTCTTAAGGGAATTTCATCCCTCCTTCCAAGTTTTCCAAGGCATTGACAATGGTCACAGGCCTTGCAAAACTCAATACAATCTTGGTAGATACTTTCCCACCAAAGCCTTACTAATAAAATATTCCGCATGGTTTCATTTCCTTCATATCACCCTCCCGCAATCCCACCATATATTTCCTCCATAATTATAACACGCTCATGTTCTAACACGCATCTACACAGAACCTCATCATGACCTAACTTGTACAAATCTCCGCTAACCAGCATGTAGGGTGCGGTCTTTGATAGCCAACTTCTTCCTCTCCAAATCCTTCATTCCTTAGGTGCCACACCCATATTGAGAAATCTTTTTGTAATATCTTCTAAGTCTTAGGATGCACGCCGCAACTTAAATAGTTGCATGTTTGACATGGTATCCTCAATGCTCTACGCGTCTCTCCCTAAGTCAATCCTTGATAAGTGGTCGGTCTGAATTACTATTTCCTTGTTTTATGACCACTTTGTGAACTTAAATTCTTAAAATAATAGGACCCACTGACATATGCACCCTTGTATAATAGGCTTGTTCACCAAGTACTTCAACGCCATGTGGTCTATATAGAATATGAAAGGTGTCACCAGCAGATACTTTGTCACGAACTTATACAATGTGTAGATCATTGTGATTGCCTCATGTTTGGTAGTTGTGTAAATCTACTCTGCTTGTGTCAACTTCCTACTGGAAAAACACAAGGGATGATCAACAATCCCCTCACTAGGTTGTGTTATTATTGCTCCAATGGTTGTAATCGAGGCATCAAAATGTACATGGAAGGTTTTATTCTAAAAGGAAAGCATAGTATGGAAGCGGTAACAATCCTATCCTTCAAAGTGTCAAATGCCTTTTGTTGCACCTCTCCCCAATGAAAGGTACTCTTGTGCTTAAGAAATTCCTCCAAGGGCACAACGATCTTGGAATACCCTTTAATAAATTTCCTGTAGTACCCCATATGCCCAAGGAATCTATGCACTGCACTTTGATTGGTAGGCTCTCCCAATCCCACAATAACTACAACTTTGGCGGATCCACTAGCAAGCCTTCCTTACATATAATATGTCCCAACAGGGTTCCAAATGGAGTAGTAAAGACACACTTCTTAATGTTGAGGGATATCCTCAACTATCGACATCTTTCAAACATCAGCCTCAAATTTTCACAATGGTCTTTTACTAGCCCATACACAGTCTAGTCATCCAGGTAGACTTGAAGAAATTTATGAATGAAGTCTTGAAATGTTTGTACCACGATGCGCGAGAACAAAATAGGTGCATTATTCAATCCAAAAGGCATGATGTTTAGGTAAATCTTCCCCAATCAGTGGTGAAAGATGTCTTCCTTTGGTCTTCCTTTGCAATCCTGATTGGGTGATATCCTGAGAATGCATCCGTGAAGGAATAGACCTCACGCTCGGCTACTCCTTTCAGAATTTCTTTAGTGAAGGGGGTTGGAAAAGTGTCCATGATACATACTGCATTCAAGTCCCTATAATCAACACAGATCCTTATCCTTTTGTCCTTCTTGATACCGATGACCATTGGGCTTATACACTCTGATTCTTCAACAACCTCAATGATTCCTGAAGTGATCATCTTATCTATCTCCTCCTTGACCCTTACGCGCAAGTTCAGATTCATTTGATAAGGTCTCTTCAGAATCAGGTGTGTACCTTCCTTCAACTTGATCCTCATCTCCCCTAAGGAATTGTGGATTCCTTTGAGTTCATAGTACCCACGTGGGAATAAATCCTGAAATTCACACAGCAGATCAATGATCTTTGAAACTTCTTTCGCTAGCGAATAGTCTCTAATGATAGCTTCCTTAGGTTTTGTCTCGACGCAATGTTAACCTTATTTTTTTCAAAGGTTCATGGTAGGTGAGTGCTCACTCATTAGCACTATCTATGACTTCGTGTGTACCTTCAACATGGTTAACATCCAGACTCTCCATTTCTTCTCCATCTATCACATAGATTATTTTTCCTTTTTCTTTTTCAATGCATGTGCAATCAAGTTGTATCTCTTTTGATTCCTCTTCATCAAAGCACATCTCCAAACTAGGTTCACCCAAAAAATTTAGTAACCTATCTTCTGTCATGGCACTATCTCCCATTGTAAGGTGCTTGAAAACATGTAGCACCTTATCCACCAATGGATTTGTAATCCGAGACTCAAAATCCTGAATGAGATGAGTTGTTAACTCCTTCTAATTCCCCTGTCTAACGGTGTTTCTCTGAGTGAAATTACTATGCGCACACTCAACCTTGTAAAGTGGAATATAACTTATGCACCCATAATGAAGGTGGTAAATCTTTTGTGCCTCCCATCTAGGATCTCTCACATTCTTGGATGTGAAACGAGGTGGATTCCTTTCCATGGTAGTAATGTAGGACAATGGGCGTGTTTCTTCCGGAGAACCTAATAGAGAATGCGATCCTCACTTTGTGCCATTCTAAAAGACTCTCATGGTGTGTATCCCACCAATGCAATGTAGTCCCGAGAAGGTTATAGCTGAACATCCCTCTTCTTTCATCCTTATTCTCCCACTGAGCTTCCATTTCTTGTAAGAAAATTTCAGGGTTAGCTCCTACAGAGTAAGTTGGAAAATTCTTCCCTCCTAGGCGCTTGATCGAGTGTGCCTTTGTTACTCTTTATACATATCCTCACAACTGTCACCCAATTAACTCGATAAGTTCTATGTGCCCAATTAGCACATGCCATGCTAGTTTTATCACTTATAGAATGAGCATCTTCAAATTGGATAACTCCTTCTGTAGGATGAATTATCTCGGGGATTCTAATGGAGCACACATAGATTATATCAAGGACTTATTCTCCCAAGGGCTTAGTATAGGGCGTTGATTTCCCATCTTTCATGGGGATGATGACCCATTCCTCCTTGTTCTCAAAACTTATATACCCCTTCTTAACTCTTAGGTTAGTATTGTTCTTGTAACACCGGGGTGACCAAGTAATGCCGGAAAGTTGTCCGTCTCGGCTAGCGCCAAGACTTCGAAGTCTCCAGTGAAATTTACCCCTTGAATAGTGATAACCGCATCCTTTAAAATGTAAATGGGCATTTCCTTTTTCTTTTTTTCCATTTACAACACATTCAAAGATGGCTATAATGTGGGCCTTCCCATTTTATGACAAGCATCTAAGGTGAAAATATTGACCTCCGCTCCCATGTAAATTAGAATATTACGCAGAAGCCACCCATCAATAACTACATTTAATGTGATCTCCTTATTATAGTCAAGGATCTGAGGAGGAAGGTTGGCATGCAGAACCTTCCTCTCACACTCGCATCCAATGTGTGGTACCTTCTCTCGTAGCCATTCTCCTAGCAAGGGAATAATATTCTCTTTCCTTAACATCCTCCATACTTCTCTCGACCTCATCCAAGTCCTTCCACGGAGCTTCAACATTTTTCTTTTCTCCAATCGCCTCGACTGCTCCTTTAGACATTGGATCTCTCCTTTTAAACTCCAAATCACATCCATAGTTCTTAATACACTTATTTTTGATGAGAAAGTTTTGGATACTTCCCATGTACCACTTCTTCTCTCGTAACTGGGTTCTTTGTCTTAGTATTTCCTTGGCACATGTAGCCTCTGCTGGATCGTCACTAGTACAAGTTCTAATCCTGACTCATACGCCACTCTTGGCATCCACTATGAGTCATCCTTCTTTATGCTCACCATCCCAGTGCCTTTTTCTTTCCAAAGATCTTGTTGGCTCATTTCCTTAAACAACTCAGGGCACTCTTGGATATGTTGGCTCATGTACTTATGTTTCTTTCCACACCACGAGCATTATAATAGATCAAGATACTCATGCTTATAATGCTATGTGGACCCATATTTATAGAAGGTTCCTCATGGGAACTCACCTCTTCCTCCATGGTTTCCATGACCAAAAAATCCTCCATGAACAACTCTTCCATGTGCTCCTATATCTGTGCGCCCCTCGTAGTAGCAATCATCATCCTTGGAAATGCTTGCAAGGCTGGTTTGGCACACACCAAGATCAATGGCATCATGAATCTAGTCAATCAACCTACAATCCTTGGTGTCATGGGTCATAGAGGTACATATCTTACAATAGCAAGATATATTCTTACGCATTGTGTGTTGTAGTAGAGGACACCTACTTGCATCATGATCCCCATGGAAAATCTCACAGTCTACTACCATAGCGCGTATCGATTTTTTAGGGCATATGTCTTTTGTATGCCCTTCCACTTCACAATTTGTGCACCAAATACCACTGTGAGCCTCATGCGCTGAGTTTGCGAAAACTTCTCCAACCGCTTGGCCATCAGCAGCAATATGAGCCTAAAGAAAAGGGGTAACACCAAGATCAACGATTTGAAAGCCTCAGTGCATAGGGAATCCTCTAAGGCCTCGCGTGGGTCCGTGAATGTCTTGTGTGAAAATGCTCTTCTAAATGGTGTTATCAATCCTCTAAAAACCATTGAGCATGCTTTGAGAAGGGTGAATATCATAGGTTAGTTTTGAGAAGAGAGTTTTGAACCACGTGTCATAATCTCGCACACTCTCTTCCATTCCTTGCTGGATCTCCTTCAGAGCATTGATGATCTTCTTCTCGAACTCATGGATATGTAACTCTTCTAGGAAGGCATTCTTTAATGTAGTGTAATCCCCCACCATCCGATGGGGTCATATATTTAGTACCAGCTATGCACGCACCCCCTACAACGTCATTACAAACCGACATTCCTTTCACTCCGGGTAGTGATCCCCTTTGCATGCCATAGCAGTTCACACTTGTGCACATGTTCTGTAGCATCCTCAACACCCTTGTAGTCCGGTATGTGCAACGACATCAAAAATATTGTCGAGATGGCCGAGGCCCTTGCCCTCCCGATCCGAACCATGGTTCCCTCTGGTTTTTCCTCCACCACTAGATCCACTGGATCCACTAGGTCCTATGCCTCCGATCCACCTCCGAGATCCTACAGTCCACTAGTTCCTCCAGCTCCTATACCTTTGGATCCACCTCTTTTAGATGAGAGAGGGCCTGAAGTGTTCGTGCCTAGTGTCGCCAAAATCCCAATAAACTTTATGCCAATGGTTTTTGATATTGCTTTTGCTGCTAGTCGTGTATCCCGCACCACTCCCAGACGTGATGCCCAAACTCTATGTACTTGCACTTTGCCCAAAAATTCCCCCAAACATAGGAATATATTATGCAGCCATAGATGTCCCATATGAGAAATTATATGTCTTAGGTGCAGATCGGTTACTCTAACCAATACCGTGGGTTAACAATACTTATCCCTTGATATGGAAAACTAAGTGCCGGGGTTGGTCACTAGGTGGGTTTAGATGCGTGTCAATGGGTCTCCTTTCTCCACATGACAAACTCTCATCGAAGCTGAAGGGTTTCTCTCCCTCATTTTCCAAGATGGGGTATCACAGAATGATCAGTTTCACATCCTCTGCATGAACCTCAATTCCTTCCCGCAATGTCTACGTCCATAGATCTATCACTCATATAACCTCATGTTTTCTATCCTTCTCCCCTTCACGAGATTCACTATACTTGATTCGTGTCTCTTCCTCTCCTTTTCATCCGCAATGTCCACCATCTTCCTCCACCCTAACTTCTTCATCCAACACTTAGAGAAGCTTAGCCGGCCATAGGAAAGCTTATAAAATTAATTTAATGATCATGATCTTCATAGCTAAGGATACCACTTAAAAATGAACCTCGAGTTCCCTTAAGAACTCAAACTCAACAAACTTTAGACAATAATATGTAGAAATGGCGTATTCTAGGGTATAACTAGTCAAATAGTACTCCTCTCCACCAAAGTGATCAAAAGCATGTGTCCAATCATCGATCCGCATCTTATGCAGCCTTTGATAATCATCTTGGGTCTATATGTGTGGCCTATGGTACCACTTGATCTAGATGCATATGTTGAAATCCAATCATACAACTCTACCTGAAAGTAACAAAAGAAGGTTTCATACACTCATGATACAGTGCTCTTCTACCCATCTGCGCATATCAAACTCAGTCCAGTGCTAAATCTCTTGGAAAAATCATCCTCTGTGCTTTTAAACTATGCTTCAACACTTCCCAAGGTCAAGCACTCTGTCATCACACATCAATGAAACCAAGATGTATCCATTTCTCTCAACAACTTCAAAAAGAGGTCCCTGTAATGGAACCAAGATGTAGTCATTTTTATGCCCTTATAACTACAGTCTAATCCCATGCACATCTACCTCTCACTCGGTGGGCACTAGGCACTCACCCAAGGCACGTGTGGGTGTCGAGCCCCTCCTTTATGTGATTCTTGTGAGGATACATATCTATGGACAAAATCTTAGATGCAAAAATATTAAAGACCATGCATTCATTTAGAGAGCTTAGGATGAGTTATTATATCAATATACCCATTCGATAACAAGAGAAACATCAAACAGATAACATATCTGATCCATAATATAAAGAAAATGCACTAGGGTTTATACCCATGAACAATATATACTTAGAATAGAACCATATATTCATATTGATCTTAGTTCAGTAACCATATTACATTCACCAAGGCCATAACAGACCAATGTTTCAACATAGATAAGACTCATGCATCAGAAGCCCTAGCTATGCTTTCCATATTACAAAAACTTTCACAGACCCATCCCTCTAGATATGCCATCACTCCTACAGTCCTCTTAGTGAGAACCCCAACCCATATAACCCTCTATTATTTCTCGCAGAGCTTCACCTCTCCTCACACCCTCTCCTTGATAGTGTTTGCCTTCCTTCTACCTGAGCATCTCTAAATATAGCTTTAACATCCACCGCCATGCCCTCCTGAAGTAATAGATCTCTTGCCAAGTGTCCATGTGGCCCTTCAATGGAGCATTCTTACTTTGATCTGAGCTCTCCACTTTCTGTAATGATGTCTTTTTGGATCCTTCCATCACATGAAATATTCCTTTCTTAACCACCAAGTTACCAATCTGGCACCTTATCCACTCCGCATACTCAGTCAGGTCACACTTTTCTCATATGCTTCCTGGAATGCTGAATATGGCTAAGTATTGAAACCCCTTTATTTTCCTTATGCGCGTGTTGTGGGTTCTATTAAACCCTTCTAAAACCCCTTTCCTACATGCTTTCACCCCGCGCCCTTCTTCATATTTGTCTCACGTGCCCACATGCCTCTTGACACTTAGCCAATATTCAGAGGCCCAACACACCCTCTCTACCACTTTGAATACCTCAAATTCCTTCACTATAAATAATTTCCATATTTCTTCACTCTCTATGTGATATCAATTATCAACTCATCCATCGTATTCTTCAATCAACTCAATCTTTTAGCAAAACACAGTCATGTCCTGAAAAACAAGAAACCTTCTTACTCAAAACTAACTTGGATGACTCACCAAATATTAACATGATGATATAAAATGTATACCAATGGAAATATTTGTAAATCACCTTTCCATAATATATTGTAAATCCTTCCAACTCCAAGTGGAAGGCCTTCAACCAAGCTCATCTCTGCAAACTACCTAAAATTTCCCCAAAACTGCCCTTTGAATAGTCTTCACAAATAGGACACACTTTTCCATTTTGATGCATCCTCATGACCTAAAAAAACCATGGACATAAATAAAAACTCACATACTAAAAAAATGTCCATTTATTTTGCAACTCCTTTGGACAACTTTGTCCCAAACTGAAATTCTTTAGAAACAGGCCTATTTGAGTGGGGTCCACTCATCACCACAAGCACTACCATACCTTTCTAGAAACCTAGACATAATCCAATCATCATCCATATACTAGAAATAGATTCGGGATATTATGAGCATTTTTATTCTACCACTTTTGAGCTAGGGTTTCAAAGTACAAAAAGTTATTTCCGTCTTAACATTAGTTTATAAAAATGTGATAATGAAATGACCTAATTCTATTTTTGAAACCATATAGACTCAATATATAAGCATACTTGAAATACATAAGGTCCCATACAAACCACACAATTTAGGTGAACATTAAAAGGTGCAATTCGAGCTAGAAATGACTTTCTTCTTGACCCTGTTTCACCACAACCGGCATAACTTACAAACTACACATCGGGAAACCTTAAATTTTCCCACAACATCACGACACACCATAATAACATATCCAAACATCAAAATGTCACAAATAGGTCCCCATATTTCCATCCCATCTCATTTTTAAGACTATCCCTTAGGGTTTTATATAGTATAGGCTAGGGTCAACTGAATTGACACTGTAACTCATCATATAAACTCTCCAAAAGGTCTTAAAATACCTATTAAATCATTAAACAACTTATTACAATCATCCATGAGTTCACATGGAACCATAACCCATCCTCATCCCTCCAAGAACCTATACCTGGTGTATATGAGCACCTAAAACTTGGTCTCTAACATGTATCTACACTCTAAAACTCATGTGAGTGTTTAAAAACTCCCCAAACATGCTCTTCATGCTTCAAAAATGATCCTTAATCTATCAAGAATCTCTTACCATCATTCAATATCACCTAGGTTAGCTAGGTCAACTAACTAGGCTTGTTACAACAAACAATTCTCACTGGAGTAGCTCAAGACACCATGAACACACCTGAAACATTGTATCATCATCATACTAAGCCTCCTATGATACTTCACCATCATTCTCTTTTTCCTTAGTTGGATTTTTCTATTCGAAGTGTGTGTCACTTGTGTTGTCATTGATGTCAAGTCCATTGATGTCACAATGGTCTAGGTGATCTAGGTATGTTGGCTAGGTGATCTAGGGATCTCCAAAGGTGCATATGTGTTTCTGAGTCTCTCAAAGGTGGTATTAAGGTCAAACAAGGTCCATGAGGTGAGTGATATGTGTCAATGAGTCTATAACATGTCCACATGGTTTAGTCATGAAATGTATGGGTCAAGTCAAGTCATTCTAGGCCTTCTCTAGTGCAAATACATGGTGTAAATCAAGAAACATGATAATTATCTCAAACCAAAGTAGGAAAATAGATATTTTATTAATATGAGGTGGAAAAGGAGGTGTATAAAGTGATACAAGTGATAAACTATATTCATGAAACTGAAACAAGTCAGTATGAAGCTTTCTTAAGCCAATTCACAAGTAAGCAAGTGTGAAATGTTGACCCAATGTGTGATGATGAAAACAAAACATGGTATGAGCATTAAATTTTAATATATGGTGTGTAAAAGGACTCATAGGTAGTTATTGAAGTGTTTTAGACACTTGCACATGTCAAGCATAGTTCATTCTTTGAGAATCAAAGAACAAAAGGCAACTAAATGAGATGGGATGGAAAGATTCAGGATGAACCAAAGAAAAATATAACTTAGAGGTGTTATAGAAATGTTTCCTTAAGGTGTGAGAAAATTTTTATAATCTGAGGATGAATATTTTACAAGTTGTGCAAGTTTTTCCAAAACGGGTTTTCAAAGTATGCAAATTAAGCACCAAACTACTTATCAAGACAACAAAATTTTGGAGAATCCTTTAGATAATTCATAAGAGAAAAAAATGGATTAAATTGGGATAAAATTATGGTGCAAAAATTATTTTTGTGATTGGTTGAGTATTTTAAAATTTCTATCCATTTTTGTGAGCATGTTTGTAGCCCTCCAAACCCCAGTTTGGACCAATTTTAGAAAATTAAGTTGGATAGGTGTCCTAACTCAATTTTTTTCTTGGAAACCTATATTTTAACATGAATAGGATCCTCATGGTACATTTTCATTTTATTTTTAGTTCATGATGTGTGGTGGGCCCCACTAAAAATAGGTATTTTGTGAAGATTTTAGTGTACAGGAGAAACTTGCAAAGGAACCCCTACTAAAATTTTAGGTGGATGATGTTGGTAATGTTTTATTAAACTTCATGAAGTCACTTGGGTTACTCATTTTGGATAAAATTGAGTAATAGTTGCATATTTGAGCTTACCAACAAAAGGAGCTTGTTTTGAGAAGCTAGTGAAGAAGAATGAAGGTAACCATGTTGAATTACATTGAATTGATGATTTTTTTATTTGATCACTCTCTTCATGTGCCATATTATGTTGAAAAGGAATGGTTTGGTTTTTTTAAAGTCATTTCTTGCTTGAAGGTGATTGAGCAAAAACTGCTCTTTTAGGCCTATTTGAGAAGCATGTCTGAATGGGTATGAAGGTGAGACTTAATACATTTTATATATCGGTATGAATCCTTGAAAAAAAAATTACATCTAATTTTAAGTGTTAGAGGTGATAGGGAGCTTTGAAAATTTATTTGGAGGTGTTTGACTACATTATATGGAAGACTAGTTTTTGTGTCTTCAAGATCAGCCAGAATAGTTGCAGAGATCCAAGTTTTTGGAAATATTATGAAATGAATTGGAAAATTATGATAAGTGTATGAGATATTAGACTTCATTATATTTCCATTTATAGGTTACTTTCCTCATGATGAAGATATTTTAGGTATGTATCAGCTCAATTCTTGAAGACAAAATTTAGAGATGTTGAAACCAGCCAGAAAGTTTTACAAAGTGGTATTTCTTGATGTGTTAAGCCTTGATTTTTCTATTTCTGGTAAATTTTAATGAAATTATACATCCTAAGATTCATTTTTATATATTACTTGGGTTATGAAGCTGAGTGGAAGTGGTCTAGTTAGATGGTTTTTCAGACTATTGTTTGTAGAAGCTTATTTAGGCACACCTATGAGCCTAAATGAATGTCTTGGATAATGTGGAGAGTTTATAAGAATAAAAGAGAATTATTTGATTTTTGGGACCATGTACCACGTGAATAAAATATGTAATCATTGTGGAAAATTTTGAGAGCTAGAAGACAAAAGATGAGCTCATTTGGAGAAGAAGACAAAATCTGATTTCATTCAAATTCCAATTCGAATTCAAGGCTAGGAAGTTGAAGAGTCAAGTGGAAAATGAAGTGTAAGATTCATATTCATGAAATTTTTATTCTTTAAAATGGTGTTCCATGCTTTGGTGTGTTAAATTTTTGAAAAGAAAAAAACTAATTTCTCTTCTTTTGAAGAAAACCTTTGCTGTAAAGCAAAACCCTGGAAGTCTCTTCTAGGTTAGTAGTTGGTTGGATTTTCATGAGGAGGATGTGAGTGAAGTAAAAATGGTGAATTCTCTATTGGTTGTAATCAAATTTGAATTTAAATAAAGAAATTTTTCCAATAAAGTATATCTTGTGTTCTTGATATGTTTGCATTTCTTGATGAACTTTATCTAATTATGATCCAGCATTAATGTATGTAATTTATGAGAGTGTATATTTGATATTTGAAATAGAAAAGTGAAAATAATTATTACAGACTGATTCACCCCCTCTCATTCCTTTGTCATTTCTAACAATTGGTATCAGATCAACCCTTGGAAGCAGCTTTAACAAGCTAGAAGGATATCTTTGGTGACAAGGATGGGATATATTTATCACATGAGATGGGGAGTAGAGATCTGTAAAGAGAAGATGGAAAAATTGATTGAATCACATGAGGAAGTAATCAAGTGTATTCATACTCAACTCAAGGAAGCTCTAGCTGAGAAAGAAGAACTGAAGAAAGAGATAAGCATCATGACAAGTAAGGTATCATATTTTCAAGAGAGATCAGAAAAAATGAATAAGATGTTAGGAAAAAAAAATGTATATGGTGATAGAACATGCCTAGGTTTCATAGAAAATTCATGCAGTATAGAGAAAAATGAAGGTGAATCAAGTCAAGGATCAAATGGAAAAATGTAGTCAAGAAAGATAAATAGTTTAAAGCATTCATCTCATGAAAGATCATATTTTAGGTAGCCAAATGATTTTAGGCATGTTTCTTTTCATGGTAATTGCTATAAGTATAGTGCTTATGGACACATGGATAGTATGTGTAATCCTAATGTGGAAAAGAGAGAAGATTCTAAAGAATAAACTCAAGAACATCACTCTAAAGGGAAGAAGGAAGAGAAAAAAATAGGATAAAGATATGGAGCTGAATGTTACCATTGTCATGAAAAAGAACATCTAGAAAAGTACTGCAAAAATGAGCCATCAAACATAAGAAGGTATGTAAGAAAATTCAATGGCTATTTTTATGCTTGTAATGAATTTGGACACAAGGATTTTGAATGCAAAGGAAGGAAATTTGAATGCTTTAGGTGTCACAAGGTAGGGCACATTGCAAGGTTTTGTGATACAGGTCAACTAAAGAAAGAAATTCAAAGACCCAAGTCACAAGTTAGAAGTTCAAGAAGAAAGAAAAAGATAGTCAAAGTGCTAAACAAGATTCAATGGGTGTGATTTAGAAAAAGGAGAGATCTATTGTGAAAAAGTAGAATCGGGAAAATAATAATTAGTCAAGGGGAAAGAAGAGGTCCTAAGACCTTCTTAAGTCTCTCTTTGAGCTTCTCCATGGTATATAGGTGTCAATGAAGTTTTGGAGAGAGGGGGAGTTTTCTTGGTTTTTATGAGTCTTTTTCATGGTGTTGAGTTCATTTAAATGTTTATAGGAGCATGCGAAAAACCTTGTAATAGTTTCTACAATATGTGTGAGCAAAAATTAGGCTCAATATATCCCCAGGAGTTAAATTTCAAAATTACACATAAGGTTGGCCTTGAGAACTAAATGAGTGTTAGCATATGTAAATGAGATATGATATTAGATTTTAGGAATATCTGTAGAAAATGGGATTATGGACCATGTATTATGGTGAGTTTTGAAGTTCCAAGACAAATTTCATCAGATTTTGAGAAGGTATGTGGAAGTTATGTTAGTTTTACTAAAACAAGATTTTTGAAAATTGAATAAAAATCTGCCTATCTTCTTAATGCTCAAGAAAAATATAGTACATCCTTTGGATAAATCATAGAAGGAATTTTTTTAAATGACTCTAGGATTGCGATAGTGTAAAATGTTTCAAGACATTTGGACATGTATTAAGAAAGTTGTGAGCATTTTTCAGACATGCTTATTCTCCTTTCGACATGTGTCTTGAGATATCAGGATCAAGTTCAGTGATTTTATTCATAAATCAATCTTTGAGTGCCTAGAACCTATTCACAGTTCATTTTCAAGGTTCTTGATCAGTTGAGGTGGTTTTTTGGTGAAGGTCAAGGTGTGAAGTCATCCTCTCTATGTTGTTCTTAGAGAGTGAAGTCAAGAAATCCCTGCATCAATCCTTTATGGAGTTATTATAGAGGAGTATTTATTCAATTTTTTTTTTTATCATCATTGACCTCATATAAAAAGGATAGAGAAAATTTTTACATCACCATGTGGAAATTTTGGGGAAAATGATGAAGTAGTTGTTCATCTTGCTTGTTGACAAGGTCCTTGGAGGTAAGCCCATAGCTCAACCATGTCAAATCCATGAAATTTATTTTTTCAAAATTGTTCACATGGTCTCGGGTGGTCTAGGACACTCATGGAATATTTTTAAATGCTTCAAAGTCATCTACAAGACTTAAAAGGTGAAAAATCAAACTGATTTGTTCATACAATTGTGATTTCATGCATTTTACCAGTGCATGTGCATTGTTTCTTTGACTTCTTTGGGAGCATTTAAAGATGATTCAAGCTCAAACCGTGTTTTTAAAAGATAAGGCATGATTACATGAAATTGTAGGAGAAATAATTTCTCAATTTCAGTCAAAAACGAAGGAGAACTCATCATTTTTCTACTCTTGCCCTTCAAAGTCTTATTACCCTACCCTAAGGTTTTGGATTCAAATTTTGATCAAATAAAATAATCTAAGCATCCAAATTCAAGGAAAATTTATACAATTCTCTATGGATATCTGAAGACCCATTTTAAAATAAGTTGTGAATTTAATTAGATATCAGATAAGAAGAATCTAATATAAATTTTTGAGGTTGTGAGGAGGTGTGCATGGTCGGTTTTTGGATTTTTCAACAAAATTTATAAGCCAAACAAGTATGGAATCATTTGAACACGTTTCTCAGACTTTAATATGCATGAATAAACATGAAGGATGATTTGAATAAGTTGGAATCTCTTTCAAAGTGCAAGAAATCCACGACAATTATCTCACACATTCGTTCTTGATTTGTGAAAACATGATTATTTAAATCTCAAAAGTTGTTCAAGTGCAAGATGAATGTTTTAAATAGTTGCACTAAGTTGTAAAAGGTTGAAGAAAGGTATGTATATTTTTGCACAATTTGAGCATGCTTGTGTCAAGGAATAACATTAAATCTCTCAACACAATTAACTATTATCATTGAAGGGATCTTAACTATTGCAAAGTGGAGTTAAGTTTGGAACAAATGAGAGATTTGTTCAACATGAACTAGAATTTGAAAATCCTTTAGTTACACTTATGTGTTTTGATATTCAATAGCTTGAATGGGAGGTGGCCAATCACTCTTTTCCTAGTCTTTCCTTTTCAAAATATTTTGATATTTAAGGAGAAATTGAAGAGACTAATTCATCAAGTAGAAAAATCTTGATATTCCTTATAGAAAATGCAAGAAGGTGATATTGTATTGAATAAGAGTAAATATGCAAAGTGAGTTTTGAAGTATAAATGTACATTCAACAACTCATATGAAGGTCATATATCAAATACACATGTGAAAGAAATTGTGTGTATTACATTGAACATTATTTTGTACAAAAGATACAACGAATGAATTGTGAAGACAATAAGGAAATGGATACTAGTTGATAAATTGGTATGAAAATGCATGCTATCAAACTTGTGAATAAATTCAATAATCATCAATTAGAGTTCTCCTAGATATGATTTTGATCCCCTTGAAAACTAGATTTCCTTCCGATTACAAAATATAGATCTTGTTGTACTGTTGAAACCAATCTTCACATAGTCGAGGTATATATACACTTCATGCATTATCTATTGGTTTTGTGTGAAATTTTGTAGAGTTCATGCTAATTTAGTGAAAATAGAGGCATCATATAAAGGTGTGACACTAAGTAGCATTATCTGAAACCATTTCTAAAGTCTTGAATACAATAAGAAAGTGTATGAACCAAACATGAGTATGTTGAACTCCTTTTAAGGCTTAATGGATAAGGTAGAAAATGGGATTTGGAATGGGTATCATATATGTTTTGGAATTCCTTTGAGACAAATTTGTGTCTTAAAATTAGTTTCTACTAGGATATTGAAGTAATAGAACAAGAAAAGAGAAAAAGATGAGTAAACAAAGAATTAAAAGGATTGAATCTTGAATTGTCAAGCTACGGGACATCGAATGTGTGTGTCTCACCTCAAAGATATGCAAATAAAGATAAAGGATAAGCATGAGACTCTTCATGACTAAAATGAAGGAGAAATTATTTTCTACATGTTTGTGGGTTATTAGTGTGATAATTATGAGAAGTATTAATATTATCACGTGATATGAGATAATATATAATTGGAAGGAGAATGTTTATTTAGCTCCATTGCATGTAAAAATGAAATTCACACGGTGAAAAAGGGATGAAGTTACAAAGAAAATTATGCTCAAGGTCCAAAATGAATAGACTACATATATGTATTGTTTACAAGAGGTAGAGTATAAGTTGTTATAGGTGCATAGGGTTGTGTGAAAATGTTTTAAAAATTTGAAGGTCCTATCATGCATTCCATAGGTTCTTAGTGCATACATTTTCTATAATCCTTTCTAGTGGAAAAGTGAGTTCTAGTGTCATCAATAAGATATTACCTCTGTGATGATGAGACAACCTAGAGCTACTAGTATGGAAATAACTAATCCAATCTAGGAGGAGTAATGGAATGGATCTTCATAAGATATGTTGGCTAATAATGCACTATGTCCCCACTTTTGAAGAAGTTGTGTATAGTTTAGTAAATACTTAACCACTAAAAGCATGTTACATGTGTTAGTTGATTTGTGATGTCTTATGTTGAGCTCGTGAAGTGGCTAATGTGTTTTTCCTCTAAGTTATACAAGAGAGGCTAGGTTTCTTATTAAGGCTTAATCTATGTAAGCTCATAGTTTTGAGTTAGGCATGAAGGAAGGTCGGAGATATCTTGCATAGTCTTTTCACCATATGAAACATGGTGGTTCAAGTGTGAAGATATGCTCTAAAAAGACACAAATTATGATTGAAGAAGAAGGTATGCTGCTCATCCCAAAGACATGTAACTATATATGAATGAGCATGTTGATCTTGAACTATTGTTTTAGGAGTTTATCAGCTAGTAATAACTAACTATGAAGTAAAGATGTAAGACCCATAGAGAAGGGGATTCCTATTATGATGCTACAATAGTATGGTCAGGAAATAATGTAACCCAAGTGAATCACTATGGTTTTATGTTTGAAGTAGTATCTCAAAAGACTCACAAAGGTAGTGTATCGATCAATACTAAATAAGGTAAGTGTGTGTCATCACAAAGGTGAGATTCTCGGTCAACACACATTGAATGAAAATTGTACCGATGGTTAAGATCAATATATGGAGTTGTGTGATGCATGAGATAAAATGTATTATTTGAGGATGTATCTTTAAGCCCACTAATGCTTGAGATATCATATTAATCTGTGGTGATAAGGTCAAAACAGAGTTTTAAGGTGATTATTTTTTTGTTGGATTGTCCTAAAGAGTGCAAATGCTTGACTTTGAAGGAAAAATTGTTGAGTTTAGAATTGTATAGACCAGGAGAAGATTAAGAAACATGAGTGAAGGCAAAAGAATAGGTGTTTTTTCTCGGGGGAATTTTGGAACTCTCATCAGGTCTATAAAAAGGTTTTGAATTTCATCTCATGCAAAATTGAACCAAGAATGAAGAAATCATCATCCAAGGGAAGTTGGTTACTCAAGTATGTTATTTGGTTTGTTATTGGTTTCTTTTGTTTGGTCTTGTTTATCATTGTAAATCATGTCAAGTCAATGCATGCCTTTTTCATATATGTCAAATGGGGATAAGTGTGTCAAGAAACATACAAATGAGGTCATCTAAGTGTGTGTGTGTTGTGTTCATGGTTGTCATTAATGTTTCTAGGATGGTTGCCATCAATGAAAAAGGGGGAATTTTTTAGAAGCGTGTGTCACTTTTGTTGTCATTTTTGTCAAGTCCATTGATGTCAAAGTAGTCTAGGTGATCTAGGTATGTTTTCTAGGCTATCTTGGTATGTTGGTTAGGCTATTTAGGTATGTTGGCTAGGTCATCTATGGATCCCCAAATGTGCATATGTATGGTTTGAGTCTCTAAAAGGTGGTATGAAGGTCAAAAAATTTCCATGAGGTGAGTGAAATGTGTCAATGAGTCTATATAAAATTCCACATGGTCTAGTCATGGAATGTATAGTCAATTTAAGTCACTCTAGGCCTTGGCCTAGTGTAAATATATGGTGTAAATCAAGAAAACATGAGAATTGTATCAAACCAAAGTAGGAAAAGAAATATGGGATCACTATGATGTGGAAAAACAGGTGTAGAAAAATCTAATATTGAAAAACCATATTCATGAGCCCTGAAACAAGTCAGTATGAAGCTTTTTTAAGCCAATTCACAAGTAAACAAGGTGTGAAATGTTGATCCAAGGTGTGATGATGCAAAAAAAACATGGTGTGAGAATTAAATGATAATATATGGTGTGTTAAAGGCGTCATAGGTAGTTATTGAAGTGTTATAGACACTCATACGGGTAAGCATAGTTCAATTCTTTGAGAATCAAAGACCAAAGGGAACCTAAATGAGATGGGATGGAAATATGAAGGATGAACCAGAGAAAAATATCACTTGGAGGTGTTATAGGGATGTTTCCTTAAGGTGTGAGAAAAATTTTAGAAGCTGAGGATGAATATTTTGCAAGTTGTGCAAGTTTTTCCAAAACCGGGTTTTTCAAAGTATGCAAATTGAGCACCAAACTTCTTAGCAAAGTCAAGAGAAATTGTGGATCCTCCTTCGAGATAAGTAATAAGAGATAAAAATGGAGTAAATTAGGATAAAATTATGGTTAAAAAATTATTTTGGTGATTTTTTGAGTATTTTAGAAGTTCTATCCATTTTTGTGAGCATGTTTATAGCCCTCCAAACCCCAGTTTGGACCAATTTTGGAAAATTGAGTTGGATAGGTGTCCTAACTCAACTATTTTTCTTGGAAACCTATTTTAAAATGAATAGGACTCCTCAAGGAACATTTTCATGTTATTTTGAGTTCATGATGCATGGTGGGCCCCATTAAAAATAAATATTTTGTGAAGATTTTAATGTATAGGAGAAACTTTCAAAGGAACTCATACTCAAATTTTAGGTATATGATTTTTTTAATGTGTTATTAAACTTAATGAATTAAATTAGGTTACTCATTTGGATAAAATTGGATTAATAGTTGCATATTTGAGCTTATCAGCAAAAGGAGCTTGTTTTGAGAAGCTAGTGAAGAAGAATGAAGGTAACCATGTTGAATTGCATTTAATTGATATGTTTATTTATTTTATCACTATTTTAATGTTTCATATGATGTGTTAAAGTTCATGGTTCATTTTGGAAAATTCATTTCTTTCTTAAAGGTGATTGAGCCAAAACTGCTCTTTTAGGCCTATTTGAGAAGCATGTTTAAATGGGTATGAAGGTGAGACTTTATCCATTTTACCTATGGGTATGAATTATTTAAAATGTTTTATACATAAAAATTTAAGTGTTAGAGGTGATAGGGATCTCTGAAAAGTTATTTGGAGGTGTTTGACCACATTGTATGGAAGACTAGTTTTTGTGTCTTCAAGATCATCCAGACTAGTTGCAGAGATCCATTTTCTTGGAAGCCTTATGAAATGAATTGGAGAAGTATGATAATTTTATGAGATATTATAGGTTAATTTTTCATGATGAAGATATTTGAGGTATGTATCAGCTCAATTCTTGAAGACAAATTAGAGATGTTGAAACCATCCAGAAAGTCTTATAAAGTGGTGTTTCTTGATGTGTTAAGCCTTGAGTTGGATCTTTCTGGTAAATTTTAATTAAATTATACATCCTAAGATTCATTTTTATATATTACTTGGGTCATGAAGATAAGTGTAAGTGGTCTAGTTAGATGGTTTTTCAGGACTGTATTTGTAGAAGTTGATTTAAGCACACCTATGAGCCTAAATGAATGTCTTGGCTAATGTGGTGAGTTTATAAGAATACAAGAGAATTATTTGAATTTTTGGGACCATGTATCATGTGAATAATAATATGGAATCCTTTTGGACAAGTTTTAGAGCTGGAAGATAAAATATGAGCTCATTTGGAGATGAAGACAAAATATAACTTCATTCAAATTCCAATTCGAATTCAAAGCTAGGAAGTTAAAGAGTCAAGTGGAAAATGAAGTGTAAGAGTCATATTCATGATTTTTTTTTCATTAAAAGGGTGTTCCATGTTTAGGTTTTTGAATTTTAAAAAAAAAAAAACTTTTCTCTTCTTTTAAAGAAAACCTTTGCTGCAAAGCAAAACCCCTAGAAGTCTCTTCTAAGTTAGTTGTTGGTTGGAGTTTCATGACGAGGATTTGAGTGAGGAAAAATGGTGAAGTCTCTTTTGGCTGTAATATAATTTTAAGACTTGTAATCTTATTTCAATAGTTGCATTCTTATTTTAATTCAAATAAAGAAGGTTTCGAGTACATTTGTGTTCTTGATATGTTTGCATTTCTTGATGAACTTTATCTAATTGTGATTCAACATTAATGCATGTAATTTATGAGAGTGTATATTTGATATTTGAAATATAAAAGTGAAAATAATTATTACAGTACTTATTCACCCCCCTGTCATTCATTTGTCATTTCTAACATGTACATCAATGACAAAACCTAAATCACAACATTCCAACAATTTCCCCCTTTGAAATTGATGGAAAACCTTCTAAACTTATCACCTTTTTACATTAGTGAAAAAGACATACCATATACTGATCTTCACCTTCCTTAACTTCATTTGGTTACCATTTAGTTGGAAACTTCAACCAAACTCTTCATTCTAGCTCACATCCTTGTCATTTTTCACAAAAACTAATTTTGACCATTTTCTAGGCATTCTTGATTGTGTTCCCCTTAGAAAAAATATTCAACAACACACACACACACACATGTATGTATGTATGTATGTATGTATGTATGTATGTATGTATGTATGTATGTATGTATGTATGTACCCTAATTATCATGAGAAGAACATCATTTTACCATACATATTTGATATAAGGACATCATCATGTACCATTATACAAGCATGCAAGAACTTTCCATTTCATCACTAAAACTTTTTTAAGGACATCATGATTCACATGCAAGAGACTATAAAACATTTTTTTGTCATGATTCACCAGAGAGACCTAATGCTGATGGGAAACATTCAAAACCATGCAAACAATGAGAATCCCAAGGTAAGAACAAAAATCACCACATTACTTGTCTTTTTATTTTTATTGACTTGTATGTATGTATGTATATGTATATACCCTAATTAGTTTACCTCATATTTGACTAAGGACAATCAACCATTGACCTCAAGAAGCATTTTCACTAAAACATTTTTTTGTCATGATTCACCAAGAGACCAGTATCTGGACCTAATGCTGATGGGAAACGTTCAAAACCATGCAAACAATGAGAATTCCAAGGTAAGAACAAAAACTCTACTTGTCTTTTTATTGACTTCTGAGGCTCAAATTGAGCTTGTCTTTACCAATATTGACCTCAAAGCTTCTCAAGGATTGATATCCCTATTATGAATCTTTAGTGAAAATTAGATCAAATTTGGCATGCTCTAGTGCACCACACATACCTTGAAACCACTTCTCATTACTCCCCTAGAATCATACCATATAACTTTGATTGAAAACAAAAAGCATGGACTCTTACCTTGATTTATTTCCATGGAAGAGGCATCGCCATTTTGGCATAGTCCTAAAACATATTTTTAGTCTTTGAAGTCATATTTGGATGAGATAATGCAAATTTAAATCTAACATGCTTTCCCCTCTCGAGAGAAGACAATAAAATCATACTTTGCATAGCTTGTAATTTTCTAGAGAACCTTCTAGAAGTATAACATGCACTTTCCTATCTTGATCACTATCTTTAACCCTAAGCTCCATTTTAATTATTTATGCATCACTGTAGTAACATATCAGAGGACCTACTAAGGTTTTGAATCATCATTTTGACCCAAGCAAGATTAATATACCTAGTCAAGTATCCTTCTATTTTCATACTAACTTATTCATCCTTTGATAGCAAAAAAATCACCATGTATCCTTCAAAAATTACTTATTCCATAATTTGAAGTAAGATAACCATCTTAGTCATAACACAGTCCAACTAGACACACTTTATCTTCTTTACGAGTTGATACATACTTTCTAGAGAGCCTATATGACTCTAAGACTTCTTAACACATCATTAGTTATATTTGACAAAATATCATACTTATAGAAGCTTTACATCAAGCCTTAAGCTCACTTTACCTTTATACTCACATTTTTTACACAACTTAAGACCAACCCATCCTATCACATCTGTGACATTCCTTCATAGTTGTGAAAATTAATTTGTTAGAAGCCTAAGATCGGCTCCCCTAACTATTTAGGATCATAAACAAATTTCCCTCATGTAACTACATAGTTTTTCTCATTTTATGGTCTTAACATATTTATCGAGATAGAGTACTTACCTCAAACCTTCTTACACACCCTTTGGTTTCCTCTAAGAAACCTCACACCTTTTATATTTTCTAGATCAACTTTAAATCTTCTATAATTATCATAGAAAATTTTGGGAAAGACAATTCATAGAATTATTTCTATCTTTAGAGCTTTATACCTTGCCACTTGTATGTCACAACCACTTCTTCACCATGCATTGATCATTGTTATTATTTTTTCACTTGTGAGCATCTAGAGACAACTAAAACTCTTCCATTATGCACTTAAATGTATTAGAGATGGATAAAACCTACCTCAAACACATGTAGCTACACATTATGCTCATGATTGGTCTTGTACTTGTCTCTACAAGTCTTACATTTCCATGCAACCCAAGCTACCAACCTTGGGACCGAGAGAAAATAACATCCAACTTTTGATGTATATACTTATATTGTAGAAACTCACCTGATTTGGGAACCCATTTTCCCATATTATTCACCTCCATGATCCAAGAGGCATAAAATAAATAATATTTACCGGGTTGCAACATTACCTCTTGAAAAATAGGTCTTTATCACTCTACCTGTCAAATCTAAATACTATCATGAATTCCAAGAAGCTCAAACTTGTTCAAGGTGTAAAGCCTATTTAATATCAAAGTACTTTTGTTAGGATTATTTGTTCCATTTTTTTCCTTCAATTTAATCAATTGCACCTTCAACTACTAAAATTTCTTCAAACCACTTCTTTATATCACCTAGACCCCATTCGAGGTAAAAACCACTCAAAAAGAACAATTTCTTGTTTCAAGATCTCAAATTTTGCAATCAACACTGTAGAAACATATTTTAATACCTTGATAAACCATACGTTAGCATGGAAGAAAGAAATCACATATCTTGCTTGAAGATAAATCTTATGACCATTACAATAAACCTCGTTCTCACGATGGTCTTATCAAGTCATCATACTTGATGACTCATTTCTTCTGCAATCTCATTTTTGAAACATGATCTTCATTTGAATATTTTGAAAATGACACAATAACACATAATCTAACTAAATGATAGAAAAAACAACTCTTTTGACTCATACCCAAACCTAGAAATTTTAGACACCTAACAATGCACATGAAAAAAACTTGACACATAAGACCACAAATATAGACCTATAAAGATTTAATGTACATCATAATTCATGAAGGATTCTATTTTTTAATATTTAACATATCATATAAATCTTGAATTTGACCAAAAATAACTCATAATCATATTTATGAGATAATAAAGACCCTTTTACATGCCATCTACTCTTAATCATTTATTCAGACCAAAAGAGGACTCTACATATAAATGACATTACTTAAAAAATCAATTTATAAGACATCACCATGTTCCTTACATTAAATTATTCATTATTAATGACAAAGAAAACAGACTTGAGAACATAATCATGCACACACAGAGACCACAAGACTAAGACATGTAAATTTCACACCTTAAAAAATTAGTAAGATCACAAAACATTCTTAAATGCTTAAGACAACATACCTTGACCTAATGGAGGAGACAAACATAATCTCGATAACTCCCCTATCTCCAATGCTTCATATGAACTGATATACCTTTAATAAGCCTAGTAAAAGCATATGAACACCATGATAATCTAAGATAAGGTCTTAAAGAGGTCCCAAGCCCTCTTAGACAATTGGAGAAATCCTTCTTCTTCTTATTTCAGATCTAATCTACGAATCATGCTTTCATTTTCATTAATACTTGCTCTTGATGAGACACCATTAACCCCTTTATGCTCCCAAGGCATTTCTTTATTGTTATCATGCATCCTAGACCTATAAAAGTTTTTATAACCATTATAACACTCTCTAGCAATATGACCAACCTCATTGCATCTAAAGTACACCATTGCATTCTTTCTTCTGTAAAATTCATATTGTCTAGGTGGATCATTCAAAAAAACTAACAACGTGACCTCTTTCATTGTAATTTTAGCACACAACATTCTTATCATACTCACTCCTACTGTCTCTCTATAGATGATAATATCTATGAGACCTTTTACACTCCTTTCCCTATGAAAAATTCATTACAAGTAAAACAATAACCATTGAAATATCTTTCAAACCTTGAAGCATTTGGTTTCCTAATAGGCTTAGTATTATCATTTTACTTGATTTAGGTAACCTTTTTTCCTTCCTTTATTCTTATTTCACGTGATTCCTTTCTTGAAACAAGATCTACTTCCTTCATTTCTTTTTCCTTGACTTCAACTTTGAAGCCCAAACCATCTCTATCACCTGTTGCTTTCTGATTTCTCAAGATATCATCAAGAGCCTTGGAACTTTCTTCAAATTTATGATATGACTTTGCCTTATTTGTTGCATCTGATATATCTTTCTTAATTATGGTCACTTCTTCTTCTTTAGATTATAAGATAAGAATAATGTTAATTAATTACATCTAAAACATTCTCACATTTTCATCAAGATTTTTAGTAATAGCCCAATGCTTCTCTTCTAGTTCTTGAATCCTTGCTTCATATTCCTTGACTTGTGATTTCAATTTCTCATTGTTTATTTCAGCATGCTTTAATTATGATTGGACACATGTAAATTCAATCTCTATGTCATCTTATTCTCCTTCAATATCTTTACAAGAGTTTGATATGAGATCACCCAACAAATTAGAGCCACCACTAGTAGACCTCATTGAATATTTTTCATAAACAAAACCTCATCACCTACATATTCGTGATCAGATTCAAACTTAGAATCTGAACCACTATACTCACTACTTTCTTCACAGGAATAGACCTCTTCCTTTGTGTAGAAACTCTTCTTACCCTTCTTCTTATAATAAAACTTCTTGAACTCTTTATTCTCTTTACCATACCTATAATTTTATTCTCATGAACACTTTCATGATCATCATTCCCCTTATTTTCATGCTTATGAGGACACTTAGTAGAAAAGTGACCTACTTTACCAAAATTAAAGCATTTTCAAGGAATTTTTCCATTTTAATTATCAATTCTAACATTCAGCCTTCTAGAAACCATGGCAAATAACTCTTCATCATCTAACTCATGAGTAGAATTATCAACCTTAATCTTCTTGTCCTTTGGCATCTTCTCAACCTTGAAAGCTATCTCTTTCTTAGCTTGTTTAGAATCAATAATCCTCATTTCATATGTTTTCAAAGTCCCATACAACATGTCCATCTTCAACTTAGTCAAATATTTTTCCTTGTCAATACAAGAAACACTTTGGAATCAAACTTAGAAGTTAAGGACCTCAAAAAAATTTGGATAATAACTTCTTATTTAACATACTATCCTAACTCTTGCATGGAATTTAAAACCTTGTTAACCCTAAGTAAGTATGTAGTAATATACTCATCATCATTCATCTTAAGACTCTCAAACTGATTTCTAAAAGTTTAAAGCTTAGCAATTCTTACCTTGGAGTCTCCTTCATACAAAAATTGAAGTTTCTCCCATGCCTCTTTTGTTGACTTGCAATGCATTACCTTTCCCATCTCAGATTCTCCTAGACCACATATGATAGCATTAAAAGCCTTTGAATTGTCATTACATTCCTTCTTATCTGCAACACTAGTTGGTGGAGTGGTAGGAGGAGTATAGCCATTTTCCACAACTTCCCAAATATAAAACCCTAGAGACATGATATGATTCTTCATCCTAAAAATCCATAAATAATAATGTGTTCCATTAAACATGTGGTACCTTTTTGGTAGAGAAACCACTCTACTTACTCTCCATTTCTATGCTTCAAAGGATCTCTTTTCAAGTGATAAAAATTCTCTAAAAGGGCCTATTATGATACCTATTGTTAGAAGTAAAATGGACTGAGAGGGGGGTGAATTAGTTCCAAAAAAATTTATTTAATTTCATATTACTTAAATAAAAAGCACTTATCCAACCATTAATGTGTGCACAACATCAAATAACATATATGTAGTCAAGCATGAATAAGAGAATAAAAACAATAACACAAGATATAAGTGGGAAACCCTCAAGGGGAAGAAAGCACATGAAAAAATTCTCATTTTTTAGTTAAAAAAAATAATTTAGTGAATCACCAACTTCACAAGGATAACCAACCCCTAATTTAGTAGAGCACCAACCCCTTGTTTTTGAATCATCAACTCCATAAGGAGGCTAAAACCCAAAATATGATCAAGAACCCACTCAAACACATTTGAAGAAGATATATGATGTCTTTTTTTCTTCCAAAACTTATTGATATCACCTATTCATCTCATACACCTTCAAATAGTTGTTCAAACCCTTACACACCTTGCTCTCTTTTCTCTTTCCTTCTTCACTTACCTTGGACTCAAACTCATGCACACACTCTTGAAAAAATTATTAAACCTGAAATACACTCTCTAATATCTCAACACATACCTTTTTACTTGCAATTCACTCACACATAGGTCCCAATTTTCATACCCACTCAACTAGTGCTAAATAACACTAAAAACATCACTCGTATACTTTCCTCTTGATTCAAATTCAAACCAAGTTGGTTTCCCTCCTTTGGTTTGACTAAGAAAAATTTAAAAATCAAAAATGAGTCATCTAAATATTCACATATAACCCTTATAGGTTGGTCATGCCTAAAATCATCCAATTTGCACCAAAAATGCTCAAAACCCCATCACTAGGATGAGCTAAGACCAAAAATCACAAAAACATGATTATTAAATATCCAAAAATAATAATTCATGTGTAATATAACATATAATAATCATAAATGGTCACAAATGTACTTGAACCAATCAAATAAATGATTAAATGGGACCACATGCTCATATCCTTCACAAAATAGTTGTTTCCAGCACCCTGTCTTCACCTTTGGGCCTCAAGATCACTTTCAACGAAAAAAAAATCAACTATGGCATGTTACCACTCTATAGAATCCTCATGACCTTTAAATCAATTCATGTAACTTATACATCATGATACATCCATGTGTGTTCAAACCACGCCTACTTTCATCTTCTTCAAATCAATTTTCCCAAAAATTTGTTTTACATACACAATTTTTTTGCACCCTTTATTCCAATTCCAAAACCTAAAAAATTCCTTTACTTTGAAAAATTGTCATCCGTATTCACTCTAAGGTGATATAAATTATCAAATCATCAATCTCATGCTTCAATCAACTCTATATTTCAGAAAAAGTATTCATGTCCAGAAAAGTAAGAAACCTTCTTTTTCACAAACAGACCTAGATGACCCCTCAAATCTCATAATAATGAGACAACGCTTATACCAATGTAAATATCTATAAATAAAATTTCCCAAACATATTTTAAATCCTTCAAAATCCAATTGGAAGGTCTTTAACCAAGCTCATCTCTATAAACTACCTAAAACTGCCCCAAAACTACCCTTTGACTAGTCTTCACAAATAGGGCACACTTTTCCCTTTTATGAATCCTCATGACCTAAAATCACCATGGAAATCAATAAAAATCACGTAATAAAAACAATGTCCATTTATTTTGCAACTCCTTTGGATAACCTTGTCCTAACTAAACTAAACTTATTCAGAAACAAACATGTTTGAGTGGGGTCCACTCATCACCACAAGCACTACCATACCTTTAGAAACATGGAGGAGTCCTCTACATCATCTAATCATAAACATGGACTAGAATCAAGTTTGTTTACTTATGAGTATTTTCTCTCTATATGCATTGAGCTAGGGTTTCAAGCACACAAATCATAATACATATCACTTTTATAAAGATCACTTTTTTAAACCAATTTTAAGTATTCTTGAATCCACAAATTGATTAAATTCTGATTATTTTCATCCATAGAAGTGCGGAATACTTGTGAAGCAAAGAAATAATGCGAAAAGACTTAGATGACAAAAGAGATTAGGGTTTTCAACGTCCCTGGGTTCATTGAACCGATCCATTAATAATAAATTCAAGTACAATAACTCTTACAAACAATCAATAATGAATACAACCTACAAATGAGCTGATCTTATGTCCCAAAAATGCGTAAAAATGATCCCAAGAACATCATCATGGCTTTTTTCAATGTGAAACCTAAAAATGGAGATTTATGAAAAAAATCATATTTCTGAGATCAGATCTGAAATATGAACACTTTTCATGTTTACACCAAGTCACAATTCGGATAGATAAATGTTCCGTCTTGAGGATCCCTATTAAAATCTGCATTCAAAGCTTCCAAAAATAGATTAAAAATTCAAAAAGGTGAGCATCAAAATGTGCACATTCGAGCTAGAAATGACCTTCTTCTTGACCATGTTTAACCAATGCCCAACTTACATAAAGTTCTACAAAATACACACCTCCTCCTATCAAATAGAATATCACCTATTTATATTGTTTTTGCCTCCTGGTCTGATGGCTGGGTGCATGCCCACAGTTCATTCCCCCTCCCGAGCTTTTTGTTTATCCTTTTGGGATTATAATCCCATCTTGGAAACTAGGATATGGGTTCAAATAGTAGTGGGCGCGCATTTGTGGCACAAATAGCGTCTTGGGGGATGCACATTGTTTGTTTTATATCCATAGGATCATCATGGATAACCTTCATTGGACTTTCAAACTAATGCGTGGGAAGTTTTAGATATATGCGTGGCATTTGGAAATAAGGCTTGAAAATGGTCTTTCAAGACATATAGTCAATTAATATAATGACATTCTGAAATGTGGCAATAAAATACCACTTTGTCGACCCTTGAATTAACATGGTGCCAACTCATTATAGAAACTCTCGTAATAAAAGTTCTTGTTCCCATGTACCATTTTTACCTAGTGATCATCAAACTAAAAAATTTGCCTTTTCGCCACGTGTATATTGGTCCATTATCAATTGACTAGAGTTGACTATGTGTTGACCGACATGGATATCATAACTCAATCCTCATGCCTCTTATAGTCGTTGGAAAGCTCTCGAGATGATCTTATGCAGACACCATTTAGGGATGTTTAGGGAATGTTTTCAGAAATGAGATCACTTCTTAACATTCGCTTACTGTGTGACATGAAATGACATCATTTTTTTGAAACCATCTATAATCAATGTATAAAATTGCCTAAAATGATAAATGTCCCATGAAAATCACATAATTCGGGTGTAAAAATTCGAGCTAGAAATGACCTTCTTCTTGACCATGTTTAGCCAAAAGTTACATAAATTACAAAATAAACATCATCAAAACCTTAAATTTTCCCGCAACATCATGATACCATAATAACATCTTCAAACATCACCATGTCACAAATAGGTCTCCATATATCCATCTTATCTCCTAACTAGAGCTTAGGGTTTTGCATAGTCTAAGCTAGGGTAAATTGAATTAACATTGTAACTCATTATAGAAACTCTCCAAAAGGTCCTAACATACCTAGTACATCATCAAAAAATTTCCTATATACATCTATGCTCACATGGATTCATAACTCATCCTCATGCCTCCAAAGACCTAGACCTAGCTTGAACTTGATCTCTAACCTAATTATGCACCATGAAACTCATGTGAGTGTATAAACACTCCCAAACATTATATCCATGCTGAAAATTATCCTCAAGCTATGAATAAGTCTATCCATCATGTACCATCAGCTCAATACACCATGAACACAAATGAGAATAAAAATCTCTTGAATCAACTCAATACACCATGAACACAAATGAAACGATGTCTAATCATCATACCGAGCCTCCTCTAAAAATTCACCATCATCCTATTTTTAATTAATGGGATATTACATCAATTACAACACCTTAATCATAACATGCCAACAATTTTTCCTTCTCTCTTCTTGGCTTCTTCTTTCTTCTTTCTCTCTATCTCTTCTTGTCTTTTTTCGTGGCTAATAAATTTCAACATATCTCTTACCAAATCATCCTTATCCATATCTTATCTTTCTTATTCTCGATAAATTTTCCCACATTTCCTCTTCCACACCTCACCTAGGATTACCGAGTTGGTCTTTTGGTGTCTTCTCTCTCTTCATTCACTCTCACACTTCCACTTCTTCTTACTCTTATCTTTCAAATTTCATCCATATACTCACAAAATACAATGTTAGCCACAAAATATCATTAAAAATAATTATTAAGAAACCTCAATAAGAACATCATGATCGATTCCAAAATGAAGCAAAGAAAATTCCAATAATCATGCATTCAATCAATGTGGGAGGAATCAATCAACAAATTTACACCAAGCTCTATAATTGAGGATCCTTGAGGAAAGAATCCTAAAATGAATAAAACTTTAAAATTGGACCAAATATTAGTGTGGTTGTCTTATCAATCACTCTACTTTATTTCATAAACCTCATGCAAATCTAATTAACCTATTTTGTTGACTAAGTTTCATGAAAATATCAGTTTCACACATCATTCTTCATATTTCCTTCACTAGCCTTCTTCTAAAAAAGAAACATTTTTATTTTTAGCTTCACCAATTCTTTCTAACTCATTTACCTTGTTTCAACCCAAAATAACAATGTTAGTTCAATCTTTATCAAAACTCAAAAGGATCAAATCATCAAACATTCACCCAACTTACTCAATGTTTCCTCTAGTGCTCTTAAGACCGTGTACTTTTCTAGATTCATGGTTGGGAGGTTCTAGTGATACCCACATCAATGTTAAAAATTCTTTGTATACCATTTAGTTCCAATATGGATCATGAAAAATTGTATAACTTGAATCTTAATCTTTCTCTCAAATCCATATTCCTCCTTTCTAGCTCACTAGTCCTAATAAGCCCTACTTAACCCCTTTTCAAGTTCTAAATTCAATATACTAAGTTTATAAATTCAAGGTTGGGTTTTCTAGATACCAATTTGGCTTTAGATTTACTTTACAAAGTTTCAAAATGAGTTGTTTTGGAAAATGGGTTTCAAATCCACTATTTCTAGACCTTAATTAGGTCTCTTGGCACTATAGCCATCCGTGCAAGTAGACTCTTAAGACTCAAGGTATTTTAATGACTTATGAAGAACTAAAACCACTAAAATATATTAACACGTAACCATGAGATGATATCGTAATATTTTCAAGTTTTGAATCCAATTCAAATGTCTTCAAATACTTGTTTTTTTACAACCCTAACGAGGGTTTCCATTAAACTCGAGAAATCTTATAAGCCTATAAAATAAAAAATATTTCTTTCAAATAACAAAAATTCATCAAAAATTTATGATTATACATCCCTACATTTATAGGTTTATAGTGTTGGCCGTTAATTAAGATACTTTGATCACTACTAGGACTCAATTCGTGCATTCACATAGATTATGGTCACTTCGTGCCAAAGATTCATTATGTTACACCTTTCTTGCATGGATAACATTGATGATCTTTCTAAAATCAAGTTATCACACCATGAATCTTGATCATCACCTCCCTTTATAAATAATTAAGTTTTATACAATGCAAAAGGAACACTAATCCTACATAAACGATTACCTTATCTTAGTCTGGTCTCTGCAGAGAGCCTTATGCATGATAATAGCATTATTGTGGATTCAACCCATATCTTTTTAATTGGAATAACCATTACTTCCATCATGTACTCACTATTGAATAGATTTCATAATAATTATATCAATTCAAGCATAATAAGAAACATTACATGCACAATATTTTTACCACTCACATAGTTAATACTTGATCTCTAAGTTAAAACAGATATTGTTATTCAAATATTCATACTCATTTATTGAAACTAAATAAATTCTCTATTTGGTCATTATGAGGAACCATTAAATGACCAAGCTGAAATAACATACATAGAGTTCTATTGAAGGAGCATAAATATCCTTACAAATAAAAATAGAGTTCTTCATAAAAATATGTAGTTCATAGAAAATTATAGGTATTTTATCCTCCTTCTATTCGATGAATCTCCTCCTCTTCCCTCCTCACCTTCCCCAAAAGGTCTTCTTTTATCTCCCCCTTGTCCACTTGATTTTCTCTCTGTTATGTAACTTCTCTTTTGAAACCTAACCAAATATTCAATTTCCCTATGCCCATACATCAACATGAAGGATTTTTACATCATTTTAGACATTTCATAACTCACACACATTCTTGAAGACTCATTACCACATCCTAAGACCTAACTCACCCTCTCATGACTTAAATAATCCCTTTAACATCTTGACAAGCCACATTGGCTCATTTACATGCTTTATAATTTTGAATTACATTTTTGAGGGAATTGTCAAATTTCAAATTCATGTCACTTGACCTCTCTCTCTCTCTCTCTACTTGAGTGTAGGGGATTTCAATACCCATTCCTAGGATCGACGCAACATTGATTGTAGGTACTCCAAATAAGAGGAATTTTCTAGATGTGATATGTTGTAATTAATGAGTTGTCATTGTAAAGTTATATTCATCTTACAATACATGTATTACCATAGAATAATGATATGTATTGTTGTTTGAAGAATTGTTCTTGGTATATTTTGAAAAGGGAATACCAATGTGGTTATATTTTATAGTTTCGAATTGGATGTGAAGTTGTACTAAATGTTGTACCTATGTTATAAATATATTAAACTAATATTTTGTTATGTTAATTATTGGTATATTTCCTTAACACCCACAATACTAGGTAGAATATTCTCTCATCAAAACTAATGCAGTTAAAAGAACGAGTTATAATGCCTATTTTCTTATTTTCCCCATTCAAGTCTTTTTCCAGGGCCTAAAACATTGATCATGTTAATAAAATACTCGACACATTCTTAAAGACTCATTACCACATCCTAAGACCTAACTCATCCTCTCATGACTTAAATAATCCCTTTAACATCTTGACAAGCCACATTGGCTCATTTACATGCATTATAATTTTGAATTACATTTTGGAGGGAATTGTCAAATTTAAAATTCATACCTCTCTCTCTCTCTATCTCTTTGTCTCTCTCTGTCTCTCTCTTCATTACAACCATAAAAATGAGGAATTATTATTTTTGGAACTCTTTTCATGATGCTCCTACATCACTCCATCCATGCAACTAGTAAGGTGTGAGATCTTAACACCAAGAGATATAAAGGACGTGTGACACATGAGTGAAACATGGATAGTGTGAAGATGATGAACAAGAGACACAAGTTTTAATCATAAAATTTTAAGGAAACTCAAAACTCAACTCTAATTAGGATTGACAAACTAAATTCAAGATGGCTTATACTAATGAACCTCAGTAGACTTGGATCAAATATTTTCTGTTGATTAGTGAAATATATTTTGAGAAAAACCATCTCTCCTAACATGAACATCTAAATCATCTGTTTTGAAATTATATCCAAACACTTCCAAATTATTTATTTTAAGTCTCTTTTCTTTTTATAATCTTTTTTATTTTTCTAAAATCCCCTACACATTGCTCCATGCCACTAGTATGAGGCACGAGATCATCACCGAGGTAAAAATGTAGGTGAGTAATGGAATTTTCCTCATCTCCCAATCTCATGCTACTATTAAGAAGCATAGGATCACCACCAAAGACTATGAGGGGCTGAAAATGTAGTTATTTACAAGAAGAGTATATTTAAATATTCTCTCTCTTTTATTTTTTCCCCTTAATATTGTATTGTGTTTGTCATGAGGAAGGTTTACTCCCCAATCTCAGCCCCATGCAACTAGTAAGATGTGAGGATTCATCACTGAAGAATGAAATGTGAAAACATAAAACCCAGGTAAAATTCTTAGAATTTTATTGTAATGGAGGGACCTTTTAGGAAGATATTTTGCTCTTAGGACGTTTCTATAAGAGACTAGAAGTGAAGTATCTTAATTGGGAGAAACCATAGAAGGAGTGAAGCACGCAATACCTTTTGGGTTTGAAATTAAAACTTTTCTCGTGTTTGGGGATGATAATGATGTATAATATGTAATTGGAGAGTATGAAGAAATTATGATAATCTGTTATTAAGATATATGTTAATGAAGTGTAAAATTTAGGATCTTTTATAATTGATTGAATTTGTAGCATGATTCAAATGAAAGAATAAAAAAACAACACACATAGTGGAAATTCAAATGGGAAAATGTGGAAATTTAATATCTATATGTAAAAATGTTTGAGGTAAAGTGATTTGACATATTCTTCAAACTCCTCAACCTCCATAGTGCACAAAAGGTAAGCACCATTGTTAAAGTTTTCCATTACATGGTTAGGTCCTAGCCATTTCATCCCAAACTTCCTACCTTCCTAAAATTCTTATATATATGATTGTTAAGACTTAGCACAAGGTCTCCTACCTAAATTATATAAACTATTTTGTTAATGATGACACATTATGTATACATAAACCCGATGATGATGTTCAAACCTAATCCTTTTCTCATTCATATTATCTAAATAATTGAAGTGTGCATTTTCTATACATATTCATCTAGAATTCCTTGTAAAGACACATGAATACTAAGAAATTATAACTCTAGTAGAAAAACACTTCCACACCAAACATCGGTGAAAGGGATTTGCCCATTTCGACTTGCAAATCAAAGTCCTATATGCCCATAAGGCTAGAAATAATTTCTTATGTCAATCTATTTTTATTCTCCTTGACTATTATAAGGAGAATGGACTTCAGGGTCTTGTTCATAGCCTTAGCCTAACCCTTGGCTTGAGGGTAATACAAAGAATAAACATGATGAGATATTTTGAATTTTACACACAATTCACACACCTAATCATTTTTAAATTGGGAGCTATTATTTGAAATAATGACTTGCGGAGTTATATACCTACAAATGATTTCATTCAAGATGATTTTTTCTATGACAGAAATAGGGAATGTGGTTAAAGATATGGCCTCAACCCACTTTGTAAAAGATTTAGTAGTCGTAATTATGAAGATATGGACTTCCGTAGAAGTAGGTGAAAAATTCCTTATTAGATCAAAACCCTAAGTGGATAATAGCCAAGGTGTAACTATAGGCTGAAGATCTTGGGATAGGATATGTATGACACGTGATAACTCTTGGCATTTTTTACATCTCCACATATATTCTAGGGCACATGTTCCATCATGGGCACATAGTAATCCATCTAATGAATTTTCAATACTTTTAATGACCTATGAAATGACCACCACAAACTCCATTTTGGGATTTGAAAAGGATTCTTGTTGATTCTTCCTCATCTACACATCTAAAAAGTAGGTAATCAAATTCCTTTTGATACAAAACTTCTTCTAAACCCATGTATTTTGAGGAAGTCGACGTATTTTTCAAGAGTTGGCCCCTTTCAGGTATGTCTGATCTATAATGTGATTTATTATATATGAATACTATGGACATGACGAAATTGAAGGCTTATCAATATAACAAATGCATTCTTCAAGGAATTCTTAATCAACTAGTTCACCGAGTCTAAGGGATTGTTAGTTATCCAATCAGTAATAATTTGTCCCTTAACCAATTTCTCATTAACGTAGATGGTATTAAAATCATTCATTAACATTATGAACCTACCATCCTTTTTAGATAGGGATACTTGAGTTAGGAATGTATGTAAATGGTCAGCTTTTGAAATAGCCCATGTTTCTTGGTTGAGCATATAATGCCTCAACCATTTGGTTACAAAGATGATAGCCAAACATTCCTTTTCTTCCTATGTGTAACGAGTTTTGTATTCCATAAGTACGTGGCTAATAAAATAGATGTAATGCTCATGTACATCATCATATTATTGTGCTAACATGCATATAATTAAAACTCCTGTAGCTCTAGAATATAGAATTAAAGGATGATCGGACTTGGGTGGCATAAGCATTTGTAGATAGAGGAACCATTTGACCAATTTAAATGCATCGTGACACTCATTTCTCCATGTTTTGCAACAAAATTTATTTAATAGACCGTTGATGTGGTGTAAATCATATGTAAGATCAAGCACAAATATTTGGATTTCCCCAATCTTACCTAGAAAATATCTAATGCTAGATCCATGTATGAGAGGAGTCATCTCAAGGATCACACTAATTTTTTCTGGGTCTACATTAATTCCTCGAGAGGATATGATGTATCCTAAAATTTTACCTTTTTATGTTCCAAAAACATATTTCTCGGGGCTCAAAGTGAAACCATACTGATCAATTGTGAGATAATGATCTGAAGAACTTCAGGATGGTCCCCTCTCTTTTTATATTTTTTTAAGAGATCACTAACATGTCTCAACAATCTTATGATGAGATGACGAAATATATAAGTTATGTCCATTTGATAAGTATCTCTAGAATTTTTTAAACTAAAGGGCATGACCACATAATAAAGGTTCCCCATAAAGTTGTAAAAGTGTTCTTTGTTTAGTACTCATCATAAATTATTATTTGATTTGCTCCCTAAAAATCCATCTATGAGAGACAACAACTCATAACTATTTATTACATCTATGATGACTTCAATACATGGTAATGGAAAATCATCCTTAGGACAAGCTTTGTTAAGTCTTTGAAGTCAATGAAAATCATTATCTTCCCATTCTTCTTAAGTACCGAGACAATATTAGACAAATACATCGAGTAATCTAGTGTTTTATTAAACCCCACCTATAGAATCTTAATAAATTCATCATTGACCATTAAAGTAATTGTTGGATTCATTGGTCTCATATTTCATTTTATTGGTTTGGCATCAATTTTAGTAAAAAGATTGTGAACCACTACATTAGGAGAAACTCTGTCATGTCCTTGTAGATAAACATGAAGGATTAATAATGCTCTTTGAGACCTTGGTGTGCTCTTCTATTTATTCAATTGACAGGTGAGGAACCAATGATTTAGAATCATGGGCTTGTCCTTCGCTATGAAAATCCCTTCTTCAAATTCATGGGGAGCGAGAGGTAGTTCAGATATTCTTATTCATCCCCATAGAATTCAAAATATTGTGGTGTGAAGATAGACATTTTCTTATCCCAAAAATAGGAGAAAGATAGAGGAATGAAGGGAAATCCCTTCTTATGATGCGTAAAAGGGAGAATGGTATAAGCATGTAGAAACCCTATGATTGTCTCATCATTATCAGGGAAATCGATAGTGGTGATATCACATTTGTTTTCCACGTAGGGAAATTCCATTGAACTCAAAAATTTTGAATCAAAGGCTCAATCCTCATGGAAACAACAAATGTTTTTCCTTTCAAACACTCATCTAGATAGAAGTGAGAAGAGGAAAAGGCCATAGAATCATCCAATTGGTTTATTTATTAGGAATTACCTCAATGGAAATGAAATTAAATTATTTTCTCATTTCACGCACAATAGCCTTGTAAAAGTGGAGTTGTTCCACTCTAGTCTCATACACCTCTGAGACTTGGCTGGATATTATTTGTGAATCTCCTATAACTATAAAGTTTTCAACTCCCATTCTCTCTTCTATGATGAGGCCAAACATTATGGCTTCATATTTTGCTCCATTTTTGGTACATTAAAAATATAAATTGAATCCAAAAGGCATGATCTTCACTTCCGAAGAATTTGATATCACCCTTACCCCTACAATATATCGGTGTTTTTTTTAATCGTAATGGGGAGTCCAATAGTTCGTATGCTAAATGAACTCTTTGTTTTCCTGAGAATTTTCTTCTAGCACTTCAGATACCTATACCGTACACATTTTAATGAATCCCTCTGTAGTGAGAGAGGCTAGCCAAAAAAACTTTTCAATTTTTTTAGAATCAAAGGAAGAAATAGGCATGTCATTTTTGAAAGTTTTACAATTTCCTTTTTTTCTTGGTGGATAAAGTTTCCACCATAGCAACCGTACATTCACTCTTATTCATTCCCTCAATTTCCTTAGGTTTTTCATCTTTTCTTTCTGAAATAATTTTATCTTGACAACTAGCTCCTTTGAAGGAGGTGATTTTTTTAATTCGTTGGAAGGAAGTTCAAACTTTGGATGGACTATATTTTTCTCTCTAAGATTATCTAGATGGAAGTCAATTTTTTTAGGATCACCTTAGACCACAAATAACCTTACCTAAATGAAAGAACTTGACCTCTTGAAATAACATGGATGAAATCGCCTTCATTCTATAGATGCATAGCCTTCCGAGAATCATGTTTAGTTTTTTCTCTATCTATGATGTAAATTTTTTTAATATAGTCTCTATCCCAATGGTATTGGGAATAACTATGGTTCTAATAAAAATATCTTTCAAGTTTTCATTACTTCACAACGTATTCTAGTAGAAGAATAGTTAGTTTCCCAATATCCTAATTTCCATAAGAAAGAGAAAGGGGTTATGTTTATTGATGCTTCATCATCAATCATGATTATGTTTACTTCTTTTCCATCATTAATAATGGCTCTCTTAATGTAATTATTGTAAACCCATGCACTTGTAAGTATAGTTCAAGATCCCCTCTTCGTGCGATCTCGCCATCTGAAGGCATCTTTCTTATGTCAAAAATGAATCTCGTATCCCTTTCATTTTATCCGTGGGATACACATCAAATTTTATTTAATTAATTTGATCCTATAGAGCAGTGTGACGTGAATTAAATGGCCAAGGCCTATTTCTTCCTATAAACACAAAATCATGCACTTACTATTATTATTATACCATAAAATATCTTGTTTTATATATGGATCTTGCATAAGAAAAGTATTTACCAATGACCCATTCCATAGTCCATCCATTTTTATTTTTTATCTTTATTTTTATTTGTCTTGAACGTTGGTCATTCATACACACATTTCTACGGTTAGGTCTCGAGAGATCCTGTCTATCGGTTATCACTCATTTTTTGTCACTTGTCTTTAGACACTAGCACCTGTGAGGGCTAGATAGTATCGCCAAGTGCTCCTATCCATCCTGGTCACCCCTTTCCTCTTTATGTTTGATCTTATTTTTGACATTTGAGGTTAGTCTTTTCAATTTTCCCTCTCATCTCTCGAGGTACTAGTTAGCATGTTGGGTCATTAGTGTTTAAATTTGAATAAGATATCCTTGTATAGACACAACATACATACCATTATAAGGACAAATATTATTATCAAGGGCTAAATAATGTACATATAGCAAGGAACTACATTTGGGCCATTACTTTTCATGCACAATGCATAGGAAGGGGAGTTCATTTTATTCCATCCACACATTTGAATTTTTATCTAGTTTCCACTATCTTGGCATCATTGACATGAGGGATACCTAGGAGAACTATTTCACACATAAAAAATAAAACTACATTAGGTCCGAGATGTAGTGCAACGCTCGGTTATAAGTCAACCATTGTGGGAAATTTGAGGAAAGTTTGACCCCTCATTTTACATATTTGTTTTTAGGATTTGATGTTTATCTGAGGATTTTGCAGGTGCTTTCTTCATTGCAGGTTCATAGGTACCTCGGTGATCCAAGTACAAGATACACGTGAAAAAAGGTGGAAATTTTTGAAACCCTAGCAGCCATATCGGAACCTAGGTTTCAAATTTTCTGCATACTAGGGAACCAGAAACAAGACCATGGTGCCCAAGGGTGCCCCCATCCCTCTCCAAGTGCTCTAGTTCAGCTAGTTCTATCTCTCGCTGCATTTTTATGGTTCATTGTAGTGGTCATGTTATTATTTTTCATCATACTATTTAGTCTAGGTCACTTTAAGGTAAGAAAGATCAAGATTAGTACTTTATCCTTCTCATTTCCTTTTATTAATAAAATCAAATAAATTTTTAGCATTCATATTTTATTTTATATCATTTATATCATAGTTGTACATTTAGATTTAATAAAATATTTATATTTTATTAAATCATTTGGTGGACCTTTATATTAGAACTATTTACCCTAGGATCCACCACAAAACCCTAATAGCTAAGGATAGCTCTTCTTGGCTAGTCATGCCTCAAGTGAGAGTAAATCCTATCTATGATGAGAAAACCATGTCTAAGATTACTTCCTTATATCATGATGTTACTCTTTCGGATGATACTCAACAACAACTCTTAGCTAATGAGTTTCATGTACCTACTAGCTTTGATAATTCTACTATTGGAATTATTTATGATACGATGAGCTTTACTCGTTACATACCTTGTTATATAGTTAGTTGTACCCATCCTTCTATAATTTCTAATGAAAAATTGGATGATGATATTATTAATTTCATGCTTTAGGTCTTGATGATAATAAACATTTTCGTAATGATTCTCATACTAGTCATGATGATACTCTAGCTACATCTCATGCCTCTCCTATTTCTAAAAATGCTAGTGCTCCTACTACTTCATTCTATGTCGATGATATGCTTAATGATATTCTTCTATCTGAATATTTGTTTGATTTTGATGACACACTTGATAGTCATGATTCCACTTCTTTTCATACTACTGAGTGTGAATCCCCACTCCACTATCATCTTATTCTATGAGGTTGTATCTAATAACATGCATGGGTCATCTCCTTCTATTAGTTCATCTCCTCCTATCACTTCATCTCCTCCTATTGGTTCATCTCCTAATATCACTTTATCTCCTTCTATTATTCCATCTTCATCTAATGTCTCATCTCCATCTCCTACGGATATTTATGATGTTATTCCTACTACTTATATGGATGCTCCATGTCCTTCGTCATCTATTACTTCTTTGACACCAATATATAGTGTTCCCTTAGCATCAAAATCTCTTATGTCTCCTCTTGATATTCCTATGATTACTCATAATGGAAAATTACAAATGCTTAACACATTATTTCCATCCTCCACTATTCCTTCACAAGATATCTTGTCCCTCATGCATGATTTTGGTCACTTACAATCTCAGGTCCAATCTCTCACATTAGAAAGAAAGGCCTATTACACTTCCATTGATAATAATTCATTACACGGAAATCCTATTCCCAAAAAGATTCACAACTCAACATTTCCTAAGGATTTTTTTATGCCTACATTTTCATGTTTTGATGGTACTAGAAACCCATACTTGCATCTCAAACATTATCGTATGGCTATGGATTTATATTCCAATGATCGATTATTACTTAAAGCCTTTCACCATAGTCTCACAGATGACGCTCTCTAATGGTACACACATATACCCTTTGGATCTATTAGTACCTATTGTGAGATGGAAGAAGTTTTTCTTTTCGATTCATAGTCAACAATGGACCTCGAGTCACATATGATCATATACCTAGCTTACATCAGGGAAAAATCAAACCTATCATTGTTTACATTTTATAATTCAATGATTGCATGCATCAAGTAGTCTTCAAGCCTATTGAATTATAGAATTAGTTTATCTTATGTTGTGATTTGATTCCTCCCTTAAAACAATGATTGATATGACACATGTGAATCATTCATGATTTTATGCTATAGGGTCATTTATTTAGAACAAGATCTCATTGTTACACATGTTATAGACCCTCCTCCTATTACTAATATTGCTACATCATCTAGTTCTTCTACACTCCCATATGTTGAGCATCCTACATTTTTTTCATCTCCTCCACCTCGCAAGAAAGTTCAAACTACTCCATTACCCACACATCCTCCATCTCCTACTCCATGGCACGCCTACACCTTAGACTTCTACACATCTTTCATGAGGAAGTTTACTTTTTTTGCATCACACTTGACCCCATGATGTACTACGTGTCTTTCTTGACAAGCATTTAATCTTCTTACCTTCTAATTAGTAGCATCCACTAAATCACTTGCAATGTTAGCGTGATATAGCTTATTGCAACTATCACCGTATCAATAGCCATAGGGACAATGACTATTATGCCCTTCATGATCACTTTCAATAATTAGAAGATAAGGGTTTCATTTCCTTTGGCTCTCACTCATGTGAGCGGTCTATATCTCAATCCTTCATAGGCACATTGTTACTTCACTTTATTTATCTCCTTTAGATAGTTCTAAGGTCATTGTCCATCCACTGCAAAGGTCATTACTCATGTGCACTCTCCATCTCATCCATCCATCGTTGCACCATCTCTTATGTTGCATTCATGTTACCACTTTGCACATTGGCTTCCTCACCCTCCACATTATCACTTCTGCTGCCACTTCTCCCATTATTGGTGCCACCCCACATTACATTTAGTTTGGCTCATATGCTCATGTTGCTTTCATTCCACATGCTTCCACCACTTTACGTTGGCTTGGTCTTTGGTAGGTGATTTCTATCACCTCCCCCTTGATGATGCACTCATGTTCTTATAGTTCTTACATGACTCTTGAGGGATTTTTTATAATAAGAACCTCTATTCACTCGTGTACTACGTGTATCATCAATCAATCTATCTCGTGCACACTATCACATTACTTCCTGATTACGCACTCTTGTTTTATGGTTCATTCTTGACTGCTTAATGGTCTTATATAAATGAACCTCATCATATATACATAGGGGGAATCGCTATTCTTCCCCCCATCCTTGTCATACTAAATTACACTTCACTACACTATTATGACCATCTCATACTTTTACACATTATTCATTTTTACTTTATCATTCATCACAATATTACTCATACATATTATACACTTTTTCACAATCACATTACATACATCATCTATCATCATATACACTACATCATCATTTATCTATCTATAATCACATTATTCCACATCAACATTTACCCATTGCAAATCAATTAGAAAATGCTAGACAATATTCAACACATAATGTACAACAAAATAATCATTTAATCATACATCATCATCACATCAAACACCAATAAAACATCAAATACAACAATCATATACAAAATTCCATATATATATATATATATATATATATATATATATATATATATCATTTACAAAACATCTCATCGCATAAGGGGAAACTCCCCTACATCAATACATCAAAATATATCAAATCTCGTCATCACTATCACTATCTTCCAATGCAAGAGCTCTAGAACTTGAAGCCTCGTCACTCACCCTAGGAAATACTGCTGATTGCAGCCCATATATATCTCTATCTTTCTCCGCAATAGGGTATTCTCTATTGAGTGCTCCGTGAAGCGACTCTATAACTAAAAAAATTAGGAAATACATCTTGTTGCTATCTCCACTAGCTCAAACAAATGGGCATGTTTTCCCACAATACCATCTACTGAGACTCTAACATGCATCCACCCACGAGTATTTCAGTGGGAAAATTCCATGTTAAGGTGTAGATAGATGTGTCCATAATAAATGACCAATATGCATCCCCTACAACCATAAGAACAACACATTAGACAATAATGGCCATTACACAACCAAGCAACAAATCATACAACATAACTATACAAATACTCACGCTCTGCTATCGCCACCACTATGCCATTGGGGGAACATTATTTTACCTCTACTCATCCTCATTGTGGTAACCCCACCCATCTATTAAAACTAGGGGAAAAAATACCAATCGATGTGAGGATCACCATGCATGATATGACTTTATACACCCCACATCATTTGCATCTATCGGCTCTATCACCGCATTTTACTTGTCTCGCCCTAGAGGTACTAGCTACCCTAATGTGACCCTTTTTCTCATTCCAACCTCCCTTAGTTACCTAAAATCTCTAACACATACATATGGCTCTAGGGGAACGTTCTAGGCCATGCCAAACTATTGTGAAACCCACTTGACCTAAATTAAGTTGATCACCCCAAACCGATCCTCTAACCACATAGTATGACATACACATTGTAGCTCTACTACATCCTCTAGCCATCCTCTGTAGTATTGGTATGGCCTCCATATAATGTCCTCTGGCCCCATATCATATCACATAGCTCTATAGGTATATGTTTTCATCTTCCTTCCTCGTATACCAACCCACCTACCTAGAAATATATCTTGTATAGCCCACTTTCCTCGAGGCCAAAAAGCTGGCCTCAGTACTACAATATATTTGTAGGCCTATACATGCAACAATGTCATAGCTCAATGCCACCCCCATGCTCCTCCTGTGTAAATATGTATAGATCCTATATAGGTGGGCCAATACACATCATGCCTAGGCATACCTAGTGCTCTCCTCCTCTATCCAGTGGTAGATATCATGCATCTTATATAAGATGCCTACACCACCACCCTCTACTGCAATCGATGATGTTATCACCACGGAAATAAACTTCCATAATCGTGGAACCCTTGATCTCATAATAGCATCTAGGATAATATGGGCCTCTATGGAACTTGATTCCCCAAAAATACTACCTAGCGGCCCTCATCTATCTCTACATATCATCCAATTCCATAACTTGTACCCTCTCACCAATAATAGGTAATCACGATGTATGTGATACACATCCTCTAGTGTGACTATCATCTCCCATGTAGGTAACCAAAATGTGCAAGTATCTTGCACACCACCTCTTGCATAAAGTTGTAAACATAGGCATATTATGGGGTGCATCCCCATCCTCGCTATGTTTGGAGGCTGGAAAAATCAGATCATCCCAATGATTATCGATAACCCCAATCTAATAAAATTACTCAAATGAAGTCCACCATGAAACTCTCTCGAATGGATATCCCTATGCACACCACAAAACAACAATAAACATAGCATTAGAGCATCATCCATATACAAACATACTCATCTACAACATCAACACACATCAAATTTCACATTTGCATCATTTGAGACTCAACTCACACTCTTTGGACATGAGCACCACGAAGTAGGGTGAGGCACCTAGGAGTAGGACACTTGTGCCCATGTCTAGGTTCTCTTGTCTCGAAGGTCATTAACACCTTCACCACTCTTGTCTAGGTCCAAAACATTGAGAAATTCAAAAATATAAATTTTGTAAAAATTCATTCAAAATGACTAATATCACCACATTTAAAAAAAAATCTTACTAACTCACCTTCATACGGGATGCCATAGTTGTCACTACCATCTCAAATCAACTTGGTCATGCGTGTTACTCTAACTTGCAACATCCTCACACACTCAGAGCTCACTATCACACTCGTACAAAAGGTAAATGAGTTTCTTATTCACTTTTTACACTATTATTTATAGTAACATTTTGTTATGTACTTTACTATGATCATTCACCGTGTTCATTGTCTCAACTAATTGAACATTGCATGGTTTTTCATTATATCTTGAGTATACGTACTCAATTTTTTGTCTCGTTTGTGGCATTCTCTTCATAATTTTTCCTACTATTGTAACTTATGCATTTCACACATGTTATATTCATATTCACCATCATTTACACTAAATATACAAAATTTTTGTGATGTCCACGACATACTCATTAATGCATCCTTTTGGGATTTATTACGGCTTAAAGTTCATTCTTATAATTACTCCCCCTTTCTCCAAAAGGGGTGCATACAATTGGGGTCATCTTATAGTTCCCCTTACTCCATTATTCTATATTGCTAACACACCATTATCAAACATTTTCTCATACACCTATACAACATGTCACATCACTTTTTAACAATTCCCCCTAATGACCTAACCTAGGGGCAACAAGTCTAAAATCTCTCCATGAATAATCAGCCAATCAAAATAATCACACACATTCAACTCACAAAAAAACATCAAATCAACACAACACAATGTATATATCCTCCCGGATGACCTAACTTGGGAATTATATCACCATGTTCCTAGATGACTATTATCCAAAATAACTCCCCTAGTTACTTTGAAAACTTACTTCCCCTTTCTAGATCGAAGATCTATTATTGAGGTTGGATGTACTTTACTTATTCCCTTGGCACATTTCCTTGGCTGCGAGTTCTCCTCTTGTCATCCTTTCATTTTTCTTCCCTTTCCTCTATCTCCTTTTCACTTCCCCTTGCGCACACTCCTTACACATTTTCTTTCATCCCAAAACTTATGCACCTTCTCTCACACCCTTGACTTGCCTTCCAAAATTGTTAAGTCCTTTACGCATTTTCTGTGCCCCCTTTCCTTTCTTGATGTCATGCATTATTCTTTAGATGCTCATTCCCATCATATATATTAATCTCTTACAAGTATGTATTCATTCCTAATACATGCATTACCCTTGTACACTTCCCCTTTGTTCTTCATTTCCCCACCTCTTTCTATTGCGTGCACCTTGCAGCCTTCTTCCATATCAAATTTTGTGCCATATGACAATATGTAAACTTGAGTGTGTTACACACAACCAAAAAAATGCACCAAAATGGTGTCAAATCCTTGCAAATAAATGCCACATGACACATAGAATAAAAACAATAGATGTACATGACTTGTTGATTCTTTAGTCAACTGGTGCATGCCATGTGTCATTGCGTGTTTAAGTGACTGTAGATGTCAAAATGACATAAATTTTTCTCATAGCTTGGTTTAAGGTGTGGTTGTTCTAATTGGAAAGTTGCTAACATGGGAAATAGTCTAGATTATTCAAACTCAATTGTTGGTGTGATTAGGTAGGTGAGAAGCACATAAACAATTTTAGTCATTAATGCATGCTCAACCACTAGAGTTTTTGCAAATCTTGTCTCATTCCTTCTCTTACAAGCTAGACCAGACATGGGGAGGCTTATTCATCAAATTTGCATTCAAATTCATAGGAATTCATTGCTTTTTGTTGGTGGTTGAAATTTAAATTTGATTTTCCTCTTCTTCTTCTTCCTCTTCTCTCCTTCTTCTATAAAATGTATGAGCATTGCTCATTTATTTTCATTGAATCCTTTGGTTTTGTTAAGGAATTAATTTCTTTGCAATTTAACTTATAGGCCTTTAAATTTGGTCTCTTGCATGTGGATATTGGCCTTGGATGCCATTGTAATAGACCGTGCATTTTGGAAGTAATAGAAGTTTGGTTTTGTGGCTATTTCCTACTTAACATGATTTTTTTTCCCCCTTACCTCTCCCTTGTGTTGTGTGCTTGTTGTTTCATCTCACATCCCCTTGCAGGTCTATCTTCTTATTTTGCCCCACAAAAATGATTGTGTGGTTACGTCCTAGATTGTGATACGCATGTCTGTCCTTCCTCCACACTCCCTCCTTCATTTTCACTTGAAGCCAACTTGTTCATTTCCCCTCTTTCTAGTTTTATCACCTATGTTAGATTAGTTCTCCTTTCTATATATCATTCTAACTCTGGTCCCTTGGCATGAGTAGTTTAGAGATTCATTTCAGCATTAGGAGTATTTGTAGTAGTATAAATATGTAGAGGAATTGGCCTTCTCTACGGGGTTTGTATCAAGTGCGCAAGGTCCCAAAAATTAGATACGGTCCCATTGTTGCATCAATGACCCATTTCAAACTGATCTGGGATGGGTGTAGGTTTGAAATCCAACTAGTTTCTAGCACACCCGATGAGACAAGTATTGAAATCTTGTATTTCATCATTACTAAATTTGGTGTATGACTTAGTGATTTATAGCCTTTGGAGGCTTATTTCAACACATCTCGTGACTCCCAACACTTAGATCTATTATTTTTAGTAGCTTGATTACCTTTCATGAGAAGATTACATACCAAACATAGTGTAGCAGCTAAAGCGTTTTTCAAGTACCTCTAGCTATCTCTAAGAAGAAGAGGCACAAGAATACCCTCACATGCATCTCAACTCTAGTACACCGTGCACATGCCACTCCTCCTCACATGGTAGACTTGTGCACCCTATCATAGCACATCCACCACCAAGTGAGGAACATGTTATTTGCTAGCTTCTTTGGCACAAGTCCTCTCCTTCTAAACACGCAACATGATATGCCAACATTAGTGCTCAAGAGTATTTCATACTTTACTGGTGGGAATCAAGTCACCCCTATTGAGCACATCTAGGATGTAGAAAATTTGTGCTCAGTCTATTTGATCATGCATGATGATGTAGCAGTCATACTGCTTATGCCTTAACTCGGAGGAAAAGTGCTCTAGTGGTACAAAATTCTGATACCTACATCTATCACCTCTTGGGATGAGCTTGAATAGATCTAAGTAATTATTTTGAAGATAAGTTAGATGACTTTGTCTTTGGTAGAGCAAACTGAAAACAACTAAGAGGTCGTCAAATGAGTAGATGATTGATTTAATATTAGATTTTAGAACACTTGGGATATAATCCCTCAAGTGGTAAGGCCTATAGCCCAACATGCCTTCTTGTATTATCTAAGGGCTTTGAATAGTGACATCTTATTCATGATTCATTGCATGGTGGGTAAAACCTTACCTACTACTTATAATATTGTTATAAGGGCAGAAAATACTCTCCTTCAAGTGGGAAATTCATCTCCCAGGCTTCCTATTCCCTTGTTCCCATAAATGTCTCAAGTACCCCATCCTTTTTTTCCCTTGGTCTTGAAAAAAGCACACAACCCTTTACATCCATGTTCTACTCTCCTCACGTAGCAAACAATATGAAGAAATGAAGGCCTTGATTAATAACTTATCAAATAAAGTCATATCTTTAGAGAAATAGTAGTAGGTGCAAGACTTCATAATTAGTTCTAATCAAGGATATAATCAAATCCATCAACCCTTCAAAAATAATTATATAAATTAGAGATATGGGAAAAACGAAAAAAATACGGGTGGCATGCTAATGTGCACTGTCATTGCAAGTAGTTCCTTCTACACAACCTCTTCCAATGCCAATCTTAATCTAAGAACTAGTTCGGTACAAAATAACATGGATCAAAAGTCATAATGGTGTTTTCCTTACAATATGCCTCAAATTAAATATCATTACACCAATGCCTTTTGTGCACGCATAGGCTTATATGATCTAGAATTCTTCTAAGCTGTAAGCCTTCCACTAACACGGAGTGAAGTAGAAAATTAATAAATACCAGAAGCCACCCCTAAGAAAACTTAATGTTCTTTGGCATTGAATACTTATGTGAAATCAATCATGTTGTGGATAGTCCGGTCAAGGACCGCTACCATTGTTGATAACACAAGGTAAAAGAAGAGAATAATTGAATATGATGCACAACCTTTAGATCCTATCACACATGCCAATCCTCAAAATAATATGATACAACTAAGGAATCCAACATTCATGGCACACAAATTTGTATGTGTGAGGTTCCACACAAAACTCCTCTAGAAGTGGCGCATGCCCCTCCTTTGATAGGTCAATCCTATGCACTAGCTAAGGCTCCTAACTCTGCACTTGAATAATCAAGGAAAGATGTTATTATTCATCAAATGCACAAGTCAATGGGCCTTCCATTCAACATTTTAAAATGGATAAATAAGACAAATGTAAATATCACAAGGTGGGATGCTTTGGCCATTCCATCTTAGCTTGACTTATTGCATAAAAACTCTAGTGCAACTTCCGCTGCGTTAATCTGTTATCCGAAGCCTCATACTCTTTGTCAATATCTATCAAGAAGAGGAAAAACAAGTAAGGAAGGTTGTAAAAACCCCACCATTCTATATTTCCTTGATCATATGCAAACACATTATGCACAATTGTATGATTGACTCAGGCGCTAGTACTTCTATTATGCCTAAGAAATTTTTTGATGTCCTAGGTTTTAAGTACATCCCTTTGTCAAAGGAGTCCTGCAACTTGATGGCTCAACTATCACTAATCTAGGAGTCATCAAGGATCTTTATTTAACCCTTCATGCATGTCTAAGCCTCACAATAACTCAATATTTTTCAATCATTGACCTCCCTCCATTGTTTTCCCTGTGTCTATCAATAGATTTTACTACAAAAGTGGGTAGCTACTTGTCTTCTAATTGGTCCCATATGTTACTAAGAACAAGGTATGGTACCCAGTTTACCATATAAGATGAACCAATATTTTCCTATCATGTTGAGTCATATGACCCATCCCCTCTCTAAGCCAATTGTCTAATCCAAGAAGACCAAGTATAAGCCTCGGTTTAGAAAGAGCAGCCTGTCATCTCTCCTCCTTTTCTTGATTTATTTCTTGATGAATGGGCTAAGAGATAAAATAAATTGACCCATCTGTTGAAGAGCTTGAAGCTTTTGAGACTAGCCTTGGTACTTACTACATCCTAGAAGAAGAAAATGTGATGTCGCGTGTGCACTCAAACAGAATAAAGAAAATTTTTGTCTGTGTAAGTTATACTTCAATGGATCTAGAAGAAAAACGATGTGGGTGTAGGTGTTTTCTCATTTCTCCTAAGGATGAGAAATTATTTTCCTTGCATAGGTTGTAGTTTGCATGCTCAAAAAATGTAAAGGAATATGAAACATTAGTGCATGGTCTTATCATTACATAAAGAGAAAGATTAAGGTGTTGTATATTTTTGGGGACATAGAATTGGTTATCCACTAGGTTACAAACAAGTGCGTGAAAAATAATAATCTTCTCAAAGCTTAAAAACACATAGTTTGTGACCTTCTTGAGAGCTTTGAATCTCTAAATCTTTAGGTGATGCCAAGGAAGATGAATAAAGAAATAGTTTAGATTTTTGTGCTCAATTCATAGTTCTATTTTGCAAAGAGGACTTTATCACGAGGAATTTTGCATCATGTCGAGATGGTGATCATCCCATCTATTCTAGAAAACAAATCCAAATGACAAGTGTTTGATGGTGACATGTAGATTGTCCAGTTCATTCAAAATGAAGTTGAGTTCTCTTCAAATATGCAAATTGACTTGCATAACAAGCGTGGTGACCAAGTGATCACTAAAGATAAATATTTTTCCTAAATGGCTGGTCACCTTAGGTAAAATATTCATCCTTGATGATGAGTTCAAGGGTGAAGAAAAGTACATGCTTTCCATGCAAGAAGACTAATCCCTAGTGATTATTACACATGGTAAAGAGTTATTTGCTCGATAAAATCTTCGCGCATGATGAAAAACATTCCTTCATCTCTCTATGTCAAAAATATAGTGACATCTTCTCATGGGAGTATGAATACCTCAAATTATTTGATCCAAATATTTCTTGAAACTCCATTGACATCGATCCTAGTATCAAGCCCATTAGACAAAAGAAGAGACCAGTCAATCCAAGGATATAACCCCTCATGAGGAAGGAGTTATCTAAACTCATTGAGGTGAAGATAATATTTCCCATCAAATATTCTTCTTGGGTCATGAATCTTATTCATTTGCATAAGAAGAACTATGAAATTAGACTCTACGCCGATTTCAGATATTTAAATAAGGCATATTTGAAGGATCATTATCCTTTACCTTCTATGGAGAAGATTCTATAGACTGTGGCTGGTACACATAGATCTTCCATACTAGATGGGTATTCTAGCTTCAATTAGATCATGTCAAGGAAGAAGATTGGTTCAAAATAATGTTTACAACCAAATGGGGTAAATATGCATATTAGAAGATTCCCTTTGGTCTTTCAAACACGGGCACAATATTTTAGCATGCCATGGACATTTCCTTCAAAGAGTTCATCAAAAGTTCATCCTAGTTTACCTAGATGACATTTCTTTCATCTCAAAGAAAATCGTGGATCACATGATGCACTTGCAAAAAAGTATTTAAGAGATGCAGAAAATGTGGGGTATCTCTTAACCCAAAAAGGGAAATTTTTATGTGGCATAGGGAAAAATCTTGGGCCATGTGGTCTCAAAGGATGGAATCACAATTTATCCTGAGTGCATCTCTGCCATCCTTTCTCTTTCCCTTAAGCACACAAAAAGGCCTTATAGTCCTTCCTAGGAAAAATAAATTTTGTTAGGAGATTAATTCCTAACTTTTTTTAGATCTTGGTTCAGCCCATCACCCTCATGCTCAAGAAAGATACAACCTTTAAGTGGACAACAAAATGAAAATAGAGATTCAACAAAATCAAGAAAGAAATTTCTTATTCACCAACACTCATCAATTTAGATTACTCAAAGGATTGCATACTTTATACTTATGGAATGGATGTAATTGTTGATACTATCCTAATATAAGAAAAAGAACAAAGGATGGAGTAGCAAGTGATTTTCTTTATCAAACATTAAAATATTATGAGTTGAAATATAGTCACACAAAGAAATAGGTCTATGCCATCATGCATGCACTCAATAAATTCAAAATTATTCTCACCACAAATCATGTCAAGGTGTTAGTTTCACACTCATGTGTGAGAGACTTCATCATGGGAGCAGAAATCAATGAGAAAAGAGCAAGATGGGTGACCAAGATCATGGATTTTGATGTGACTATCAAATCCATTAAGTTGATTTAGAGGCATCACACTCTATAGAAAACATGTTGAGGATGAACAAAATGAATATGATACTTCATTTTTATGGATGAAGTGTTTCACACACATGACCTAATAGAAAGGAGAACCTAGTGTGAGAAATCTGGATGGAATAGATGGAAACATTCCTTTCTTTTGGCACATACCCTCTTGGTTTGAACAAAGCAAAGAGGTGAAATATAAGGCTACTGATCTATTCCATATGTACTTGATTGATAGATCTCTCTTTAAAATGGATCTTGATGGTGTGTTCTTTGAGGTGTATTGTGATGCGAAAATAGAAAACGTGTTAGTAGAATTTCATGATGGATTCTCTAGTGGAAACTTCTCTACCAAGTCTAAAACAATGAAGATCATAAAGGTAAGATACTTTTGTCCTACCTTATACGTGGATGCACACAAGTGGGTCATAAAATGTAAAGAATGCACTAAATTTGTAGGAAATAAGAAAATGACAACACTTCCCCTTTAACCAATCCAACAGATCAACTTTTTGCGTAATGGGATCTTGACTTCATAGGCATGATCAATCCTCCTTTAAGCATTGAGCATAAATGGGTGTTGAAAACTATGTAATAATTCACCAAATGAAAAAAGCTATCACGCTCTAGGAATCAATAGATTCAATTATCCTTGACTTTTTGAAAGTATTGTAACTAGGTTCGGTATCCCTCGGACTAATATTTTAGAGAAATCAAAATCCTTCCTTCGTAAAAAAACTTTTGATTGGGCTCTTAATATTGATATCTACATGAAGACTTATTCCAACTATTACCCGTAAGGAAATGGATGGTGAAATCAAAAACAAGAACGTGATCAAAATCATGAAGCGGATAATGAATATCAACCAAAGACAATGACATACAAAGGTCTTGCATGCACTCTAGGAATACAAAACTATGATGAAGAAGGTGATAGGAATTTTCCTTACAATATTATATATGGGAAGGAGGATAGACTTCCTTTGTATCTTTAGTTTCCTTCATTAAATCTTTTTCCAAGCACTTATAGTTTGAGGGCATAGACCAAAGAGAAATTAGAATGGCAGAGCTGGTTGAATTTGAAGAATCAAGAAACTCTATCATGATCAAGTTAGAACAACATCAAAAATCAACAAAGAAATGGTTTGACAGAAAGGCTAGGCCTCAAGCTTTCAAATTTGGTGACTTAGTTTTAAAATGGGATGTTGATAGAGCTAAACTAGGGCACCATTAAAATTTTGATGCAATTTGGAGTGGCCCATACACTATAAGTTCTTATAAGAAGGATAAATAATTTGATTTTCTCATCTTGATGGAGACACACTATCAATCCTAGTCAATGGGATCTATCTCAAACCCTTCCATTAAGTTCTACATCATTGTAAATATTAGAGTAGTTTGAATTCTCTCTAAGTGCTTTGCATGTAAATTATTTTGTTTGTACATATATATTTCTTCTCACATGCTCCTTGCATCTAGTGCACTCTTATTTTTCTTCCGGCATGTCAAAGCATTTTTCAACAATTTTTCAGGATTTGAGTAGATTGAGAATGTTTCTCCAAGTTATTTGTAGGAAATTATTCAAGTTTTTAGATCAAAAATTCATGTTTACACGCCGAATCCATGCCCAATAAATTCCCTAAGCTATTGATCTCCTTCGTCTAGTAGGAAGATTCCGATGGTTGTCAAATTATTTCCTAAAATAACTCCCTAGTTAATTTGACAACTTACTTCCCCTTCTATCTATGAAGATCAATTATTACAAAGTCAATACTAGATGCACACACTTTACTTGTTCACTTGGCACATTTCCTTGGCTATAGTTCCTCATGTGCCCATGTGCATTGTTCTCCTCTTGTAATCCTTTCATTTTTCTTTCCTTTCCTCTATATACTTTTCACTTCCCTAAAGAGGGCCAATCACGTGCACTCCTTACACATTTTATTTCCTCTTAGTAGCTTATGTACCTTTGCGTCTTTGTTGGGAATTTCGAATGTGGAATAGTGCTATGATTTAATAATAAACCAAATCATGAAAATGTGGATACATACAATTCCCAAAAATATATAGTAGTAGAAGTATAAAATAGAACAATCCAAATCAAAACAAAGTACACACATATAACAAAACTTGTACTTTTGTGGTTCACCCGATGTGGGATACTTCCACTAAAGATAGAGATCTCAATATACAATAATAACAAGAGTTCAAACCAACTCTTCAATACAAGAGTACAATGTATCTCTATAAGAGTATCTCATCTCCTCCTCCAAATCTCTAAATAGATCTACATGAGTGCACTACAACCATGCCTTCATAACACCACCCCGAGATCTCACATAACCAGAACTACCGCATCTCCCTTTGTGCAACCAAGCTCTATGAATCTACAAACAAGAACTCTCACAAGGGTCTCGCCAATGTGAAATCATAACTATGCACCAAGAAGTATGTCTCATCCCCATCACTACATCTCTCATTCTACAAACATGAAAATAACCTCCTCTCCAATATCCGGATATTATCCAATACTTACAATCTATCAATGAGCTACAATACTAGATCTCTATAGATCAACAATACAACATGATCTCATGGATCTATAATAAAATATGTCATAATAACATGTAGATCTACGAGAAAAAACCTATGTGCTTTGCATACTATACAAGTCATTATAATGAGACAATATTTCTCTCAATTAAAAGAATATAAAGGAAATATAGTATAAGACATAACCACCTTCTCACCATTCAGATTTACTCGCTATTTTCTTTTGTCCATTGTTATTCGACTTCTCTCCATGGAAGCTATGTCTCCATGCAACCTTCTTTATCATCTTCTTCTTCTTCATTCTCTCAACCAAGGAGTACTCAATTCTACCAACTAACCCTATTTTTCTCGGATTATATAAGCTTCTATAAACTTAGGAAAATTTATCTATGCATTTTCAATTTTCCAATCACCTTTACAATCAACTATTAGATCAAATCCCACATTATAATAAAAATTTAACGCCACAAGTAATTGATATCGATTAACTTAATCGCACATGTTCCTCCAAGTGATCGATGTTGGTTAGCTAATCGAAAATGGTTACTATGTAACCCAATAAACCTACAATGCTTTCCTTTGAGAATAAATTCATCTCCACAACCCAACACATGCACCCTTGACTTTCCTTCCAAAATGGTTAATTCCTTTGCACATTTGCATTTTTCTATGCCCTTTTACTTCATTCCTATCATGCATTATTCTTTTAATGCTCGCACCCATCTTATATACTTGTCTCTTATAAGTATGAATTCATTCCTACTAAAGACACACACATTACCCTCATTTTCTTCCCCTTTACTCTTCCTTTCCATGCCTCTTTCTTTCGTGCGTGTCTTCGTGCGATTTTTGTGCCATGTGGAAATATTTCAAACTTAAGTTTGCTACATGCATCCAATCAAAATGTGCCAAAATGGCGAAAAACCGAATCCTTCCTCATAAAACAACGAACCACTATATAACACGTAGTAGAAATGAAAAAACAAATGTACAGTTGATTGATTCTTTGGTCAACTAGCGCGCACCACATGGCATTACATGTCTAAGGGACCAGAGACATCGGGACGACATACCATTTATGCATAGCTTGGTTTTAGTCATGGTTAGTCTTATTGGAAAGCTGGTAATATGGGCTACTGATCTGTAGATTATTCAAACTCAAATGTTGGTGTGATTAGGTAGGTGAGAAGAAGGAAAATGGTTTTATCCATTAATGCATGCTCAACCACCAAGTTTTGTGCCATTTTCTACATGATCTTCTCTTTTCTTCTCCTACAAGCTAGACCAAACATGGGAGGCATATTCATCAACTTTGTAAGAATATTCATAGGAATTCATTGCTTGCTCTTATTGGTTGAAATTCAAATTCGAGTTTCCCTCTTCTTCTTCTTCCTCTTCTCTCCTTCTTCTATAAAATGTATGATCATTTCTCATTTTTTCCATTGAATCCTTTGGTCTTGCTAAGGACCTCATGTCTTTGCATTTTATGTTGAAGGCCTTTAGATATGGTCTCTTGAATGTGGATATTGGCCTCGGATGCTAATTGATCGAAAATCTAGGTTAAAATTTTTAATGACCTTTATAAACCCATATAGGCTTGTTAATATTGTCGATAAAACTATTTTGTTTGATTAAAACAACCCTAAAATAATGCAAGAATGTAAACACATTTCACATGGATTGATTATGGAGTTCAGAAATAGCCTACATCTCTGGGTTCTTATCAAACTGTTCCACTAGTCAAAACTTGTAAGTACAATATTTTCTTACAATAAAACCTACTGGAACTTAACTTGACAAATAGCACTCCATTCCTTTGAAGAACACCGATGACCAGTCACAAAACTTCCTCCACCTTTGTGGCATACCTAAAATCTCTATGGCACTTGGGCTAATTGGCAAGTTTCTAATAACTCCAAATTTTACAATTTGCCTATTAATAATAATAGGACTTAGCTCCCACAATACGTATTAAAATAATAATATTTTATTACAAAATTTCCCTTTAAAAATTATAAGGCTCTCAAAATAGCTTAGAATCTTTTAAAATTTCCTCAGGATCCTTTTGAAATAACTTAATGCCTTCATTGTATTCTTATCCTTCTATTATCCCTTCAAATAGCTCATTGCATTTGTGTAGTTTAAAGTGTATATGGGAAGGCCTTTTATAAGCCTAAGTGGACCAAAATTTCATGTTAAAACCCTTATCACTCCATCCATATCCCAACCAACTCATTGGCCGAGTTGTTTGGGCCGCTCCACATATAAAGGGGAGGTCACGGGTTTGAATAACCATCCTCCATTTTTACGCCTGTCGGTTTTTCTTTTGAATGAGATATATTCCAAATTTGTCACGAAGGGGTTGTTTACAGGTTTAAAATGGCACGCTATCCCATATAATGATGTGGGTTAGTCACACATCCCTCTATTTTGTTTGGCCACATAAACGTGATGAGCGGTGCATTGTTTAGACCGCCCAATGGATGGGTTGACTTTGTATATGTGTTGTGGCATTTGCCACGTATCCCTGTGTTGGTAGTTTTGAAAAAACCGAATGAGCAGTTAGGGCATATATATATATATATATATATATGCATCGGTGATATGTGGAATTTGACACCAATTTGATATTCCCAGTTGTATAATCACCTCAATCGAGTTAAAAATAAAATTGATCCTAAACCATAAGAAAATGGATAAGCATTATGATCAATTGACCATTGAGAATAATATAGGCCTCGGTGTGGATTTGATCACTCCATTGAGTTAGAAACATATCTCAATGAGCTTATATTAATCTTACAATGCAAATTTGTAAGATATATTTCACTTGTTTCTCCTCGCTAGACATATCGAGTGAATTTGAAATTGTGGTGGCAAGCTACGTGGTGGCTTGAGGACCCACCACGTCGGTGATAAAATATTTCTCACAGAAATCAGGCTCCCTTCCATTACAAAAGTTGAGCCTCTTGTTCTCACAACCAAATTCTCACTTTTCAAAGATAGGAGAATGAAAGCATCACCACGATTGTATAATATTTTTTTCCACTTTTTCATGATTCGCTAGTTGACCTGGTCTTGCCTAGGGTTGACTGTAACTTTGACCAGCCACCGTTTGCACGTATGGACTCTATTTTTGACGTTCAAATAGTCGAAGGAAAGCTCTCTCGAGTCAACTTTCACACCTTTGTGTCGATCCTAGGAATTTTAGGAAACATATGTCCTCTATAGTTTTCTCTAAATCACACCTCCCCAATGGGAAAGGATTTTGTTCCACCAAAATCTCATTAGAACTTTGTCACCTTTTCCTTGATCTAAATACTCACTGCCACATCCGAAGTTCTCTACACGGTGGATTCTCTAGGCTTTTGTACTACATCCTTCTCACTTTAATAACTTTTGATCTCATCCTTGTGGGTTATGGTCCCACCATGCTTCTTCCTTTGTCTTGGTTGCCACATCTTCCCTCTTAGGGATTTTACTTTTCAACAATCCCTAACGCTTGTATTGCCACATTTTCCTACTAAGGTCTTACTCTTTAGAAAAATAGAAGGAATATACTGCTACATCTACCCTCTAGGGGTATTACACTTTAGCAATATATAATACTTATAGAAGTAGATATTGTCACATCTTCCCTCCGAGGGTATTACACTTTGATAACACCCGAAATATGTCTTGCTACATCTACCTTTCGGGAGGTATTACACTTTAGCAATACTAAACATCATAACATCTTCCCTCTAGGGTTCTTACACTTTGAGAAGATGTCACATCCATGATGATTAGCTTCCATTATTACGATCACAATACCTCTACACAGAATGACAATCCGAGCTAATTTCTCACGAGCTCAATAATGGTGACTTCAACCCCACTACATGACTTCTTCCTATACATGATACAAATCCTCTTTTTGATGATGAATATTAGGTTCCCTCCTGCTACATGACCATAATGGGCCTCTTCAAAAAATTAATATATGACTTGATATCAAATTCCAATGGTGATAAGCTACCATTACATTACACGGTCATAATTCCTCTACATAGAATGAAGATCCAAGCTGACACTAGTGAGCTCAACGACAAATCTCTAAGCTTATAAATATGAGTTAAATCATGTATCCAAGTTGTAACAAGCACTCAAAATCTAATTAGGAGATATGATTGGAGTATTAATCAAACTTTTAAGTAAGAAAATCCACTGAATATGGTAAACCTTTCTCTTCAGTTTCTCACAAAATCGAACTCCAAGCAAATATTGCATACTATTCATCAATCTAAGTTATACAATATATAATTTAAAAATGGTTGACTTACCCATTTTAAATGACTTTCACTTTCAGGTATTACTTGATCTTGGGTTGAATTTTAAAGCTGGTGGTGGATTAGAACTTCTTTTACTTTTAAAATAGGTTTCCATTCCATATTTGGCTTGTCATTACTCTTATGGTGAGAAGGATGAAGTTTCCAATAATTTTCCACCATGTGCCCATTCCTTTGGCAATGAGCACAAAAATTCCTCTTAATATCCTCCTTCGGGATGAGGAACTCTTTACGCCATTTATTTTCTTTGCATGATGAGATTGTTCTTTGTGATTTATCATTTTTTTGATGAATGACATCAACATCTTCATCAATCTCCTCCTCTTCTAGGATCTAGCCAAAAAATGGTTATCTAATCCACAAAAGTACATGGAAAGGCATTTCACATTTTTTGAAAATCACAACCATACTTCTTATGCTAAAAAAGTGGATCATAAGTTTTACTGTGCTTATGATTATGGTAAGAAACGAGAGGTAGATTTTCATTACCTCTTAGATGATTTCTCTTACCACATCGTTCTGTGATGACGAAGCACAATTTTTCTACTCAAAATCTTCATGCACAACTAGTGGGTTATTCATTTTCTTTCGAAGAATATTTTCTCTCAAAGCATTCATGGAGTAATCTCCAATATCCATTCCCACACTAGAAAAACCCAAACATGCAAAATGATTATGATCCTTGAAACCTGTATTGGGTTAGCAATGCCTTAACCATTTTTACCAAGGCCTCTTCCATAAAATCTCATTCTAACTACAATTTTGATCAAATACATCTAGTATGCTTTTCAAATGAACAAAAGACATCAATACTTGAATCTAAAACCAAATGCGAGGAAGAAGATTCACGTTGCGAACAAATTACAAGACAATCATCTGTCATGGTCTCTACATCTAAAGTTGAAGGTATTTCCTTATTCTCATCACCATGCTGCAACCTTGCCAAGAGCTCATCCTTGGTTTATAGTTCTGTTTTCAAATGATTATTTTTCTTCCAAGGATTAATACATTGATCTTAGGAGATATTTCTCTTCTAGATCTCGTGATTCTGATTCAAGTTTCACCTGTTTAGACATCTTTCCTTCCTAGATCACGGTGATTCTAAGCTTCAATTTCATCAAGTTTCACCTGTTTAGACATCTTTCCCTTGGTGCACTGTACCTATTTAATCAAACTAAACTAACAATACAAATTGAAGTAATCACATGGTCAAATCAAATGAATTTGATATCAAATTTTTTGTAAACTAACAAGTTTGCGGCAGCTAACAACCTACTCGATACTAACTTGATCCAAAAATGGAGTTCAAAATTTTTATGACCTTTATGGACCCCTATAGGATTGTTAATATTACCGATAAAATTATTTCGTATAATTAAAACAACCCAAAAATAGTGCAAAATATAAACACACTACACAGATTGATTATGGAGTTCAGCAATAGCCTACGTCTCGGATTCTTATCAAACCATTCCACTAGTCAAAACTTGTAAGTACAATAGTTTCTTACAATAAAACCTACCTTTGGAACTTATCCTACCAAATAACACTCCAATCCTTCAAAGAACATCGATGACCAGTCGAAAGATGTCCTCCATCTTCCTCGGCATACTGCAAGCTGTGGCACTATGAGCCAATTGGCGAGTTTCCAATAACTCCCAATTTTATAATTTTCCTATTAAAAATAATAGGACTTAGCTCCCACAATACCTATTAAAATAATAGGATTTTATTACAAAATTTCCCTTTAAAAATTATAAGGATCTCAAAATAAATTGGAAGATTTTAAAATCTCCTCGGCTCCTTTTGAAATAGCCTAATGCCTTGTTTTGTGTTCTCGATCCTTCTATTATCCCCTCGAATAGATTGTTGCATTCATGTAGTTTAGGTGTATGTGGGAAGGCCTTTTATAAGCCTAAAGTAGACCCGAAGTTCATGTTAAAACCCTTATCGCTTCATCTATATCCAAAACTAACTTGTTGGCCAAGTTGGTTGGGTCTGCTCCACATGTGAAGGGAGGTCGGGTTTGAATAACCATCCTCCATTTTTGATGCCGTTGGTTTTACTTTGGAGTGGGATATATCTCACATTTGTTGGAGGAGTGCCCAATTGCAAGTTTAAAATGGCACTCCAGCCCATACAATGTGTGGCTTAGGTCACACCTCCTCTATTTTTCCAGCCACATAAACATGGCGAGTGGTGCATTGTTTAGACTTCTGAATGGATGGGCTGACCTATATATGTGTTGTGGCATTTGCCACGTATCTTGTGTTAGTAACTTTGAACAAACCACCCGAACAATTAGGGAATATATATATATGGGCTAGTAATATGTGGAATTTTGACACCGAGTTTATACACCTAGTTACATAATCACCCCGATCCGAATTGGAAATAAAACTCATACCAAACCATAAGAAAATGGATATCATTGTGATCAATTCGACCCTTGAGAATAATATAGTCCTAGTGGGGATTTGACCACCCCACTGAGCCAGAAACATAGCTCACTGAGAAAAATTAATCCTGCAAGGCAAACTTGTAAGTTATATTCCACTTGTCGCTCCTCGCTAGACATATCAAGTGAATTCAAATTTATGGTGACAAGCCACTGTGGTGGCTTGAGGACCCACCATGTCAGTAATAAAATAGTCTTGATGGAGGCTAGGCTCCCTTCCGTTACAAAATTTTAGCATCTTGTTCTAATGACCAACTTCTCGCTTATCAAAGACTGGAGAATGGAAACATCACCGTAATCGCATGATTATTTTTTCCACTTTTTTATGACTTGCTAGTTGAGCCGTTCCCACCTAGGGTTGACTGCAACTTTGACCAACCATCGTTTGCACATACAGAATCCTTTTTTGATGTTCAAATAGTCGTGAAATCTCTGAGTCAATTTCACACTTTGTGTCAATCTTGGGAAGTTTAGGAAACATTTTTCCTATGTAATATCCTCGGATCACCAATGTAATAGATTGTGAATTTTGGAAGTAAATTTTTTTGGTTTTGTGGATATTTCTTGCCTTAACACATTTTTTTAAATTTCCCTTACCTCTCCCTTGCATTGTGTACTTGTTGTGCCATCTCACGTCTCTTACAGTTCATCTTTTATTATGTGCCCTAGGTTTTTATACATGTGCATGTCCTTCATCCGCACTCCCTCCTTTATTTTCACTTAAATCCAACTAATTTATTCCCCCTCTTTATGGTGTTATTGGCTCTCTTATATTAGTTCCCCTTTCTTAAAATAAAACCCCATTATTGGGAAGAACAAAAGGCTTAAATGTGTAGAGCACACAAATTAATCAATCATATTTGACATTTAATTATCACAAATGTTACTAGATATAAAGAGCTAGCTATTCTAACTCTTATAACAACAAACACTAATCTAGGATGGTTATTCTAACACCTAGATTATTTCATAACCACTAACCATCCTAAAATATCTCACACCCTACATGAGTTGTTTTCACAACTCACAACATTAATTTATTTTCTCCACACACATAATAATATTTAATATGGAGCATTACAATATTCATGTTATGACTAATTCCTAACATTCCCAAAGCATATTTCTAACATAGGCGAGGAATCTTCTAGAGTTGCATGATGAGGGTTCGCCGTGGTCGTGGTCGTTGTCTCTATCTTCTTGGTTTTCACTAATGGTTCAAGGTTACCATGTTTTAACATTGCCCCCCCTTAATTGAAAAAACCATGGATGTCGGTTTCAACTGATAATGCATCCAATCACAATTGATCCCCTTTATTTTTCTAATACAAATTTATCACTCTTGAATTTTATATTTCCCCTTTTTTGAAAAATAAGATATTTCCCCCTTACAATGTTTTCCTTAAAAAAAGGAAAATATAATCTCATTTGTAAACACCCCTTTAAAATAATAAGTCCTTTGTTTTAAAAAAGAAACATCCCTTTAAAATTAAAAAATTAAATAAAAAATAAGATTATAAGGGGTGGATGAGAATCGACCATTGGATATTTCAACTAGTCAATGCATTATTCAATGTGATTATCAACCAATTTAGCTATAATAACCATTTAAAGACGTGTCAAAAATTATTTTAAATTTTTAAGAAGAAGCATTTTATATAATTCCTTTCCCATTTAGGGTTAAGGTGCCTTTGGGAAAACATTGTTCACCATTTTTTTATGTCCACCAAGTAAATCCAAAATATGACTATGAACCTAAAATAGTTATCTTCCTTCCCGATGGAGGAGGAAAGACTAACGATGTGGTGGAATGCTTGGAGAAAATCAATAAAGATCAAGATGTTGTCATTTCAAAGATAATTTCTTTTCCATAACCATGAACATGCGGAGTTGTGTTGAGAAGGATCCATTCTCAATTGAGAGGTGATGGAATTCTTTTGGCCTGCACTGGGATAATTTTATACCATGTTTTCTATATAGAGGATCGATCTCATAGGGTTATTTTGGGTGGAATGCTTGGAGAAAATTAATGAAGATCGAGATGTTGTCATTTTGAAGCTAATTTCTATAGATTGAGAAACATGGGTGGAAGCTTCGATAAAATTTATTAAACTCAATCAACCAAAAATACAATGGAGTGCTGCAATTCTTATAGGAATTGAACAACCATGTGCAGACAAATAAATAGGTTGCATAGGTAAAACTAAACTCACAATAGCTTCCAATATTACATTCGAGAAGCACATAATTGTTATAACAATTATAACAATTATACATGTGGAAATAAAAGACAAATATGATTTAAAAACCATATAACAATAATATTTAATTAATAAAATTAATTATATAATGAATCATTAATTATCCTAACATTCCCCCTTTAATTATGCATTGTCTCAAGGGATGAGGAGAGGAACTCTCTGAACAACTCGAACTTGTCACGTGAAAGTGACTTTGTGAAGATATATGCTCGTTGTTCAGCTGTTGGAAAAATTGAAGCTAGATGTTGTGCTTCAACACATGCTCACATATAAAATGAACATGTACCTCAATGTGCTTTGTTCTCTCATGAAAAACTAGATTGCGAACAAGTTTGAGAACACCTTCATTTTTAACATACATGGTGGTCGGTTTGTCTGTGGTATTCCAAGTCCTTCTAGTATGTGACGTAGCCAAATTGCTTCACAGACAACTTCTCCTACAGAACGATACTTGGCTTCTATGGAAGAATGAGAAATAAGTGTTGTTTCTTGCTTCCCCATGATATTGGTCCAAATCCCATAAAGAACACAAATCCTGAATTTGATTTTCTATCATCAATATTTCCTACATGATCTGAATATGAATATCTAGACAAGAAGAAGTTGTTGTTCTTCTTGTATTCTAGACCAAGATCCACTGATCCTTTGATATATCTCAAGATGTGCATTTCTACTTTCCAGTGACACACTTTGGGTTCATGCATGAACCTGGATAGATAGCTTACTGCAAAGATGATATTTGGTCTAGTGTAGGTCAGGTAAATGAGACTCCCAATCAATTACCGATAGAGAGTGGCACTTACCTCAGGAGATGGATCTAAACGAGATAACTATAATCTATTCTCCATAGGTGTAGAAATCGGTGCAATCCATCATCCTAAATTTCTCGAGCGTTGTCTTGGTATATTTCATCTGAGAAACAAAGATGTGATTCTCTTTCTGCCATACTTCCAATCCAAGACAATAGTGCATTAGCCGAGATATTTCATGTCGAACGATCAATTAAGATCTTTCTTCATTGCATCAATCATCTTCACTAAAATTCCAATAATGACTAGATCGTTGACATAGACAACAACAATCACAATCTCCCCCCTTACTTTTTGAGGTAAATATTGGGATTGTATGGATTTCTAACAAATCCATGTTGTACGAGATGCTCATCAATTTTGATGTACCATGCCCGGGGTGCCTGTTTAAGGCCATAAAAATATTTCTTGAGTCTGTATACCTTTACTTCTTGACCAGGTACTACATATCCCTTAGGTTGAGTCATGTAGACTTATTCTTGTAAATATCATTCAGGAAGGCACTTTTTACGTCCATCTGATGGACTTTCCATCCAAACTGTGTAGCTAGAGAAAAGATCATCCTGATCATTTTGATCTTAGTTGTGGGAGAAAATGTCTCCTCGTAGTCAATGCCTTCTTTTTGTGCATACCCCTTTGCTACAAGTCTTTCTTTATACTTGTCCATTGTCCCATCTACTTTGTACTTTGTTTTGAATATCCATTTGCATCCAATGGGTTTCTTCCTTGGTGGAAGATCGACAAGATGCCAAGTGTTATTTTTCATTATTGATTGATATTCAGATTCCATGGAATCTTTCCAAGCTTTTGATTGTAGGGCTTCGTCTTGTAGAGGGCTCATTAGATTAAATAACTCTACTCATAAAAAAAGTTAACTTCTTCTCTCACTTTCTTTACTGAGTCCATGGTATAGGGGTGGATGTATCCAGTGAGACATCCATTCTTGCATCTCATAATGTGCTAGTACACCACTTGGGCATACACTGAACTATTAATGTGGGTCGTGGTTCTATCATATCAACACCATCATCCCCATCATCACTTTCATCATTAGTGGGAACACCAGCTTCAATTTTTACAACTGGTGAAGATTCTACATTAGGTGAGTCTGGAGGAAAACTCAACATCTTTGCTGGTGTAGACTTTTCTGGTCTTTGGATCCATTAATTTATACCCAAGAGTATCTTTATTATACCTAATGAAGACAAGTTTATGTGACTTCATGTCCAATTTATTTCTATTCTTCTTGGGTATGTGCATACTTGCTTTGCACTCGAATACTCTAAGGTGTGCAATAGATGGTTTCCACTTTGACCATGCTTCTTGTGGTGTTACTCCATCAAGAGAAACTATGGGCACTCTGTTCAAAAAATACACTGTTGTCTTTGTTGCTTCTACCTAGAATGTCTTTATAAGTCCAGAGTCATCGATCATGCATCACACCATTTCCATGATAATATGATTTCTTCTCTCAACAACACCATTCTGTTGCGGTGTGTGTGGAGGAGGTATTTGTCGATGAATCCCATGAGTTTGTATGTAGTCTTTGAACTCATTACTAGTGAATTCCCCCTCGATCTAAGTAGAGAGTTCTGATGTGATGACCAATTTTGTTCTCAACAACTACTTTGAACTTCTTGAAAGTTTCAAAGGCTTCACTTTTCTTACGAAGACAAAAAATCCACATTTTCCTTGAATAATCATCAACACAAAGCATGACGTCTTGAAATACATAATGACTTGGTTGCATCGGATGACAAATATTAGTATGAACCAGATAAATCTTGCCATGAGCTTCGATATGTACTCTTCTTGAACGAAGCTTTGTGTTATTTTCCTCTTTAGGAAATGAGGACACTTGTATGTATCCTTACGAAGAGATGGTAGCCCATGTACCATATTGCCTTGTGGAGAAGTGTCTCAAGATACTTGAAACTAACATGACCAAGTCCCCGATGACACAACTATGTTGAGGTAGAGTTCTTAGCCACAAGTGTCTTGATCATCTCTCGTGGACAAAATCAAGTTGGAACATACGTCCCACATTAGAAGATTTTGTAACTATTTTTGAGCCTCATGATTTATCTCGAATCAAACACGTTTTTTTCGGAATGACTATCAAAGTCAATTTTTAAATTTTGATCAAGGAGTTGACTAACTGAAAGTAGATTCTTTGTCAACCCAGGGAAATATAAGGCATCTTATAGTCTACAATTGCATGAACCAAGGGGTAGAGAAATGTTCCCAATCCCTGAACTGTATATGAAGAATCATCTCCCAACAAAACATGATTTTTCGATGGTGTGTCCCTCATTGAAGTAAACCAGTCTCTGTGGCTGGTCATGTGTCGAGTGGATCCTAAATCAACATACTAGACATCACTAGATGACATGGATGGTTCACTTGATCGAGAAGTGTACAAGAAGTCTTCATTATCTGAATGTTCTTGTTGCTCAACAATATTTCCTTGTTGATGGGGTCTTCTTTTCCAGTTCCCCTTTTTCTACCCTTGATTGTGGTTAGAATGTCCCTTGTAAGATTGTTGTTGTGGAGGTCCAAAGTTGCTTGATGAACCTTTCTTGTAAGTATTATACCAACAATATTTTAGGTCATGTCCTCTTTTACAGATTGGACATTGATTCTTCTATGGTGTTTCCCCTTGTTGTTGAATTTGATTTTGGGACTTTTGATAAGAATTGGGTTTTCCTTTACCTTTTCCTTTCCATTTTTGATGTGAAGAAATTGCCTACTCCTCTTCATCATCCTTATTATGCATGGCTTCCTCTTGTTACAGTAGGTTTACCATCTTGTCAAAACTAATTGTCGTATTTGAAAATTTTAGTGTTGTGACAAAAATGTAGTAAGAGGAAGGGAGTGCTCTCAAAACAATGGGAATGAGAGCATCATCTATGACCACTTCTCCTAGGGCTAGAAGTGAAGCCCTCAATTCTATAACTCTTCTTGAGAAATATTGATTTTCTCATTTTGTGTGAACTTCAATGTGCGTAACTAACTTTGCAAATTCAGTATGACATTCTTGTTTTTGGCCTCATACACCGTGCTCAACTTATCCCACACTTATTTGGTTGTTGTGGCATCACAAATGTGGGTTACACATCATCAGACACTCCAAACAAGATGATGAGTTTTTTTCTACTCTACTCTATCATATTTGTTGTTGTGTTGTATAAGTATGATCTCGGTCATAGTACCACAACATGCCGAGATATCTTCAAACTCAAGATGTGTCTTGATTTTAGTCTTCCATGTAGCATAGTTGTTTCCTCTCGAGTAGTTGTGAATCGGAAGAAAAATTTTTGGGGCATTGGTGCCCATTTTATAGAAATCAATGACGAGGGTTTGGCTCTTATCACTCCAGGTATAAGGTCTCATAATCTATATACTGTCATTCTGATATACTGAACATTTCTATATACCCACCCTTCCGATATACCCAATGGTACATGGAAGAATCTGGCCCTTTCTATATACCCGGCAAAGTACGTGAAAAGGCATTAACATACATGAAAATAATTCAATATGTGGTACCAAGATAGTCTTGAAAGGGGTCATGTGATTATTGACACCGGCTCAAAGAAATATTCTCATACGCATGCGTAATTTTCTATATACTGGATAATTTCTCGATCTAATTTATGTCATACAATCGTTCATGACAGATGGGATGGCTCATAGTGTGTGCATTGTGACCTTATTACTCCCCATCGATTTAAAGGGTCGATGCCCAGATGATGTTGTTGCAACTATATTAGGTGTTAAGTGCAATAGTAGTTATGAAGGCTTTACCTGTAAGCGCTTCCCAGAGGCACCGTATATACCGAACGCTGCGAATGAGATCTAAGATCTTGTGAGTGTTTCAAAACCAATTTTTTTACTATTTTTTATTACAATTTTCTTCCAATTTTGAGAAGTTACAAATTTTCAGTTGACTATGGAAACTTGCAAATTAGTACAATATACTAAAGTATACAAATTACATTCAAAAATATGGAAAAATTGAATGACAGGAAAAAAAAATTGTTTTATGGGCCCTGGTGGCCTCTGGAGCCCAATACGACCCAAAATGCAAAGAATTGAAAAAAAAAGCTGAAAATGCAATTTTTAGCTATCCCTCCTTTGGAAAAAGTTTCTGGAATGAAAAAATAGGCCTAATAGGAGAAAAACATTTTTTACCCTAAATTAGGGTTTTTCTCGCTAAAAATTTGGAGGCATGTTTAGTTATAACTAGTAGTTTAGAGGTGGTATTCCTTCTAAAATATCCTCTAAATTTAGCGGTTTTTCAAAATTTTCACTAAATTTCAAAAATAAAAAAACTTGTATTGTTTTGTGTGATTCAAACCATGCACTTCCCACTCCCAAGTCACTTCCACTTATCCAACTTAGGCACTATGTGCGCTGAGTAATGAAATGAATCAAATTATATTTAAATAAAGCCAAAATTGACTCACCTTTGTAAAATGTGACTTGACAGAGGCTCCACGTGTCTACTAAATGAGTAGAAGGAAATTTAGGGTTTCTTTTTGCGTAGAAAATGGATTGAAGCTATTTTGTATATCTTTCTGCAAGGATTTATACCACCTTCTTTGAGTTGTATTAACCTTCATTTGGATCCAGCTTTTGCTTGATATTTGCCTTAGTTTTCTACATTTTTAAAATGTAAATCCATCATATTTTATTTGTGCAGGCCATGCAATGAATTGACTCCAATTTTTTTCTTTGATTACGGGTGTTGTGTGGATAGTGGAGGATGGAATGACTTCCTTTATCTCTCCGGCTTTGTTGTTTATCTATTTCTTTGGTGATTTGATTTCTTTCTATGTAGGGACAACATTGGAGGGAGCACATGGAACAAGGATGCAAGTTAAATGGATCCCGATCACTATTACTACATGTTTGTGGGTCTGAATACAATCACCATTGAGTTCCCTTGCTCGATGCTTGCAAGATACATAAACAACTCGGTGGTGAAGTGGCTTGGTACAACAAAATTTTCTCTTCCAATATATCTTTCCTTCAGTAATGGCTAGACCCGGTCAGAGCCCATTCACGAGCTTGGTGGGAAGCTACGAAAATTTCTGTGGGAGCTATTCAAACAACAACCCTCCAAATTCAATAATATAGATAAATTATTTGTAACTAAACAATTTAAAAAAAACCCGACGGGAGGATTTGTTTTTGTAAGTTCCAGGAAACAAATTTGACTAGTGCAGAGGGCACCAAGGAAAAAAATTGCTTTACATTTACCCGGATAACGTAAAGAAGGTTGTGAGTTTGCACGGGATCTCGGGAAGCTATGCAAGAGGCAACACCGGCTCTCATTGATGCAGATTTATTCTCCATGAATTCTCCTCCTCTCTGCATCCTTCTCCAACCTTGCAGGAGCTTTAATTCACTCTCGTACCAAATGTAGATTGAGCACTTGGGGTGGAAGCTTCGATAAACTTTATTAAACTCAATAAACCAAAATTACAATGGAGTGTTGTAATTCTTATAGGATTGAACAACCATGTGCAGAAAAATAAATGGGTTACAGGTAAAACCGCACTCACAACGGCTTCCAATATTACATCCGGAAGCACATAATTGTTATAACAATTATAACAATTATACTTACCTATGGAAATAAAGACAAATATGGTTTAAAAACAATTTAACAATAATATTTAATTAATAACATTAATCAAATAATTAATTATATAATGCATAATTAATTATCCTAACAATTTCATTGCTATAACCATGAATAGGTTTGAAGTTATGTCGAAGGATTTGTTCTCGATTGAGAGGTGATGGAAATATTTTGGACTCGCTCACGGGATAATTCTATACCATGTTTTCTATAGAGAGGTTTGGTCTTGCAGGGTTCTTTGTGGGCCAAGGAAATGAAGGCCTTCAATCTTGTCATCTTCCCTACCCTCATTTATTTCGCACAAGTGTGATCATCATGACCTCATCCTTAAACCGGGAGATGAGCATTTCCTCCACGATTTGGTGTTCCTTAACGGGGATGGAAAATAAGTAATCTAGAACCATCCTCACCATCTGCACTCCACACTTCCCCATCACCTTAATAGGTATAGCATGTTTCTTGCCAATATTATTCCCCCAATAACCCCTCCTCATATTGAAATAAATGGAAGTAAAAGGAAGGCTGAGTGTTTAAACACTTGTATGGATTTTATTTCGGTGTTGAGACTCAGAGATGCATTTCCTTCTTATATTTATAATCCATGGATATTTCTTCGATCATGTTTGTAGTTCATCACAATATAGAGTCTAAGAGGCTGAGAATTTTTGTTGTTGAAATCTATTCCTTCCCAAAAATGAAGCATGGTGTCTCATGGACTTATAGAAAAAAATTCAGATGCCTCACATAGAATATATTGTTGGTGAACAACCTTTCTTGCATTGATAGTATATAACCATGTGTACTATGCAACCAAAAAAACTATTTCATATAAATCTGAAACATGCACAACAACCAGCACCCAAAAACATCTACAGGACTATATATATATATATATATATATTCTGATTTTTGGTTATGCATATTGTGAATAACATGGAGTGAAAAAACTAAGAGTAGAAGGTGAATAAGATGGAAAGGAGAGATGAATATGCAGATAGATGGTGGATGGAAAACACTTGAACCTAGTCTGCACTACAAGAGTTTGTCAAAATGAAATCAGGGATGGATGGACATGAATGGCATTTGCACATGGTCTTCACTACATAGCCATTAATTCATTGTGCTACAAAAGACATGGGCGAATGGAAAGTACATAGTCAAGGGAAAGCATTCTTTGATACCAAATGAAAATTGAACCCCATTTAAGGGAAGATCCAATTGATATAATATGCAAATCACACAAATTACTCAATCATATTCGACATTTAATTATCAAAAAGGTTACGAGATAGAAAAAGTAAGCTATTCTAACTCTTATAAAAAAACACTAATCTAGGATGGTTATTCTAACCACCTAGATTATTTCATAAAAACTAACAATACTAAAATATCTCACACCCTACGTGAGTTTTTTTCATTGTAATGACCTTTCATCCTTTCAAATATACTTTTCATTGGAATATGGATGCAGCGTTGACATGTGATTTTTATTGAGTTGTTTATATGTTGAAATTATTAAATCATGTTGCTAGATTGATGTTTATCTCAGTTGAGATTTGTGTAACTAATCATCCATTAAATTGCAATGTACACTTCAATTGTGATGATTTATTTAATTGGTTTGTGAAATGAACATGATATCTTTAGTTGTGGAAAGTTTAAATTTTGTTCTTGGAACCAATTGGTGAACTAGTTAATTGGAAAATTATTTTAATAAAATGATGATTGATTGTTATTATCATTGAGAATTGATTAAGAGCATACCTCATATCATTTCATTGATCTGAGGCATTCCCTTAATTTGATCTATAATTCGATTAACTCTAGAATTTGTAGTTGTTCATTATTTTGGATCATATACGTTGCACTAATTGATCCTAGTGACGTGTTCCATTTCTTGCTAATGATTCGGTTACGTAAAAAGAAATCAAAAGTGCCAAGAGTTGGCTTGTGTGGTACTACCCCATTTGGAAACATCACTCCTCCAAAGTAAGAGTTAATTGTGACAATTATTAAGCTTACATTGCTTATATTATTCTAATAGTTCTTAGGTTCTAGTGACCTAACCTAAGACCTAAGGCATGTAGATTGTTTGGGTTTCTTGAGAACCTAATCTAAATTGATTTTATCCTAATTTGATGTCACTAAGCTAACCTAAGTCCTAACTTATAATGGTGAAAGAAGGGCATAGATTATAAAGTTTAACTCGAATAATAATTCGAGTGGCATTAAGGATGGATGCATGTTTAATTGGGGTCAGTGGTTTCGCGTCACCCTTGCATGTACTAGAGTTTAAAATTTACTTCCATTTATGGTAGACAAATGACACTCCATATAACAAGTTAAATTTTAGATTGCATGTTACTAAAAAGTAATGCTAATTTTGATCATGGAGTTGGTTGGGAAGTTAATGGAAAGCCAAAATGAAAAAGAGGAATTCAATGGGAGTTGGAAAGTTGAGCCGTCCTGGTAGGAATTAATGATTTGGAAAAATGATCCAAACTACCTAGGGAAAATATGTCGTTGGGTTTGGCGAAGGCAAAGAATAGTTGTTTTTTTTGGGTTTCCATTGAACATTTTGCTTTTCTCTCTATTTCGCTCTACAAAGGAGGTTTGGAGATTTTGATCTGGTTTTTGTTTTTATCCATTGCAATATTTACTCCTCTAGTGCTAAGAGACTGTTTGAGAGGATTCTAAGTGGAAAAGAGGGAGAAATTTTTGTTGATGAACCGCTTTGACTATGGAAGCTATCTAGAATTGTAGAAGGATCTGGGAGTAGGAAAAAGACTTTGAGAAGCTCTACCAGAATGATAGGCTCTAATCCCTTATAAAAACATGTTCTATCTAATTGATTCATGACAACAATGTTTTTACTATAGAAAGCATTTTGGGGTTCTGGGTTTTTACTATTTCATGGTAAAATGGAACGTGTTTCTTGATAAATAGTTTTGGAACTAGTGTTTCATTATGCAATTGTATTTTGGCCTTATCATGGTGAAGAAGTTTATTTTCTTCACATGTTTATTTTGGGATGTTTGTAAATAACTCCTTGACTATAATGGAAAGATAAAATGTAGTTCTCCAGGTTGCATGTGTAGATACTTCTTAAATCTTGGTTATATGTTACTATCGACCCGTATATTATTATTTATATGGAATTTATATGGCATGTGCTTATCTTTATTTTTATGAAATGACAACCCTTTGTTGTGGGTCAAACTTGAATTTGTTTTTTCGGTCGAATAAGACCTGTATCATTTTGTGCTAAGGTTGTTTGGCTTGGTTGAGTTTTATTTTCATTTGAATAATATTGTATTGTTTTGTGCCCCAAAATTGTTTGGATGGATTGTGATTTACTTTGATTTGAATGATCGAACCCTTCAATCTTCTAGCTATGAATTTAGGGTAAAGTATTTGAACACTCCCATTTGGGATGAATGGCTATTAGAACCTAGTCAGGTCTGGCTTTTGATTATCTCCTTTTTGATGTTTGTTTTGAGGAAGGTTGTCAAGTTTGACAACCCAGGTCGAGTTGGAGTGCAACTATGAATTTGGGATAATATTTATCACCCACCATGACTTAACATGTTCACCCTGGGTGTTGAGTAAATATTTGGACCGTTATTTGACATAACTAGTGAGTTGGAATTCCTTGCACCATGGATGGGATATTTCATTCCCAGGTTGTAAGAATGTTTGGGAATATTGTTGTGTGAATGAGTAGGAGGTGGTATGGTTTGGTTTTCCGTAATAGAATCGTTCAACCAAGGTAGTTAATGGCTACCGGGACTATTGTGGATCCTTTTGTGAACTATTTGAGTCTTTGGCAGACTTCCCATTTGTAACAATATGTTGAGATGTTAATGTCTTTGAATATGTTTAAGTTTGTTTACTATTCTCTTCTTACCTTAAACAAATAAGGTTGAGGTCTTGGCTTGTACCAATTAGATGATTTATCATATTTTCTTTTGAGTGATGATAAAGCTAACTCTCTCGATACTTTATCAAACAAAGATGATCATAAATATCGTTAATCAATTTGCTAGAATGTTTTTCGTGAGCCTTCTCTACCTTAGTTCAATCACTTTTTTCTAAATTTAAATGATGTATTAGAACAAATATGATTCTTTATCTGAATTGTATGGAATACTTGCATTTTATTTCATTAATCATTGATGACTTATATGTATGTATGTATATATATATATATATATATATATATATATATATATATATATATATATATATATATACATATATGTATATATATACATATATGTATATATATATATATATATATATATATATATATGTATATATATATATATGTATATATATATATATGTATATATATATATATATATATGTATATATATATATATATGTATATATATATATCTATATGTATATATACATATATATGTATGTATATATATATATGTATATATATATATATATGTATATATATATATGTATATATATATATATATATTCAATGTATATATATATGTATATATACATATATATGTATGTATATATATCTATATGTATATATATATATGTATATATATATGTATATATACATATATATGTATGTATATATACATATATATGTATATATATATATATATGTATATATATATATATATGTATATATATATATATATATATATATATATATATATATATATATATATATATATATATATATATATATATATATATATTCAATGTAATACTTGCGATCGAATTTAGTTGAAGCAAGTTAGTCTAGTACAAGAGCTTACTTATTCGATAGGCTAAGATGGAATTGGGTATTGAGAGCTTGTTGCTGATTTTTTAATTACTTATTTAGATATTGTCCAACCTTTAGAACATTGGAATTTTTGGAATGAATTCAACTTTAAATGTAAATGATTGGACTCGAGAGAAATGTATTAATCATGTAGTATGGGCTGCATGATTAAGGAATTTCTACTCATGATTGTTATCTACTCTGAGTATGCTTGGCTTTGAATCATTAATGTGAATGTTCCCAAGAGAGAATGTATACTTTCATGTTTAAGGATTAATTATTGACTAAATTTGGATTAACACTTATCTAATTTCTGAATAAGTCTTCTAGTTGATAGAAATCATAACTGTTTTGGATTTTATATATGCTAACACCGGCAGGGTGTGATCCGCTTGAGTGTGATGCTCATGAATTGTTAAAAGAGGAAAAGATTATTTCTAGACCCTTAACTGATTTCTATTAATAAGTAGTGTTCCTTCTCAAAGTTGTTAGATAGAACATATGGTTCCAAGTATTTAGATGATATCATGCTCAATTCAAATGAATTAACAGAGATGTTAACGCAGTGCAAATATGTTTTGTGAAAAATAAAAAGAGAAATAGGAAGACTTATGGAAAGTTGCATTTATTCTATTGCTTGAGGAAATGTAATTTGATGAAATTATTTATGATTCATTATTGAATTATTCTTGGGAAAAGGTGCCTAGGGCCTAAGGCCAATTTTTGTAAAACTATGAAAAGAACTTGATTATTTCTTGTCATCTTAAGTTGGAAATGATGAGGTTGTTGCTTGAATATTCTTTCTTGATTGGATTAGCTATAGAAAAGGGTGTCTTTAATGAAATTTTCTTTTTCTTGAAAGGTGAGCTTGTTGGAAATATATTGATTTACATTTCTTCACTTCTTGGCATTAATGTATAACCTTAGGAAAGTTAAGGGAAATTTCACTTACTTACATTGTTATTATGTAGCAAGAAATATTGATGTTGATCTCTAGTTATGAAAAAAGGAATCAATAAGGATCTTTACCTTGTAAGTGACTTGAATGAAATGATTGTTGGCTATTGTAACCTTTATTTTCTGAATTCCTTGATTACAAAAATAAAGAGTAAGTTATACTAAAAAGTCATATGTTAAGGAATCTAAATAGTGAATTTATACAATCATGATTATTTTATGAGGAACACTATGAACTATAAAGGGAGACATGATTGTAATAATGGTTTTGGACCATAGGAATAATCACACGAGTACTTAATATTATTAAGTACATATAGGAATCCACTTTGAAAAGGGACCTAAGTGATTATACCGTGGTAAAATATGCCCATTTTGATTGATGATGAAGTACATCGATGGAATGGAATTTTGTTAATGAAGGATAAAAGGATAATGTGGTTAGAAGTATAATGAACCTAACCTTAAGGAATTCAAATCATAGTTCTTCTTATTGTAATAATGAGGCTATAAGTATGATACACATTTGAATTATACGTATGAAACAATTATATTATGAAAACTTTATTGAAGGGACTGTTCACTAATGGGTAATAGAATGAACCCTTGGAATAAACTATGAGTTGGACGTAAAATGACATTCTACCATAGAGGAGTTACATTAAGGGATTAAGTTTAACTAAATAATTATGATTTAAATAAGGTGAATAACTACAAAGAAAGTAAATGTAAATCATTAGACCATTATGAGTTTAATGAATAGAATCCGTATGGAGTCATTAAAATGAACTACGGATGGCTCTTAAAGGTATAAATGAATGTAGAGGTACAACCCTACAATATAATTTTATGGTGTTTCTAGGACATGAAATAACCTTTGGAGGTTTCATACTTAAAGGATTAAGTAATGAGCATGAATAAACCTACAGATCCTTCTAATTGACTTAAGTAGAAACATGATGTTCCTTAAAAGGGTGTCGATATAACCTAAGTTAATCTTTAGGAATGACACCTAAAGGCTGAAAATAACTAGAGTAGGATTAGTAAGTTGTGAAGTAAAGGAATTAATGAATTTATTAAGAGAGGAGGTTTAGATTATGGAACTTAATGAGCTGTTGTAGCATAACCACTATTGCACAATACCCATATCATGGTGGTGGAGTTCATTGGGTGGTTCTTGTGCAAAGTAGTTGTTATGTCACAATAATCCTGTCGAATCCATTAATCGAGACCATATCGTAATGGTATCTAAATTCCTTATTAAACATTAGGCGTTGATAAGTCCATGGTCTTTGGTCAATGTCTATTTGCGTTGATTGACGGTGATGAAGTATACTTGAAACGATAGGGGTTGATTCAAATACAATTGATGAACCTTATTTGTCGTGAAGAGATCATCTACCCTAGCCCATGTTGGTTATATATTCCTAGCATCTAATATAGAAATGATAAGGATTGACAAGAATCAAGAAAGTCTAATAAAGATAACAATTTCAAGTGTGGTGAAATATATATTCCCTCAAGATGACTATGTTGTCTTAGAATATGGGCATGGAAAAAATGTCTGAAAATTTGGCCAAAGTATCACAAGTTATTGGTTTCATTTTCTTAAATGCACTAGACTAAGCTATGTGATATAGGATGGGTATTCGTAATAAATACCTAGATAATCCCTTGGTTAGTTGCACTTGATGAACCCTTAAATGAAAAAGGGAACCACTTGTACCGAGTATACCATGAAATGGAATAAGAGAGATCGGTTTACACCGAGTCATAACAATTGCATATGGTTACTATTGTAGGATTGATTAACAGATTTAATGTGGTTCTAAATGTTGAATTTATAACAGTGAACATTAATCTTTTTATAAAAAATTCCCTTGCTTTTGTAATCATGAAATAGGGATGTTACATCTTAGTATCAGAGTTGAAGGTTGTAGCTCTTAGACCTATTTGATTCCACTTTTGATAAAAACTAAACTTCTTGATTACATAAATGTTAAGAACATGGGGACATGGTGCAAATAATCCACCTTTGAGAGGTGAAGCAACTACAACTCAAAATTTGGATGAAATCCTTGTTGCCTACTAGATACAAGGAATAGGATTTATGTTCTTGAGAAACAAGTGGTTGGAAAGAAAATTGAGACTTAAAGTGAGCACTCTTAGGGGAAGCCACATGATGAGAGCAACGATGATGTTGAGGATCTCAATGCTGCTAATGATAACGCTGTAAGTAATCCTTAAAATCTTTGGTAACAAAAATATACCTAATCAACCCGAGAATAAGAGGGAAAGATTGGTATCGAATTGACTAGTGATATAAAAATAAGATAAGTATATCTACGAGACACACACACACACACACACACATGTGTGGGTGTGTGAAAACCATCATAGCCTTCTAGAACTTGAGACTCTCTTGTGTCCTTTTTTTTTTTTGTACTTGCATTACTTAGGGTAATAAGTATTAGGAATTTGGGGTTGGAAAACATGTTAACCTAAATTATAAGTAAATCTTGGTATATAAGGAAACTAGTTAATCTTCATAATTTGTTATATACAACATCCTAATCTAAATATTAGATTTTGGGCTTTCATTATTTTCTTATTCATTATTCAATATCAAGAATATATAACTATATAAAAATCGTTGAAGATTTAATTTTTTGAATGACATAATATTGTATTCTATTAAAATATAAAGCTAGTAATAATTGAGATCATTAGAAAATGTTGATATAAGATATGTGTTGTGTTAATATTTATGCTCATTTTATTCATGACATGTGAAGGACTGGAACGATTGAGAGCTTAAAAATCATGTAAATAATTTGATTTATAAGAAAACTATTATCTTTGTTGATAATAAATAAAATTGTGTTGGCTCATCAGTTTTCATTTGATTTTCATGAAGTAAAGGTGAGACAATACAAAAGACTAGTGTGGATAGCATATAAGGAACCGGCCTACGAATTTGGATGCAATCCATAAGGAATGTGGTCCCACCATTTAATCTAATGTTACTCATAATTTTTGACTTCACGATATCATCATCTAAGGGGATCAAGAGGAAAATGAATAAATCAATGTGTAGTATTCAAATAGGATCCAATCTATTAAACCCAATAAATAAAATTATGTTGGCTCATCATTTTCCATTTGATTTTCATCTAGTAAAGGTGAAACAATATAAAATGTTAGAGTGGATAACATATAAGGAACTCGACCTACAAATTTGGATGCATTCCATAAGGAATTTGGTCCCACCGTTTAATCTAATGTTACTCCCAATTTTGAACCTAATGGTATCATCATCTATGGGGATCAAGAGGAAAAAGGAATAAATCTATACGTGTATTAATCAAATAGAATCCAATCTATTAAACCAACCTAGTGGAGAAATTTTTTAATCATAATATGTAATTAATAACAAGAGAAAATAAACATGATAGGAGTGAATCTAAAAACCAACAAGTCTATAATCATTATATATAATTAATAATAACTCGTGGTTCAGAACCCACTAGTTATTTATAACTCCTTGGGAATAACCCCATACAACAAAGTGGGTCCATAGGTTCAATCATTCCATAGTGCATCCCATGAACCTATCCCACACATTACGATAATAGGACCAACATAGAAATCGATTCAAATGCCAAGTGGCAAAGTACAAGCCTTGGGCTAGGCTATGATTTTTTTGAGTTTTAAAGAAGATCCAAAATAATCCAAACAAATGGCAAAGTAGCCATAGTTATTTGAAAAATATACATGTTTGTACCACACAAAGGAAATTCCCAAAATATAAAAACATATCAATCAAGAAAATTGTTGGTCCTTATAGAAATAAAAGAAAAGTTCAATTTACAAATAAAATACATATATATGAATGACACATTACGATGACTATGTGACCTTATACGACCACCAAGGGGTATTAAATGAGTTTTGACACTCGGAACATAGAGCCTAAACTCGATAGAATAACATATCAATAATAAAACATTCATCATCTCTATTTGAATCATCTCACCACCACTTCAACAAGGCTAAACATAGTCATAGCTACACTTAGGTTGAATCCATACGACAACCAAAAGGAGAGAGAGAAAAAGGAGCACAATTACTCGTCTAATGATCCTAAGGTCAACTCGAGTTCTTGGCCCATGGAACACATTACCTCTCTCCAAACATACACTTTTACCGATTTCTTCATGGTTAATTAGCGTAAGGTTCACAACATAACATGTAACTACATCACTAACACAATGGTGGTTCACACACATTAGCCATAACATCTTACACATGTTACATAAACAGGGGATATCACATACATTACACTCATGGTTTAATACATATCACTTTGCCACATACTACACCCAAAGTGCAACATCGAACCATAGGGATCATATGCTCACCACATGCCCCTAAATCATGACATTAACCATCAAATATTACATGAATTCTACTTATGATGACCAAAATTACAACATACCATTAATTTCAATACAACAAAATCATATACATGTTTCTTCACAACATGGTAACGAAATCACTATACAATCCAGTTCACTATATACCAACCTTGTCATACAACACATCAACATAACCAACATCACAAATGCCAAAAGGCTTTAATAATCCATATCAAAAATCACATTCCTTTCACACACACGAAAAGATGGTATATCACATTCAAATTCTCATTGAATTCATGAAAAGGAGAGAGAGAATACTCTCATCTCAACACATCAACATGCCAACAGATTACACACTAAGTGACCTACACAACATGTGCATTCACAATATCATAATTACGACATAGTTCAAATCACACTAATATCACATTACTCTTCCAATATCCACGACCATCATGTAGCACCATCACAACTCCAATATGTCCCAGAGGTTCGAGAGCATGAACCTTCACTCTGATACCAAATGTAACGCCCAAACATATACACACCAGGACCACATGACAAATTACGGATAAATTTTTTTTGAATTGCTTAAAGATTAAACAACACTACATGTGATCTCAAGGGCTACCACCAACTCATGAAAATATTGACACCATATTGAAACCCTAGGCACAACGGAACATACGACACCCATCACGAACAATTCAATTTCATTTTTTTCTTTTTTTTTGACAAAACAAAACATATTAGTTCAACCACAGTAACACACTTATAGTTAGGGCATCCCATAGTGAAAATATTTTAAGGTTTCTATTTTAATAAAATGTATTTCAATTCTTAATTTACATTGGAGATTCAGTTATGATTCATAAAATTATTCTTCCAAAGCTAAATTTCTTCCTTTTTTATACTATAGGGTAATTAGCTTAAGGTAAACTCTAAAATGACAATTATTGGTTTAATTTGTTTAATTAACACATGAGTGGTATTCAATTTCTACAAGGCTAATGTGACGCCGGATTGGAACACACACACACTAGAACAACACGACAAATATTAGATAATTTTTTAATTTTTTTTACATGCTTGGAGTTTACACGACACAACAAGATATCACAATGGCTACCACCAACTCTCTATAGGTTTGACAAAGAATTTACCACCAAGGTATAAGGGAACCTATGACACCCAAACATGAAACCGATCACTTCCCAATTCGACAAGGTCTCACATACTAGTCCAACCACGAAACACACTTATGGTAGGGGCATCCTACGGTTAAGTATTTTAAGGTTTCTTATTTACTAAAATGTATTTTAATTCATAACTTATGTTCTAGAAGGTTCATGTTAGGATTCATATAATTCTTCTTACAAAGGTGAACTTATTTCTTTTATACTAATGACTAATTAGCTTAAGATCAAGTTTTCTAAAGAGGATCATCAATAATATGTCAATAACTTGCTTAATTCATTTGATTTATAAAGGACATTTTCCATTTCTCACAAGGTTATTTATTCATACTCAAGCTACTGAATCTTGTTTCCCACCTCCATTGCACTAGGTGACAAGCACAAGCTCCAATTGAGGGAAAGTACCATTTTTGGTTTAGGACAAAATTCACCTTTGTGCAAGGATCAAAATTTTAACATTACTTAAGAAAGATTACAATGTACCAAGGCAAGGGTTAAAGGAAAAAAGTCAAATTGAATTCATCTTCATGATCTCATTGGTTATTAACCAGTATTTTATTGAGGCTAAGAATTTATCAAGTATGGTTAAAAGCTTCATTTAGGCTTTGCTTGATTAAACTAGACAAAAGGATACAATATAAGTTCCATAATCGATGAACTATATTTATGGTTTCTTAACCAATTCCCCCTACTTACTAAGACCTAGGATTCTCCCAAAATTTAAACATTGATTTCACTTTAATAGATTTTATCGTTTGATAACCATCACCATAAGGTTTATTAGTTTAGCTTAGGGGTAGAAGATAAATCCTATTTACACAAGAAGATAGTTCCTCTTCTTCAACTTAAAGACTTCAAAAGACTCAGATATATTTATCATACATAGATCACAAATATTCATTTATATATTTCATTAAATTTTTTAATTTTGTTTTGATTTGTCAACCCAGTTGATTATGCCTAGATTTGCATTGATACAATGACCTAGAATGGTTACAACACAAATTTATAACACAAAAGAATATTTTACCATTACTTATTGAGAAAACTAATCATGGGTAAAAAATTCTACAATATAAGAAAATATTCATAACTAGGTTGCGAACAAACTACATCATTTACAAGAATGTCTTACAAGTTTTAGTGTTCAGTTGATTATGACAACCTTAGTCTACAAAATAAGACCCAGGAAACAATTCCTCCAAACTTCTCTACAAACACCATTCCAAAATCTAAAACATATCAAGCATTCTTACTAAGGAACTTCATAAGCAAAACCTGAATCAATTTCTAGAAATCTTTCTTTTTCTACCGGAATAGCCATCCACACAATTATTAGCCTAAGTCAGTTCACAAGAAATGAGCATGATAAAGACTACACATTGGAATAGAATGATACCATTAACAATATCATTAAAAGAATCTTTTATTTGATGAAAAGGTGCTAAGTTTTAAATACTAACAACGCCATTACACATGCTAGAAATTATACCATGTCAAAATTAAAAAGGAAGCCATAAGAACTTGATATTAATATTGTTTTAAGGACAACAAAATTTTAATCAACATATAACAAGTAGGGTTAAATGACCCGATAAGTCTGAAACAAAGTTTTGAGCATATTGGGATTTGATCATAAAATCACATAGATTATATGATTTTAAATTTTGGATCATAATACTTAAAATCATCAACATTTCCCTAATCATATAAGTCTGGATATAAAAGATTCAAACTTCAAAATTTTTAGAAACCCGACATCATATTTAGAAAACAACACTTACTTTCGACAACATTTACCTCCAACAACAACCTACACCTAATTGCTTGCAAAGAGCATATGGAGTAATTTTAAAACGAAATCTCAAATATTTGATCATCTTGCCATGGTATGTACAAAATTCAAAATGTATGATAAGGAAATAAGCCATATTTAGTAAATCAAACAATTAAAATAATCTAATGCCACCATCTTACCAAGATTTAAATTACAGTCCAATCAATTTAATTACCCTTAAACCTATATCAATAGAATTTAAGAAAACCGTCCCAAAGGAACCACTATAACGATGTTATATGAATTATGCTTAGTCATATCTCCTCCAACAGATAACCAAAAAAATCCTAACTTCCCTTAATTTATTCAAAAACCCTCATTTGAGTTAAATACCTTAAACAACTGAAACACAATTCTTTATATTAAACAAATAAAACTCTCTCTCTTATTTATTTTGAACAGTAACATATTCTTTTATCTCGCCACTCCTAAGTACCTCCATCCCTCAATCTTATCTCAGCAAAACAAGCTTATAAAATTCACTTCCAGGAAGAAGGTAAATAACATTCTACCTTAATAAAACCAAACACTAATGATTATCCTAGCCAATTCATAATATCTTAATTAAATCACGCATCTTTAATTTTCCCACAGCTACCTTAATAAATCAAATTGACCAACTAAGATCCATCATTGTTACAAAGATAATTTTTTCATCAAAACATTAGCATGGCTTACAAAGGCCATCAAACATTATTCCAACAACATATCCTCTTATACATTTTACACTTCACAAACTTGGATGAGATAACCATCTATTTAAAGGTTGGAGAAGATTTTCATACCAAATCTTCCTTCCACGATGGAGGAGGAAAGATTAGCTGTAAGGGGTGGAATGCTTGGAGAAAATAAATAAAGATCGAGATGTTGTTGTTTCAAAGCTAATTTCTTTTCTATAACCATGAACATGTCTAGAGTTGTGTTGAGAAAGAGCCATTCTCAATTGAGAGGTGATGGAATTCTTTTGGCCTGCACCTAGGTTAATTTTATACCATGTTTTCTATATAGAGGATCGATATCATAGGGTTCTTTGTGGGTGGAATGCATGGAGAAAATTAATGAAGATCGAAATGTTGTCATTTTGAAGCTAATTTTTGTAGATTGAGCAACAGGGGTGGAATCCGATAAAATTTATTAAACTTAATCAACCAAAATTAAATGGAGTGCTGAAATTCTTATAGGAATTGAAAAACCATGTGCATACAAATAAATGGTTTGCCGCATTGTAAAACCAAACTCACAATAAATTCCAATATTACATCCGGAAGCACATAATTGTTATAACAATTATAACAATTATATCGTGGAAATAAAAGAAAATATGGTTTAAAAACATATAAAATAATATTTAATTAATAAAATTAATTAAATAATGAATAATTAATTATCCTAACATTCCCCCCCTTAATTATGCATTGTCTCAAGGGATGAGGAGAGGAACTCTCTGAACAACTCGAACTTGTCACGTGAAAGTGACTTTGTGAAGATATATGCTCGTTGTTCAATTTGGACAAAATTGAAGTTGGATGTTGTGCTTCAACACATGGTCACATGTATAAAATGAACATGTACCTCAATGTGATTTTTTCTCTCATGAAAAATGGATTGTTAACAAGTTTGAGAACACCTTCATTTTTAACATACATGGTGGTAAGTTTGTCTGTGGTATTCTAAGTCCTACTAGTATGTGACTTAGCCAAATCATTTCTGACAACTTCTCCTACAAAAACGATACTTGGCTTCGTGGAAGAACGAGAAATAAAGTGTTGTTTCTTGCTTCCCATGATATTGTCCAGATCTAATAAAGAACACAAATCCCGAATTTGATTTTTAGTCATCAATATTTCCTACATGATCTGAATATGAATATCTAGACAAGAAGAAGTTATCATTCTTCTTGTATTCTAGACCAAGATCCACTGATCATTTGATATATCTCAAGACGTGCCTTTCTACTTTCTAATGACACACACTTTGGGTTCATGCATGAACCTAGATAGATAGCTTATCTTGCAAAGTGATATCCGATCTAGTGTAGGTTAGTAAATGAGACTCCCAATCATCTGCTTCCGATAGAGAAGTGGCACTTACCTCAAGAGATGGATCGAATGAGATAATCGTAATCTATTTCCATAGGTGTAGAAATTGGTGTGTAATCCATCATACTAAATTTCTCGAATGTTGTCTTGGTATATTTCATATGAGAAAAAAGACGTGATTCTCTTTCTGCCATACTTCCAATCCAAGACAATAGTGCATTAGCCGAGATCTTTCATGTCAAATGATCAATTAAGATCTTTCTTCATTGCATCGATCATCTTCACTGAACTTCCAATAATGACTAGATCATCGACATAGACAACAACAATCACAATCTACCCCCTTACTTTTTGAGGTAAAGATTGGGATTGTATGGATTTCTAACAAATCCATGGTGTATGAGATGCTCATCAATTTTGATGTACCATGCCTGAGGTGCCTGTTTAAGGCCATACATATATTTCCTAAGTGTTTGCATACCTTTACTTCTTGACCAAGTACTACATATCCCTTAGGTTGAGTCATGTAGACTTCTTCTTGTAAATATCAATTCAGGAAGGCACTTTTTATGTCCATCTAATGGAATTTCCATCCAAACTGCAGCTAGAGAAAAGATCATCTTGATCATTTTGATCTTAGTTGTGGGAGAAAATGTCTCCTCATAGTGAATGCCTTCATTTTATGCATACCCTTTCTACAAGTATTGCTTTATACTTGTCCACTTTGTCCCATCTTATTTGTACTTTGTTTTGAATATCCATCTGCATCCAATGGGTTTCTTCCCTAGTGGAAGATCGACAAGTTGCCAAGTGTTATTTTTCATTACTTACTAATATTTAGATTCCATGGCATATTTCAAAGCTTTTGAATGTAGGGCTTCTTGGATTGTAGAGGGCTCATTAGATTCAATAACTCTACTCATAAAAAAAGTTAACTTCTTCTCTTTCTTTACTGTGAGTCATGGTCAGGGGTGGATGTATTCAGTGGAGCATCCATTCTTGCATCTCGTAATGTGCTAGTACACCACTTGGGCATACACTGAACTATTCCCGTGGGTCGTGGTTCTATCATATCAACACCATCATCCCATCATCACTTTCATCATCTGTGGGAACATCAGCTTCAGTTTTTACAACTGGTGAAGAATCTACATAGGTGAGTCTGGAGGAGGAGTCTCTGCTTCCTTCTTCTCAAAAAAAAATCAACATCTTTTGCTAGTGTAGACTTTTCTGGTCTTTGGATCCATCAATTTGTACCCAAGAGTATCTTCACTGTACCCAATGAAGATGAGTTTCTGTGACTTCATGTCCAATTTATTTATGTTCTTCTTGGGTATGTGCATACTTGCTTTGCACCCAAATACTCTAAGGTGTGTAATAGATGGTTTCCACTTTGACCATGCTTCTTGTGGTGTTATTGCATCAAGAGAAACTGTGGGCACTCTATTCAACAAATACAATGTTGTCTTTTTTTTGCTTCTACCTAGAAATTCTTTGCAAGTCCGAGTCATCGATAATGCATTGCACCATTTCCATGATAATACAATTTTCTTCTCTCAACAACATCATTCTTTGTGGTGTGTGTGGAGGAGGTATTTGTCAACGAATCCATGATTTTGTAGGTAGTCTTTGAACTCATTCTGTGAATTCTCCCCCTTGATGAAAGAGTGGAGAGTTCTAATGTGATGACTAGTTTTGTTCTCAACAACTACTTTGAACTTCTTGAAAGTTTCAAAGGCTTCACTTTTCTTCCGAAGACAAAAAATCCACATTTTCCTTGAATAGTCATCAACACAAAGCATGAAGTACTAAAATCCAAAATGACTTGGTTACATCGGACGCAAAATCAGTATGAAGATCAATCTTGCCATGAGCTCGATATGTACTCTTCTGGAATAAAGCTTTGTGTTGTTTTCCTCCTAGGTAATGAGGAAAATTTTATGTATCCTTCTGAAGAGATGGTAGCCCATGTACCATATTACGCAGGAAAAGTGTCTCGAGATGCTTGAAACTAACATGACCAAGTCTCGAGGACACAACTATGCTAAGGTAGAGTTCTTAGACATAAGTGCGTGATCATCTCTCTAGAAAAAATCAAGTTGGAATGTGTGTCCCAAATTGGAGGCTTTTGCAACTATTTTTGAGCTTTGTGATTTATCTCGAATCAAACACATTTTCTTGCCGAATGACTATCAAAGTCAATTTTTAAATTTTGATCAAGGAGTTAATTGACTGAAAGTAGATTCTTTGTCAACCTAGGGACATATAAGGCATCTGATAGTCTACAGATGCATGAACCAAGGGGTAGAGAAATGTTCCCAATCCCCAAAACTGTATATGAAGAATCATCTCCCAAAAAAACATGATTTTTTGATGTTGTGTCCCTCATTTAAGTAAACCAGTCTCTTTGGCTGGTCATGTGTCGAGTGGATCCCAAATCAACATACCAGACATCACTAGATGACGTGGATGGTTCACTTGATCGAGAAGTGTACAAGAAGTCTTCATTATCTGATTGTTCTTATTGCTCAACAATATTTCCTTATTGATGGGGTCTTCTTTTCTAGTTACCCTTTTTCTACCCTTGATTGTGGTTAGAATGTCCCTTGTAAGATTGTTGTTGTGGAGGTCCAAATTTTATTGATGAACCTTTCTTGTAAGTATTTTACCAACAATATTTTAGGTCATGTCCTCTTTTCTGATTAGACATTGATTCTTTATGGTGTTTGTCCCCTTTTTGTTGATACTAATTTTGGGAATTTTGATAAGAATTGGGTTTTCCTTTACCTTTTCCTTTCCATTTTTGATGTGAAGAAATTCCTTGCCTCTCTTCATCATCCTTATTGTGCATGGCTTCCTCTTGTTGCTGAGTAGGTTTTACCAACTTGTCAAAACTAAGCTGTCGTATTTTAAAAATTTAGTGTTGTGACAAAAATGCGGTAAGAAGAAGGGAGTTCTCTTAGAACAATGGGAATGAGAGAATCATCTGTGACCACTTCTCCCTAGGGCTAGAAGTGAAGCCCTCAATTCTACAACTCTTCTTAAGAAAGATTCAATTTTCTCATTCTGTTTGAACTTCAATGTGTGTAATTGACTTTGTAAATTCAGTATGAAATTCTTGTTTTTTTCCTCGTACACCGTGCTCAACTTATCCCACACTTCTTTGGCTGTTGTGGCATCAAAAATGTGGGGTTGCACATCATCAGACACTCCAAACAAGATGATGAGTTTTGCTATCTACTCTACTCTATCATATTTTCGTTGTTATGTTGTATAAGTAGCTGATCTAGTCATAGTACCAGATCAGTCTACAACATGCCAGATATCTTCAAACTCAACATGTCTTGAACATGTAGCATAGTTGTTTCCTCTATGAGTAGTTGTGAATCTAGAAGAAAACTTTTGGGGCATTGGTGCCCATATTGCAGAAATCACCGTGGGGTTTGGCTCTTATCACTCTAGGTATAAGGTCTCACAATCTATATACCGTCATTCTGATATACCAAACATTTCTATATACCCACCCTTCCGATATACCCGATGGTACGTGGAAGAATCTCGCCCTTTCTATATACCCTTGATGCAAAGACGTGAAAGAGGTGTTAACATACATGAAAGAATTCAATACGTGGTACCAAGACAATACTGAAAGGGGTCTGTGTGATTATTGACACCGACTCAAAGAAATATTCTCATACGCACGCGTAAATTTGCTATATACTCGGATAATTTCTTAGTCTGGATTTATGTCATGCAATCATTCACAGACGGATGGGATGGCTCATAGTGTGTGCACTATGACCTTATTACTCCCGTTAATTTAAAGGGTCGATGCCCAGACGACATTGTTACAACTATATTAGGCATTAAGTGTAGTAGTAGTCATGATGGCTTTAGTCGTAAGCTTTTCCCGGAGGCCGTGTATATCGAACACTAAGAATGAGATCTAGGATCTCGTGAGTGTTTCAGAACCAATTTTTACTATTTTTATTACAATTTTCTGCTAGTTTTTGAGAAGTTACAAATTTTGTAGTTGACTATGGCAACCTGCAAATTAGTACAATATATTGAAGTATACAAATTACATTCAAAAATCTTGAAAAATTGAATGACATGAAAAAAAAATTGTTTTGTGGGCCCTAGTGGCCTCTGGAGCCCAATACAACCCAAAATGTAAAGAATTGCAAAAAACCAGCTGAAAATGTAATTTTTAGCTATCCCTCCTTTGGAAAAAGTTTCTGGAATGAAAAAACATGCCTAATAGGAGAATTTTTAACCCTAAATTAGGGTTTTTCTCGCTAAAAATTTAGAGGCCTGTTTAGCTATAACTAGTAGTTTAGATGTGGTATTCCTACTAAAATATCCTCTAAATTTGGTGGTTTTTCAAAATTTTCACTAAATTTCAAAAATAAAAAAACTTGTATTGTTTTTTGTGATTTGAACCATGTACTTCCCACTCCCAAGTCACTTCCACTTATCGAACTAGGCACTATATGCGCTTGAGTAATGAAATGAATCAAATTATATTTAAATAAAGCCAAAATTAACTCACCTTTGTAAAATGTGACTTGGCAGAGGCTCCATGTGTCTGCGAATGAGTAGAAGGTAATTTAGGGTTTCTTTTTGCGTAGAAAATGGATCTGAAGCTATTTTGTATATCTTCTTTCTGCAAGGATTTGTACGCCACCTCCTTTGAGTTGTATTAACCTTCATTTGGATTCAACTTTTGCTTGCTATTTGCCTTAGTTTTCTACATTTTTAAAATGTAAATCCACTATATTTTATTTTAGGGACCCACAATGAATTGACTCAGGTCTTTTTCTTTGTTTGCGGGTGCTTTGCGTGGAGAGTGGAGGTGGAACAACTTCCTTGATCTCTTCTGGATTCGTTATTTATCTATTTCTTTGGTGATTTGATTTCTTTTGTGTAGGGACAGCGTTGGAGGGAGCACGTGGAACAAGGGTGTGAGTTAAATGGAGCTCGATCAATATTGCTACATGTTTGTGGTTCAATACAATCACCATTGAGTTCCTTGCTTGATGTCTTGCAAGAAGCATAAACAACTCGATGGTGAAGTGGCTTGGTGAAAAAAAATTCTCTTCCAATATAACTCGCATTTGTAATGGCTCAACCCAATCGGGAGCCCGATCACGGGCTTGGTGGGAAGCTCTAACAAATGTATGTGGGAGCTATGCAAATAACAACCCCTCCAAATTCAATAATACAGATAAATTATTTGTAAGTAAACAATTTAAAGAAAAAACCCTGTTGGGGATTTTTTTTGCAAGTTCTAGAAACAAATTTTCCTGGTGAGGAGAGGAAAACCAAGGAAAAAAATTGCTTTACATTTACTGGATAACACACAAGAGGTTGTGAGTTTACGGGGGGTTCGGGAAGTTGTAAGAGATAGCACCAACTCTCCGTTGATGTAGATTTCTTCTCCACGAATTCTCCTTCCTCTGCAACCTTCTCTAACCTTGCCAGAGCTTCAATTCACTCCGGTACCAAATGTAGATTGAGCAACAGGATGGAAGCCTAATAAAATTTATTAAACTCAATCAACCAAAATTACAATGGAGTGTTTTAATTCTTATAGATTGAACAACCATATGCAAACAAATAAATGGGTTGCACAGTACAACCAAACTCACAAATGACTTCCAATATTACATCTAGGAAGCACATAATTATTATAACAATTATAACAATTAAACTATGGAAATAAAGACAAATATGGTTTAAAACCATTTAACAATAATAATTAATTAATAACATTAATTAAATAATTAATTCTATAATGCATAATTAATTATCCTAATAATTTCTTTGCTATAACCATGAACATGTCGAAGTTATGTTGTAAAGGATCCGTTCTCGATTGAGAGGTGATGGAAATATTTTGCACTGCACTGGGATAATTCTATACCATGTATTTCTATAGAGAGGTTTGGTCTTACAGGGGTTCTTTGTGGGCCAAGGAAATGAAGGCCGTGAATCTTGTCATCTTCCCTATCCTCATTTATTTCTGCACAAGCATGATCTTCATGACCTCATCCTTAAACTAGGAGCCGAGCATTGCCTCCACAATTTGGTGTTCCTTCACGGGGATGGAAAATAAGTAATCTAGAACCATCCTCACCATCACGAGACACCACACTTCCCCATCACCTTAATAGCTATAGTATGTTTCTTACCAATCTTATTCCCCAATAAGCCCTCCTCATATTGAAATAAATGGCGGTAAAAAAGGAAGGTTGAGTGTTTGAACCCTTGTATGGATTTTGTTTTGATGTTGAGACTCAGAGATGCATTTCCTTCTTATATTTATAATCCATGGAGATTTATTTGATCATGTTTGCAGTTCGATCAGCAATCAAAGTCTAATAGGATGAGAATTTTTGTTGTTGAAATCTATTCCTTCCCAAAAATGAAGCACGATGTCTCATGGAATTATAGAAATAAATTAAGATGCCTCACATAGAATATATTGTTGGTGAACAACCTTTCTTGCATTGATAGTATATAAACATGTGTACTATGCAACCAAAAAAATTATTTCATATAAATTTGAAACATGCACAACAACTAGGACCCAAAAACATCTACGGGACTATATATATATATATATATATATATATATATATATATATTATTCGATTTTTGGTTGTGAATACTATGAATAACATGGATTGAAAAAACCACGAGTAGAAGGTGAAAAATATGGAAAGGAGAGATGAATATGAAGATAAATGGTGGATGGAAAACACTTAAACCTAGTCTGCACTACAAGAGTTTGTCAAAATGCAAGCAGGGATGGATGAACATGAATGGCATTTGCACATGGTCTTCACTGCATAGCCATTAATTCATTGTGTTGCAAAAGATAGGCAAATGGAAAGTACAGAGTCAAGGGAAAGAAGCATTATTTGATACCAAATGAAAATTGAACCCCATTTATGGGAAGATCCAATTGATACAATATGAAAATCACACAAATTAATCAATCATATTCAACATTTAATTATAAAAAAGGTTACATATAGAAAAAGTAAGCTATTCTAACTCTTATAACAAAAACACTAATCTAGGATGGTTATTCTAACCACCTAGATTCTTTCATAAAACTAACAATCTTGAAATATCTCACACCCTACGTGAGTTATTTTCATTGTAAAGACCTAGTCATCCTTTCAATTTGTACTTGCTCATTGGAATATGGATTGAACGTTGACATGTGATTTTTATTGAGTTGTTTCTATGTTGAAATTATTAAATCATGTTGCTAGATTGATGTTTATCTCGGTTGAGATTTTGTAACTAATCATCCATTAAATTACAATGTACTCTTGAATTGTGATGATTTATTTAATTGATTTGTGAAATGAACATGATATCTTTAGTTGTGGAAAGTTTAAACTATGTTCTTGGAACCAATTGATTAACTAGTTAATTGGAAAACTATTTTAAGAAGATGATGATTCATTGTTATTATCATTGAGAATCGATGAAGAGCATAACTCATATCAATTTCATTGATCCGAGGCATTCCCTTAATTGATCGTAATTTGATTAACTCTAGAATTTGTAGTTCATTATTTTTGGATCATCTATGTTGCACTAATTGATCCTAGTGACGTGTTCCATTTTGCTAATGATTCGGTTATGTAAAAAGAAATAAAAAGTGCCAAGAGTGGCTTGTGTGGTACTACCCCATTGGAAACATCACTCCTCCAAAGTAAAAGTTAATTGTGACAATTATTAAGCTTACATTTCTTATTTTATTCTAATAGTGCTTAGGTTCTAGTGACCTAACCTAAGACCTAAGGCATGTAGATTGTTTGGGTTTCTTGAGAACTTAATCTAAATTTATTTTATCCTAATTTGATGTCACTAAGATAACCTAAATCCTAACTTATAAACGGTGAAAGAGGGGCATAGATTATAAAGTTTAACTCGAATAATAATTTGAGTGGCATTAAGGATGGATGCATGTTTAATTGGGGTCGAGTGGTTTCGTCACCCTTGAATGTACTAAAGTTTGATATTTAATTCAATTTATGGCAAGCCACGACACTCCATGTGACAAGCTGAAAATTTAGATTCGCAAGTTATTAAAAAGCAATGCTAATTTTGATCGTGGAGTTGGTTGGGAAGTTAATGGAAATCCAAAGTGAAATAGAGGAATTCAATGGGAGTTTGGAAAGTTGAGCCATCCTCCTAGGAATTAATGATTTGGAAAAGTGATCCAAACCACCTAGGGAAAATATGTTGGGTTTAGCGAAGGCAGTAATAGCTATTTTTTTGGGTTTCCATTGAACATTTTTCTTTTCTCTCTATTTCACTCTGCAAAGGAGGTTTGGAGATTTTGATCTAGTTCTTGTTTTTATTCATTGTAATATTTACTCCTCTCGGTGCTAAGAGAGACTATTTGAGAGGATTCTAATTGGAAAAGAGGGAGAAAGTTTTATTGATGGCTGAACCGCTTGATTGTGGAAGCTATCGTGGAATTGGAGAAGGATCCTGGGAGTAGGAAAATACTTCAGGAAGCTCTACCAAGAATGATAGGCTCTAATCCCTTACAAAAAACGTGTTCTATCTAATTGATTCATGAAACAATGTTTTTACTATAGAAATCATTTTTTGGGATTCGGGTTTGTACTATTTCATGGTAAAATGGAACGTGTTTCTTGATAAATAGTTATTGGAACTAGTCATTGATTATGAAATTGTATTTTGGCCTTATCATGGTGAAGAAGTTGGTTTTCTTCACATGTCTATTTTTGAATGTTTGTAAATAAATCCTTGACTATAATGGAAAGATAAAATGTAGTTCTCTAGTTGCATGTGTAGATACTTCTTAAATCTTGGTTATATGTTGCTATCGACCTCTATATTATTATTTATATGGAAGTTATATGGCATGTGCCTATCTTTATTTTTAGGAAATGATGACCCTATGTTGTGGGTTGAACTTGAATTTGTTTTCTCGGTCGAATAAGACTATATCGTTTTGTGTTAAGGTTGTTTGGCTTGGTTGAGTTTTATTTTCATTCGAATAATATTGTATCGCTTTTTTGCCCCAAATTTGTTTGGATGGATTTTATTTTATTTTTATTCGAATGATCGAACCCTCCAATCTTGTAACTATGAATTTAGGGTAAAATATTTGAACACTCCCGTTTGGGATGAATGGCTATTAGAACCCGATTAGGTATGGATTTTGGTTATCTAGTTTTTGATGTTTGTTTTGAGGAAGGTTGTCAAGTTTGACAACCCGAGTTGAGTCGAGTGAAACTATGAATTTGGGATAATATTTATCACCCATCATGACTTAACTTGTTCACCCCGGGTGGTGAGTAAATATTTGGACCGTTATTTGACATAACTAGTGAGTTGGAATTCCTGCACCATGGATGGGATATTTTATTCCCGTGTCGTAAGAATGTTTGGGAATATTGTTGTGTGAATGAGTAGAGGTGGTATGATTTGGTTTTGGTAATAGTAACTATTCAAACCAAGGTAGTTAATGGCTAACGAGACTATTGTGGATCCTTTTGTGAATTATTTGAGTCTTTGGTAGACTTCCCATTTGGTAACAATATGTTGAGATGTTAATGTCTTTGAATATGTTTAAGTTTGTTTATTGTTCTCTTCTTACCTTAAACAAATAAGGTTGAGGTCTTAGCTTGTACCAATTAGATGATTTATTATATTTTCTTTTGAGTGATGATAAAGCTAACTCCTCTCGATACTTTATCGACAAAGATGATCATAAATATCGTTAATCAATTTGCTAGAATGTTTTTCGTGAGCCTTCTCTTCCTTAGTTAAATCACTTTTTCTAAATTTAAATGATGTATTAGAACATATATGATTCTTTATCTGAATTGTATCGAATACTTGCATTTTATTTTATTAATCTCATTGAACACACACACACACACACACACACACACACACACACACACACACACACACACACACACACACACATATACATATATCTATATATATATATATATATATATACATATACATATATTTATATATACATACATACATACATACATACATACATACATACATACATTACATACATACATACATTACATATATATATATATATATATATTTTATTTATGTATCTCATTGATGACTTATATATATATATGTATTCTTGTGCTCTAAATACTTATTCGATAGGATAAGATGGAATTGGGTATTGAGAGCTTGTTGCTGATTTTTTAATTAATTATTTAGATATTGTCCAACCTTTAGAACATTGGAATTTTTGGAATGCATTCAACTTTAAATGTAAATTATTGGAATCGAGAGAAATGTATTAATCATGTAGTATGGGCTGCATGATTAAGACATTTCTACTCACGATTGTTATCTACTCTCGAGTATGCTTGGCTTTGCATCATTAATGTGAATGTTCCCAAGAGAGAATGTATACTTGCATGTTTAAGGATTACTTATTGACTGAATTTGGATTAACACTGATCTAATTTGTGAATAAGTCTTCTAGTTGATAGAAATCATACTTGTTTTGGATTTTTATATGCTAACACTTCAGGGGTGTGATCCCTTGAGTATGATGCTAATGAATTTTTAAAAGAGGAAAAGATTATTTCTAGACCCTTGACTGATTTCTATTAATAAGTAGTGTTCCTTCTCAAAGTTGTTAGATAGAACATATGGTTCAAAGGATTTAGATGATATCATGCTCAATTCAAATGAACTGACAAATGTTAATGCTTGTGTAGATATGTTTCATGAAAAATAAAAAAGAGAAACAAGAAGACTTATGGAAAGTTGCATTTATTCTATTGCTTGAGGAAATGTAATTTGATGAAATTATTTATGATTCATTACTGAATTATTCTTGGGAAAAGGTGCCTAGGACCTAAGGCCAATTCTTTAAAACTAAGAAAAGAGCTTGATTATTTCTTTTCATCTTAAATTGGAAATGATGAGGTTGTTGCTTGAATCATTCCTTCTTGATTGGATTAGCTATAGAAAAGGGTGTCTTTAATAAATTTTTCTTTTTCTTGGAAAGTAAGCTTGTTGGAAATATCTTGATTTACATTTCTTCACTTCTTGGCATTAATGTATAACCTTAGGAAAGTTAAGGGAAATGTCACTTACTTACATTGTTATTATGTAGCAAGAAATATTGATGTTGATCTCTAGTTATGAAAAAAGGGAATAAATAAGGATCTTTACCTTGTAAGTGACTTGAATGAAATGATTGTTAGATATTGTAACCTTTATTTTTGAATTCCTTGATTATGAAAAATAAAGAGTAAGTTATACCTAAAAAGTCATATGTTAAGGAATCTAAATAGTGAATTTATATAATCATGATTGTTTTATGAGGAACACTATGAACGCTAAAGGGATACTTGATTGTAATAATGGTTTTCGGACCATATGAATAATCACATGAGTACTTAATCTTATTAAGTACATACAAGAATCCACTTTGAAAAGGGATCTAAGTGATTATACCATAATAAAATCTGCCCATTTTGATTGATGATGAAGTACATCAATGGAATGGAATTTTGTTAATGAAGGATAGAAAGGATAATGTGGTTAGAATTATAATGAACCTAACCTTAAGGCATTCAAATCATAGTTCTTCTTATTGTAATAATGAGGCTATAAGTATGATACACATTTGACTTATATACATGAAACAATTATATTATGAAAAGTTTATTCAAGGGAATGTTCACTAATGGGTAATGGAATGTTCACTAATGAATAAACTATAAATTGGACGTAAAATGACCTTCCACCATAGATGAGTTACACTTAAGGGATTAAGTTTAACTAAATAATTATGCTTTAAATAAGGTGAATGACTTCAAAGAAAGTAAATGTAAATCATTAGACCATTACGGGTTTAATGAATAGAACTCATATGGAGTCATTAAAATGAACTATGGATGGCTCTTAAAGGTATAAATGAATGTAAGAGGTTGTAACCCTACAATATACTTTTATGGTGTTTCTAGGACATGAAATAAACTACTAAAGGTTTCATACTTAAAGGATTAAGTAATGAGAAGGAATAAACCTGTATATCCTCCTAATTGACTTAAGTAGAAACATGACGTTCCTTAAAAGGGTGTCGATATAACTTGAGTTAATCCTGCACGAATGACACCTAAAGGCTGAAAATAACCGGAGTGGGATTAGCAAGTTGTGAAGTAAAGGAATTAATGAATTTGTTAAGAGAGGAGGTTTAGATTATGGAACTTAATGAGTTGTTGTAGCATAACCACTCTTTGCACAGCACTACCCATCTCATGGCGGAGTTCATTTGGGTGGTTATTGGGTAGTAGTTGTTATGTCACAATAATCCTTTCAAATCCATTAATCGAGACCATATTGTAATGGTATCTAAATTCCTTGTTAAACATTAGGCAATGATAAGTCCATGGTCTTTGGTTAATGTCTATTTTGTTGACGACGGGTGATGAAGTATACTTGAAACGATAGGGGTTGATTTGACTATAATTGATGAACCTTATTTACCAAGAGGATCATCTACCCTAGCCCATGTTGGTTATATCTTCCTAGCATCTAATATATAAATGATTAGGATTGACAAGAGTCAAGAAAGTCTAATAAAGATAACAATTTCAAGTGTGGTGAAAGGAATATTCCTTCAAGATGACTATGTCATCTTAGAATATAGGCATGGAAATCATGTCTGAAACTTTGGCCAAAGTATCACAAGTTATTGGTTGCATTGTGTTAAATGCACTAGACTAAGGTGCATGATATAGGATGGGTACTAGTAATAAATACCTAGATAATCCCTTAGTTAGTTACACTTGATGAACCCTTAAATGAACTAGGTAACCACTTGTATACGAGTATACTATGAAATGGAATAAGAGATATCGGTTTACACCGAGTCATAACAACTGCATATGGTTACTATTGTAGGATTGATTAACAAACTTAATGTGGTTTTAAATTTTGAATTTATAATAGTGAACATTAATCTTTTTATCAAAAATTCCCTGTGCTTTTGTAATCATGAAATAGGGATGTTACATCTTGGTATCAGAGTTGATGGTTGTAGCTCTTAGACCTATTTTATTCCACTTCGATAAAACTAAACTTCTTGATTACATAAATGTTAAGAACATGGGGATGTGCTGCAAATAATCCACCTTTTGAGAGGTGAAGCAACTACAACTCAAAATTTGGATGAAATCCTTGCTTGCCTTGGTGGACACAAGGAATAGGATTTATGTTCTTGAACAACAAGTGGTTGGAAAGAAAATTGAGACTTAAAGTGAGCAGTCTTAGGGGAAGCCACATGATGAGAGCAATGATGATGTTGAGGATCTCAACGCTAATGATAACGCTGCAAGTAATCCTTAAAATAATGTTACTACATTACTTAGGGTACTAAGTATTAGGAATTTGGGGTTGGAAAACATTTTAACCTAAATTATAAGTAAATCTTGGTATTTAAGGAAACTAGTTAATCTTCATAATTTGGTTCTATACAATGTCCTAATCTAAACATTAGATTTTGGGTTTTCATTATTCAATATCAAGAATATATAACTATATAAAAATCGTTGAAGATTTAATTTTTGAATGACATAATATTGTATTCTATTAAAATATAAAGATAGTAATAATTGAGATCATTAGAAAATGTTGATATAAGATATGTGTTGTGTTAATATTTATGCTCATTTTATTCATGACATGAAGGACTGAATGATTGAGAACTTTAAAATCATGGAAATAATTTGATTTATAAGAAAACTATTATCTTTGTTGATAATAAATAAAATTGTGTTGGCTCATCATTTTCAATTTGATTTTCATGAAGTAAAGGTGAAACAATACAAAAGACTAGTGTGGATAGCATATAAGGAATCGGCCTACAAATTTGGATGCAATCCATAAGGAATGTGGTCCCACCATTTAATCTAATGTTACTCCTAATTTTTGGACTTCACGATATCATCATCCGAGGGGATCAAGAGGGAAAATGAATAAATCAATGTGTAGTTTTTAAATAGGATCCAATATATTAAACCAAATAAATAGAATTATGTTGGCTCATCATTTTCCATTTGATTTTCATCTAGTAAAGGTGAAACAATATAAAATTTTAGAGTGGATAACATATATGAACCGACCTACTTAATTTGGATGCATTCCATAAGGAATTTGGTACCACCGTTTAATCTAATGTTACTCCCAATTTTTAAACTTAATGGTATCATCATCTATGGGGATCAAGAGGAAAAGGAATAAATCTATGTGTATTATTCAAATAAAATCCAATCTATTAAACCAACCTAGTGGAGGAAATTTGTAATCATAATATGTAGTTAATAAAAAAGAAAAGAAACATGATAGAGTAAATCTAAAACCAATCAATCGGTCTATAATCATTATATATAATTAATAATAACTCGTGGTTCAAGAACCCACTACTTATTTAAAAATCCTCGTGCATAACCCCGATAACGAAGTGGGTCCATAGGTTCAACCATTCCATGGCGCATCCCATGACCCTATTCCACACATTACGACAATATAACCAACATAGTAATCTGATTCAAATGCCAAGTGGAAAAATACAAGCCTTGGGCTAGGCTATGAATTTTTTTAAATTTTAAAAGAATATCCAAAATAATCAAAAAAATGGCCAAGTAGCCATAGTTATTTCAAAAATATGCATGTTAGTACCACAACAAAGGAAATGCCCAAAATATAAAAACATATCAATCAAGAAAACTATTGGTCCTTGTAGAAATAAAAGAAAAGTTTAATTTACAAATAAATTACATATATATGAATGACACATTACGATGACTATGTGGCCTTATACGACCACCAAGGGGGTACTCAATGAGTTTTTGGCACTCAGAACATAGAGCCTAAACTCGATAGAATAACATATCAATAATAAAACATTCATCATCTCTATTTGAATCATCTCACCACAACTTCAACAAGGCTAAACATAGTTATAGCTACACTTCGGTTGAATCCATACGACAACCAAAAGGAGAGAGAGAAAAAGGAGCACAATTTCGTCTTCCATCGAGCCTAAGGTCAACTCGAGTTACGGCCCATGGAACACATTACCTCTCTCCAAACATACACTTTTACCGATTTCTTCAAGCCGATTAGCATAAGGTTCACAACATAACACGCAACTACATCACTAACACAATGGTGGTTCATGCACATTAACCATAGCATCTTACACATGGTACATAAATAGGGGATATCACATACATTACACTTATGGTTTAATATATATCACTTTGCCACATACTACACCCAAAGTGCAACATCGAACCATAGCGATCATATGCTCACCACATGCCCCTAAATCAAGACATGAACCATCACATATTACATGAATTTTACTTATGATGAACACAATTACAACATACCATCAATTTCAATATAACAAAATCATATACATGTTACTTCACAACATGGTAACAAAATCGAGCATAACCAACATCACAAATGCCAAAAGGCTCCAACACTCTATATAAAAATCATATTCCTTTCACACACACACAAAGATGGTATATCACATTCGAATTCTCATTGAATTCATGAAAAGGAGAGAGAGAATACATGCATCTCAACACATCAACATGCCAACAGTTACGCACTAAGTGACCTACACAACATGTGCATTCACAATATCACAATTACAACATAGTTCACATCACGCTTATATCACATTACTCTTCCAATATCCACGACCATAATGCAACACTATCACAACTCCAATCTATCCCGCAGAGGTTCGAGAGCATGAACCTTCACTCGATACCAAATGTAATGCCCAAACATATACACACCAGACCAAACTTACAGATAATGTTTTTTTGAATTTCTTGAAGATTAAACAACACTACATGTGATCGCAAGGGCTACCACTAACTCATGATAATCTTGAAACCACATTGAAACCCTAGGCACAAGGGAACATATGACACCCATCACGAATAATTCACTTTCTTTTTTTTTTTTTTTTTGACAAACCACAACATAATAGTTCAACCACAGAACACACTTATAGTTAGGGGAATCCCATAGTGAAAATATTTTAAGGTTTCCTATTTCAATAAAATGTATTTCAATTCTTAATTTACATTCTAGGAGATTCAAGTTATGATTCATAAAATTATTCTTCCAAAGCTAAATTTATTCCTTTTTTATACTATAGGGTAATTAGCTTAAGGTACACTCTAATATGACAATTATTGGTTTAATTTTTTTAATTAACACATTAGTGGTATTCAAATTTTACAAGGCTAATTGTGATGTCAGATTGGAACACACGCTAGAACAACACGACAAATATCAAATAATTTTATTTTTTTTATATGCTTGGAGTTTACACGACACAACAAGATATCATAATGGCTATCACAAACTCTCTAAAGGCTTGACACAACATTGACCACCAAAGTATAAGGGAACCTATGACACCCAACATGAAACTAATCACTTCCCAATTCGACAAGGCCTCACATACTAGTCCAACCACGAAACACACTTACGGTAAGGGGCATCCCATGGTGAAGTATTTTAAGGTTTCTTATTTACTAAAATGTTTTTTAATTCATAACTTATGTTCTAAAAGGTTCATTTTATGATTCGTAGAATTCTTCTTACACGATGAACTTCTTTCTTTTATACTAATGACTAATTAGCTTAAGATCAAGTTTTCTAAAGAGGATCATCAATAATATGTCAATAACTTGCTTAATTCATTTGATTTATAAAGGACATTTTCCATTTCTCACAAGGTTATTTATTCATACTCAAGCTACAGAAATCTTGTTTCCCACCTCCATTGCACAAGGTGACAAGCACAAGCTCCAATTGAGGGAAAGTACCATTTTAGGTTCAAGACAAAAATCTCCTTTGTGCAAGGATCAAAATTTTAACATTACTTAAGAAAGATTACAATGTACCAAGGCAAGGGTTAAAGGCAAAAGGTCAAATAGAATTCATCTTCATGATCTCATTAGTTATTAACCAGTATTTCATTGAGGCTACGTATTTATCAAGTATGGTTAAAATCTTCATTTAGGATTTGCTTGATTAAACTACACAAAAGAATAAAATTTAGGTTTTTTTTTCAAAATAATGATCTAGATTTATGGTTTCTTAACCAATCCCCTACTTAATAAGACCTAGATTTTCCCAAAAGTTAAATATTTATTTCACTGAAATATCATTTATCACTCCACAATCAAAAGGATAAGATTTAATAGTTTACCTTAGGGGTAGAAGGTATGTTCTTTTACACAAAAGATAGTTCCTCTTCTTCCACTTAAAGACTCAGCATTTTATCAACGAGATCACAAATTTAAGATAGATAAATATATTTATTTATTTATTCATTTTTAAATTAACTTTTAAAGTATTGCCAACCATCTTGATTATGCCTAGAGTTACATTAATACAATGACCCAGAAGGGTTACAAAAAAAATTATAACACAAAAGAAGAGTTTACCATTACTTATTGAGAAAACTATACACGGTACAACATTTCTACAATATAACAAAATATTCATAACTAGGTTGCGAACAAACTAAATCATTTACAAGAATGTCTTACAAGTTTTAGTGTTCATTGAATGTTTATGACAACATTACTCCACAAAATAGAAGGCCCCATGGCAACAAGCCCTCCAAACTTCTCTACAAATACCACTCCAAGATCTACAATACATTAAGCATTCTTACTAAGGAACTTCATAAGAAAAACCGAAGCAACCTCTAGAAATATTTCCTTTTTCTACCTCACTAGAATAGCCATCTACACAATTATTAGCCTAAGTCAGTTCACGAGAACTGAGCATGATAAATACTACACATAGAAATAGAATGCTATCATTAACAATATCATAAACATATAACCTTTTTCTATAATGAAGAGGGTGACAAGTTCTAAAATAATAAGAACATCATTACACAAGCTAGAAATTATACCATGAAAAAATCAAGAAGGGAGCCGTAATAACCCGATATGAACCATTGTTTTAAGGAGAAAAAATTTAAATCAACATATAACAAGTAGAGGTCAATGACCCGATAAGGACAAAAAAAGTGTTGAGCATATTGGGATTTCAATCATATAATCGCATAGATTATATGACTGAAATCCTATAATCAAACATGATCGACAATTTCCTAACTAAGTCCCACGATCAAAAATATTAAAGGTTAGAAATCCAACATCATATACTAACCACTAATTACCCCTTTCAAATAAAATTTACCCCATGACAATCCTACACCTAATTGTTTACAAAGAGCATATGTAGTAAGTTAAAAAGGAAGGTCCAATATTTGACATCTTGCCATTCTATTTACATCACCAAAAATGATAAAGGAAATAACCCATATTTAGTAAATCAAAAATTAAAAATAATAATCTAATGCCACCATCTTACCAAGATTTAAAATTACAGGTCCAATCAATTTAATTACCCTTAAACCCGTATCAATAGAATTTAAGCAAACCGTCCCAAAGGAACCACTATAATGATGTTATATGAATTACGCACTTCTCCAACAGATAACCAAAATCCTAAGTTGCCTTAATTTATTCAAACACCCTCATTTGAGTCAAATACCTTAAACAAATGAAACACAATTCATTATATTAAACAAATAAAATTCATTCTCTTATTTATTTTGAACAATAGCATATTCTTCCATCTCGCCACTCCTAAGTACCTCCATCCCTCAATCTTATCTCAAAAAAATTAACTTAAAAAGGATTTACTTCGAGGAAAAAGGTAAATAAAATTCTACCTTAATAAAACCCAACACTAATGATTATCTTAGCCGATTCATAATATCTAAATCAAATCGTGCATCTTTAATTTTCCATAGCTACTTTAATCAAATCAATTCAACCAACTAAGATCCATCATTGTTACAAAGATAACATTTCTATCAAAAAATTAGCATGGCTTACAAAGGTGGTCACACATTATTCCAACAACATATCCTCCTATATGTACAAGGCAACTTTCCACTTCACAAACTTGGATGAGATAACCATATATCTAGAGGTTGGAGTGGATTTTCATACCAAAACGATACACTATTTCCAAGCCATATTGCTATATGGATAAGGGTTTCCATCGACCCTTCTATAAATTCAAGTCGAATTTCAAATAAGAACACGAAAGGCACAAAATATTATGCCCTACAGGAAGAGAAAGGGTTAGACTCAAGTTTTACCTTATCGTAACTTTGTAAGATAAGGTACAAGATGTCAATGTCCATATAGATGACTCAAGACAAAATTTTAACAATGATCTTAAACCTATCCCAAAACAAACAACCCCTCATTCATTCCATATGGACAAGCAATGATTAAATCCAACCGAATCAGTAATTACCAACACATCAACATTCAAGCCAGGAACACGCACAACTATGCATTCACCCATTTTCACCAATACCCCTTTTTATCTATTTTTTTAAGAAAAGCAAAGTGGTCAAAGTATCAACTCACATAGGAGATCGCTTTTAAAAAAGTATTACGATGCAAATATCTATAAACCCATTATCAAGAAAGGAAAATTGAAGAATGCAACAAGGTTGATCCTAGGAAATATATATTACAACATATATTATACTCATTCCCGATTTGCACAAGATAAAACACAACAAATCAATTTCAGAGAGTATACATTTAATACCCCTTTTTGATTTATAAAATACAATTCACAACCAACTGATTTCTAGAGAGTATAAATATATATATGAATATATAGTAACCATTTCTATTTTGCACAATAGAAGTCACATCGTATCAATTTTAGAGAATATATATGTTAAACTCATTTCCAAATTGAACAATAGAAGCACCATAAGTTGATTTCATTATCCCCACTCAATTCAAACAAAAATAACCAGAATAAAGTTGAGTATCCAAGCAACCATTGGTATATATAGGTAACAACAAGAATAAGTGAAAATTATGTGCCAAAACCATTTGTCACCCACATATTGTGAGGAATCATCCTTAGAAACAACTACAAAATAGAAAAGAAACTAGAAACATAGCTTGAAGGATGAAAATCGATTGCAAACAACCATAAAACTCCAAGCAACAACCACTTCAACAAATACAAGAAAATTACTTTCATGATATGGTTAAAGCTAGCATAGAAGTCAGATGGGTAATGAAGATCCGTTATGAGCTTCCGAAAATGTAGCGACATCCACTAGGCCCTCACTGCTGAAACATCTAACAATCTTCCTCCGAGTTGCTTCCTAGGTGACCAAGTTCATGGCCACATTTTGGCATAGGAAGGAGAAAGGAGTAGAAGGCTAAGAAAATAGCTATGAAAACATTTGTTTGAGATTTTTTAATGATTTTCCCACAGAAACCAACTATCTCCCTTCTAAACTCACATGACCAACCAAATGGGTGAGCGCAGCCAAAAATAAAAGCCAGAGCAGATCATATAATAAAAGAACAATTACAATGAATGTGGCCAATAATCAATAGGTTTTCATCCCAACAAACGTGTGCCAAAGCATGATTTAATTAAAACCACAAGGATAAGTAGGCAACCAACATATATCTGAAGTTTATGAGTCTAATCAACAACCCCCTATGCAAATCCTTCACAAGAGGAGCTCACGTGGCCAGAGAAAACTTGGTGAAGTTAGACAACAAAGATCATGGCAGATTTGTAAATAAAAACAATAAATGAAAGAAAGTGCGGCCACCCAGAAACCATCTCCACTTTTCGCCATATGCATTCAACCACATTTGTGTAGACATAACTGCAAGACAATTAATTTTGGCGCTGAAAAATTTATTATTTGAAGTGCCTCCTAAAAGGACAGGATGGAAAAAGTTCCCCACACGCCAAGCCTACGCACTAAGGTCCCCTTTTTTATATATTATTTTATGTTTTGTTGGTTGGGCACTACATTCTCCTCCCTTTAAGAGCATCATCCTTGATGTGACACAACACCAAGGATAGCAAAGTGATAAACAAAGAAATAAGCTAATGACTACAAGCTCCATCTAAGAATAAGATCTCTATCGTTAGAACACGACCATAGTATAGACTAAAAAATTTAGCGATAATTTAACTTTCAATGTTCTGTGAATATTGACAGTTCTCTCCCATTTCATTATTTAATTAATCTCTTTTCCTTTACATTATTCCTAACTCAAGTCCTTAAGATTTCATTGTTGTAAATTTTTAGTTTATTCATTCTTGTGGGTGCCCAACAGAACCGCTATCACAATACCATACCAGGGTCATACATAACACTAATGATTCACAAACATAATTTTACATACTTTCATGATGGTACCACACCACAAGAGATTAACCAAATTATGGAAGAGAACATGCACGGTCCACATAACATAGTACTTGTCACACATCTATGACTAACATATAATACTCAAACAAAAGTGTACTACAACAACCAGAAATTTCCACAATTCCACAGATGAATATTTCATGTAACTGAGAAAAATAGTTATAGGTACATAGTGTCAACAAGGGCATCAATGCCATATCCAACTAACATGAGTAACACATACTTCATAACAGCACAACCAAAACATCATAACAACTCCGCATAGCTCCCGAAGCATCAATCACACACACACAAATCTCTTATGCATCCCTTAAGTCTCTTATGCCTTCCTCAATCTTTTACGCCTCCCTCAAGTAGTAATAAATAAAATAAATTTCCTTTTCGCTCCCAAAGAGGTTGGTTTCCCTATGGCCTTAGGCACATAGAGTCCAAGCACACCTAACCCAAGTGACATAATAAATCGTTGTTCGATAACCCGCTAGTTATATGTAACTCCTTGGGGCGTACCCCCATACAATGAAGCAAGTCCATAGGTCCAACCATTCCATGGTGCATCCCATGACCCTATTCCACACATCACGACAATAGAACCAGCATAGCAATCTGATTCAAATGCCAAGTGGAAAAGTACAAGCCTTGGGCAAGGTCAGTAAAATCTTAAAATTTTAAAAGAAGATCCAAATCCAAGAAAAAAATGGCCAAATAGCCATAGTTAGTGCAAAAATCTACATGTTAGTACCACAAACCAAGGAAATGCCCAAAAATATAAAACATTGCAATCAAGAAAACTGTTGGTCCTTACAAAATAAAATAAAAAATTCAATTTACGAATAAAATACACATATAATAATAATAGCACATTACAATAACTATGTGGCCTTATCTGGCCACCAAGGGGGTACTCAATGAGTTGTTGGCACTTGGAACATCGAGCCTCAGCTCGTAAAATAACATATCAATAGTACAATTGTCATCATCTCTATTTGAATCATCCCGCCACCACTTTGACAAGGATAAACACAATCATAGCTACACTTAGGTTGCATCCATACAACAACCACAAGGAGAGAGAGAAAGAGGAGCACATTTCATCATCTACTGAGCCTAAGGTTAGCTCGAGTTACTGGCCCATGGTACACATTCCCTCACTCTAAACATACACTTTTACTGATTTCCCTCAAGGTCGGTTAGTGTAGGGTTCACGACAAAACACATATGCACATTAATAACACAATGGTGGTTCACACACATTAACCATGGAACTTTCACATGGTACATAAATAGGGTAAATCACATACATAACATTCATGGTTTATAAAACATCACATTACCACATACTGCACCCAAAGTGCAACACTACACAACAGGTATATGTGTTCACCATATGCCCCTAAATCACGACATGAACCATTATGTATTACATGAATCATACTTATGATGAGCACAGATTATAACATACCATCAATTGCAATACCATCATGGTGATATACACATTTCTTCACAACATGATGATGACATCATCACTATACACCAACACATAATATAACACATCGGCACACACACATAACAAATGCCAAAAGGCTCCAACACTCCAAAATAAAAATAGCATTTCCTTCACACAAAATAAGGTGGTACATCACATGTGAACTCTTCATAGAATCCATGAAAATAAGAGAGAATACTCACATCACAAGCACTTCTACATGATAAGAAATACACAATAATTTGACATACACAACATGTGTGTTCACAATATGAAAATTACGACATAGTTCACATCACACTTATATCACATTACCCTTCTAATATACACCACCATCATCCAAAATCCACCACAACCCAAAAGGTTCGAGAGCATGAACCTCTGCTCTGATACCAAGTGTAACACCCAAAAACATACACACACGAAAGACATGGGAAAGGTTGGGTAAATTTTTTTTTGAATTTTAAATGACACCACAAGGGATCACAATGGCCACAACTACTCAATAATCTTGACACAAAATTGACCACATAGGTGGAAAGGACTCATACAACACCGATCAAGAACAATTCACTTTTCTCTTCGACAAGGCACAACGTAAAAGTCCAACCAAAATACACACTTTGGTAAGAAGACATCCCATGTGTAAGGTCTTATAAGGTTATGTGTTTACAAAAATGTCTTTCAAACTTGACTTTATGTTCTAGAAGATTCTTGTTTTGATTCGTGAAAATATTCATAAAAAGGTGGACTTCTTTCTTTTACACTAATGACTAAATTGCTTAAGATCAAGTTTTCTGAAAGAGGATCATCAATACTATGTCAATAACTTAATTTGTTTGATTTATAAAATATTTTCCATCTCTCATAAGGTTATTTATTCATACTCAAGCTACAAAAATCTTGTTTCCTACCTCCATAGCACCAGGTGAAAAGCACAAGCTAAATGAGGGGAAAGTACCATTTAGTTTTAGAACTACCACCTCGTTGAGAAAGGATCAAACGCTTTAATGTTACTTAAGAAAGATTACAATGTACCAAGGCAAGGGTTAAATGAAAAAGGTCAAATTGAATTCATCTTCATGATCTCATAGGTTATTAACCAATCTTTAATCGAGGCTAAGAATTTATCAAGTATGGTTAAAAGCTTCATTTAGGATTTGCTTGATTAGCTAGACATAAGAATACAATTTACGTTTTTTTTATTAAAAAATGATAATCTAGATTTATGGTTTATTAACCAATCCCCTTACTTAATAAGGCCTAGGAGTTTCCCAAAAGTTAAACATTAATTTCACTTCGTAATATCATTTATCACTCCATAATCAAAAGGATAATATTTATTAGTTTACCTTAGGGATAGAAGATATGTCCTTTTACACAAGAGAAGGTAGTTCCTCTTCTTCCACTTAAAGACTCGGGATTTTATCAACAAGATCGCAACTTTTATATAAATAAATAAATTTTATTTATTTGTTCATTTTTTTATTAACTTTTAAAGGATTGCCAACCCATTTGATTATGCCTAGAGTTACATTAATGTACAATGACACAAAAGGGTTACAAAATAAATTATAGCACAAAAGAAGAGTTTACCATTACTTATTGAGAAAATTATACATGAGTACAATGTTTCTACAATAATAAAATATTCATAACCAGGTTGTGAACAAACTAAATCATTTACAAGAATGTCTTACAAGTTTTAGTGTTTAGCTGAATGTTTATGAAAACATTACTCCACAAAACAAAAGGCCCAGGCAACAAGCCCTCCAAACTTCTCTACAAACACCACTCCAAGATCTACAATACATTAAGCATTCTTACTAAGGAAATTCATAAGAAAACCAAAGTGACCTAGAAATATTTCCTTTTTCTACCGCACTAGCCATCTGCACATTTATTAGCCTGAGTCAGTTCATGAGAATTGAGCATGATAAAGACTACACATAGGAATAGAATGCTACCATTAACAATATCATAAACATAACCGTTTATATAATGAAGAGGGTTCAAGCTCTAAAATAATAACAACATCATTACACAAGCTAGAAATTATACCATTACAAAATCAAGAAGGGAGCCATAAGAAACTGATATAAACCATTGTTTTAAGGACGAAAAAATTTAAATCAACACATAACAAGTAGGGGTCAATGACCTGGTAAGGCTGAAACAAAGTGTTGAGCGTATTGGGATTTCAATCATATAATCGCATAGATTATATGACTAAAATCCTATACTCAAACATCATCAACAATTTCCTAACTAAGTCCCAAGATCCAAAAGATTAAAATTTAGAAATCCAACATCGTATACTAACCACTAATTACACCCTTCAAATAAAATTTACCACAAAACAATCCTACACCTAATTGTTTGCAAAAAGAGCATACGAAGTAAGTTAAAAAAGGAAGGTCCAAACATCTCGGTCATCTTGCCATTCTATTTACATCATTCAAAAAGTACAATAAATGAAGTAACCCATATTTAGTAAATCAAACAATTAAAAATAATAATCTAATGCCACTATCTTACCAAGATTTAAAATTATAGTCCAATCAATTTAATTACCCTTAAACCCGTATCAATAGAATTTAAGCAAATAGTCCCAAAGGAACCAAGATAATGATGTTATATGAATTACGCACTTCATATCTTCTCCAACAAATAACCAAAAATCCTAAGTTTCCTTAATTTATTCAAACACCCTCGTTGAGTCAAATACCTTAAACAACTGAAACACAATTCATTATATTAAACAAATAAAATTATTTCTCTTATTTCTTTTGAACAGTAGCATATTATTCTATCTCGTCACTCCTAAGTACCTTCGTCCCTCAATCTTATCTCAGAAAAATGAACTTAAAAAGGATTTACTTCCGAGAAAAAGGTAAATAAAATTCTACCTTAATAAAACCCAACACTAATGATTATCCTAGCTGATTCATAATATCTAAATCAAATCGTGCATCTTTAATTTTCCACAGCTACTTTAATCAAATCAATTCGACCAACTAAGATCCATCATTGTTACAAAGATAACATTTCTAACAAAACATTAGCATGGCTTACAAAGGTAGTCAAACATTATTCCAACAACATATCCTCCTATATGTATGAGGTAACTTTCCACTTCACAAACTGGGACGAGATAACCATCTATCTAGAGGTTGGAGCGGATTTTCATACCAAAATGATACACTATTTCCAAGCCATATTGCTATATGGATAAGGATTTCCATCGACCCTTCTATAATTCGGGTCGAAATTTCAAATAAGAACATGAAAGGTGACAAAAGATTATGCCCTACAGAAAGATAAAGGGTTAGACTTGAGTTTTACCTTATCGTAACTTTGTATGATAAGGTAAGGCTGCCAATGTCCACATCGACGAACCATGTCAAAAATTTTAACAATCGACCTTCAACCTAACCCAAAATAACCCATCCCCTCATTCATTTCATATGGACAAGCATTTATTAATTCCAACCAACTACGTAAATACCAACACATCAAAATCTAAGCCAGAACATGCACACAACTAAGCATTCAACCATTTTCACCAATACCCCTTTGGGTTTTAATGTATAAACAAGATATAAGTATAGAAAAAAAATTCAAAGAAGTATTAACTCCACAATCCAAAAAAATTAACAGAAAAAGGAGGAAAAAAAATTAGTATATCACTTTATTACGAGAGGTATTAGCATCTAAGTATTACCTCGAATGAATTTATAAGGAATAAAGGAAGTACTATATATATATATATATGCATAATACAAGAATCAATTCATCAAAATAGTATGGAGATCAGATTACTAGGAAGAGGGGGAAATACAAAAAAAAATAGAGGGAGGCATGCGGGATAAGAATGATAGTAAAAAACAATCGTAGCATCCAAACAATCGCCACTTCAGCAAATAAAATCAGTTCCTTTCATGATATGATTAAAGTGAGCATAAAGAAATCAGATGTTAGAAGTTATCATGCCCGATATGAGCTTCTGAACTAGAAAAAATGTCGGTCGAGCCTTTAAAATAGTACACATGGTGAAATCTCTTGTCCCATACATGTTGGGCACCAAAATCCACTCACTCCCATGTTGGCATAGGTAGTAGCTCCAAAACCAAGAGTTGATCTTCCCAAAGAAACTATGGTCTCAAGGATTGTAATAATTTGCAGGTGAGAGAAACAAAATGGGTTTATTAAAAGGCCGGGAAACTCCAAACTACACAAGCTTGACAAGAGGAAAGATAGACTCCACAACCTTGCCAACATCCTCCCAGCCTACGTGCCAAAAAGGGCGATAAGGTAGAATATGGACATCCATCAAATCACGGTGGAAATCGGATCTGTTTTATCAACTATAGACGCAGGTGCCTTAGGGGCCATGTAAGTAGAATGTTTAAGTGTACATGAGGCGCTTAAAAATTTTGAAAAAAATTTCAAAGATATGAGTTCTCATGGGATTGCCATGATTTAGGGAAAGTGTTTTCCTCTTTGGCGTATACGTAGCCCACCAAAGTTTTTCCCCTTCACTCTTCAAAACTCGTAAATTCCTCCTCCTTATACCTTAGAACAAGTGAATTTTTTTTTTTTTGATAATTGCATCCTGGTTCTAAATACATAATTTAGAACTCACAAATCAAATAACCATTCATATAACAGACAACCATATGCAGCTGTAATGACTCGGAGTACTTCCGATCTATTCATTCCATGACTCGGTAATCTACCGATCTATTCATGAGTAATAAGAGTTGGTGTTTTTATTTAACACTTTACTCTTGTGGTTCTCTTCCCTACTCTGGGATTCAGAATGCTCTGTCCAAGGAACCTAACTGAATAATTGTTACCATTATTCATCGGCATCTCATCCCTTAGACTAGGTGAATTAGGACAACGCAATCAGAAGCTTGCGATACTTTGGCCAAAGATTTGAAACATACTGTTTATGTCTCGTATTCCTTAACGGCATACTCGTCAATCTGGAATACGCCCTTCACCCCATTCTTATGTTATATAGAATGTCCTACACTGACTACTGTCAGTCCTTCCTTTCACAACTGAATCACTCGGAGGTAGATTAACAAGGTGATAATGTTATATGGATGCCCACGAGGATTAGGGATATGGTGACATACTGGTTCAACCTTGCAGTTCAACCAGTGTGTCATGATACCCCGAATCTCCTAGGCAGCCTTATAACATGACCACGTTCTTAATCGGACCCTGAGTAACTCGTGCGAGATCAAAGTGTAAATCTTAGCGATCAATGCAAAGGGTGTCGCCATAAGTCACCTGCATTGTTGTAACTTCGAGAAGATCCTAATCTTCTCGGAGGTACAACCCTGCAGTTGACTTGTGTCGTCAACCTTTAAATCCGCCTCGAAAAGATCTACTTAATAACATGCGTTACGCACTTGAGTTTAAATTACTTAAAAGACTTTACCCTAAGGTTAGCCTTTCCCGATCCCTGGATTCTTCGTCTTAAGACGACCTTCCTCAATTAATCCCATTACATGGTAGAGGTATTATGGTCAAGCTCTCATCAAGGAGTCATTAGAATACACCTGATTCTAAAACAACAGAATTGGACAATATCTCATAACCTTCACATGAGATTGCCATCTGAACTCCATTTGATTATATATCAGTTCTCTTAACTGAATTTATATCATACTTATTAGTATAAAGATATAAATGATTAAGAATCCAAATAAGTGTTGTCTTGTCATAATCAAGACTAGGGATCAGTAATTTAATTCAGCTTGTTTAGCGTTCTGTTTAGGTTCATTTTTAACCTATCTTTTAGAAAGACAATTATTTAAATTCAATATTGCTTTCGCTAGAACAATAAGATCTGCTAAACACTCATATGAATTCAACCACATTTTCTTGTAAGCTTTCATTGTCAATCACAAAAGCATCCAAATTACACAAAGATAACGTTGCCACTCTGGTATATAAACCGAAGAAGGTCAACTATCAGAAATAGAATACAACACATAAGTATCAAACACTTATTTCCATTCCTTTCAAAATTATACAATTACATTTTATGCAAGCAGCATACTTGATACAATGCTTAACGGAAAAGAAACATCTTTCCCACACATAGTACATTTATAAAATCAAGCTGTAATTCATTATAAAACAATTAAATAATCTGATCATCCTGTCAGATCTGCATTGCTTTTACCACTTACGGCAACCATCTGCAAAAATAGTCAACATGAGTCAGTTCAATGAACTGAGCATGATAAGCACTAACTCTTAAAACAATTGCAATCCATCAATTGTTTTCATTAAACACCCTGTTTAAATGATATCAATAATCCAAACAAGTAAACATGATTCAGACTATGCCTTTGTAATACAAAATGACTACAAATATGTGACTCTATCATCGTTACTGAGAATAGTCCTAATCACTTCTCAAATATTCCATCGAATATTAAGAATCAAGGAACGAATGTATACAAACAATCATTGAATCCAAAATCACAACATTGGAAGATCGTTTCATTCATCCAAAAAGGGAAATATCATAACAATTCGGGATTCCACCAATATGTTACAAAACAATTCCCACTGTTAGACAGATATCATCAAATAAGCAAAAGAAGAGAAAGAACCAAATCATTCACACTTCCTTTCACATAAGTTCATTACTGTAATGTCTTCACATATGAATTGTATTCATCCAGTATGTATACGATTAAGTCCGTCAAACTATAAGAAGAATTACATCATAATAAAAATCGAACAAAACAAGGCTTTTCAACCCAAGTTCGAAATCAAAGAACCTCTAGAATTGCGGTCAACAATGGACAACATTGCATTAGGCAATTGAATGTTTCCCTAAGATTATGCCAAGATAATCACTCAAAACTTCCGAACATGCTCAGTCACAATCAGACAGGAGTAAACGGAAAGGAATATAACCAATCTATTCTTACCTTGGCGCATGCAAGTCTAAAGTATGGTATTCGCGACTCACCTCAACAGAGCCAGAACACGAAATAATTATCCATACTCAAGGAACTCAAACAGTGACAAACGAGCGGTGTCAAGTATCGGTTCAATAAGAGACAGAAATACAGGTTACCTTCCAAGAATTCAAATGATTCCAAACAGTGGTAACAAGTCAAATAATTGCATATGATTCCATCTGAGCTCATCAACGGAGCATAATAAAAATCAGGCAAGCAAATTTAATTACTGATTTCAAACAAAGAAGAATGATGAACCCTTGCCAATCTTTTACACAAATTTGCACAGACTGAAGACGTAAAAATATACCAAAAGAATCTGTACCACAAAATCTTTGCGACACGATGGTATTCTTACGAAATAACAGAGATCAAAATACATATTATTCCCTTAAGTCGCTGGAACAACAATTTCCAATATTCATCTATATTCAACCATGAATAGTGATTTAAACATATAAATCATTCAATCGACTCCACAGAGTCATTCAAATAAAAACGAATATAATTCTATATTTACATTGCATACTATTACGGGTTATTATCCATGACCTAACTCATAAAGCCGATATACAAGATGTCAAACTATTCACAGAAATCCATCAAGGCCAAATAAACATCACGAGTTCAATCTCAGGCTTATACAGAAGCCAAAAGAAACAAGATACCCTCCACAGGGTCAAACAACAGAATAAACCCAACAGTCCTAATTTGAAGCGATCACACTGGTTGTTTATCAAGAATTCAACCGAGTCTATACAACAGTATTCAAGATAATAAAGAAGAATAATTAATGATTCCATCTACTCCAGTAATGATAAACATAAAAGAACAGGCTTCAATAATTACTGATTTCGTAAAAAGAACCAACTGAACCTTCTTCAATATTTTGAACAAGCTTACACAGAAGGAAAGCAAAGCAACCTGGGGAGTCTATACCCAAAATTTACTATAGTTAACAGAGGTCGAAAGACCTGTTACTTCTTCAAGACTTCAAACAAATCAATATCCAACATTCAAATATATAAATGTATAGCTTCCACAGTGGTCCATTTATACAAGTCATTCAATGGACTCTACAGAGTCGTTCCAATATATAATATACATATATCCATAATGCATACTGTAACGGTTAAATCTCGTTACCCCAACGAAAAAGGAAAACAATTCCAAAAGAGTTGCAATAAGATACTGTCACCATCGAAAGATGTTATTCACAAACAACCTTCAAGACAAATGAAACCCAACAGTATCAATAACTACCATCATCAAAACCCACGACAGAGCTTACAAAGTTTCAAAACACTGAACAATCAAACAGGTACATCAGTATCCTTCCCGACTGTTTCCACAACAAAATTGACGATCAAAAATCGACAAACATAACAATGGCCTATACCCATTACAGGAACGATTTATGGGCTCACGCCGAACAGGCCGAGCATTCACACATTTCATATGTTTCGCATATTTAAGCCAGAATGCAAACACAAAGAAATAATGCCACAGTTCGAATTTAATAAACACCCATCAAAGGATAAATGAAAATTCGAACCAGAAGAGATACTGTACCAAGAAAATCACACAAGACATCCATAGATAAACATCTAATTCCTTAAATCATTTGAACAGAGTTGTTCTAATGAAATCACTTGAAAGACAACAAGATTTTTAAAGGTTAGGGCCTAACATGCCTGGATTTTTGCTCAAATTTCGAAGCAGACCACTGGAAGAGCTCAGACTTCCTTTTCCTTTTCCAAGTTAGAGCGACCAACAAAATTTTGCTATCTCCATGGCATATATATTCTCCTTGCCAGAGAAAAGAGCTAGATAACCTCATACTCGCCATGCAACTCCAAGAAGGCAAAAGTGCGAAGAACCGGTGACGAGTGAAGAAACCCGAAAATCGCGACAAGCCAAACAAACCAACAAACTTCCTGTTTGCATGCCTTCTCGCGAGTTCCGAGCTCGTCTACCGAGAACATTGAATGCAATTACACCAACTTTCCCGCTCAAACTCCACTTCCACCGACCGCCAAAATTGGCGACAGTCAAATAAAATCCCAAGTCCATTTCCAGTTTTGGCGACTTGCCACGTCGGCACAAGTTAGCCATTCCCAAAACCTCCGCCAAGACCTGTCCTTCATCCTTATCCCATGCATTTAATAACATAGAAAACGCCGCCCATGGTTCGCACCCCTCCATAGGCCCCTTTACATTCTTGCTCATAGTTAGGTTAGTATCTTAGGTTAGAATTTAGGATAATACTTATTCTAACCATATTACACATAGATACTAACTTAGGACATTAACACATAGCCTAGGTCTAGGTTAGATTAACACTAATCTAACCCCTAGGTTAGGTTTAGTCTTAGGTTACTAATCATTAATAATTCCAGATTAGGTGCGTGCATTCGTACACACTCGAAAAGACCTACATCATACCTTCTTGAACAGGGTTAGCTCCTGTTCTGCCTTAGGCTGCAGAATCGTATGTAACCGAATTATTACCTGGTCCACGATCGAGACCTTCCAGATATACTTCCATATCGGGAACCAATTCATTTCACTTGATCAGCCTGAGTCATACTCCTGACTAGCTTATTAAATGCTTCTAGACCTTGCAATCTGTTCAAGGTCTGTGATTTTAATTCATCATGAACAAACTTAAAGCATTACTTGGATCAATTCCACTGATCCAAGACTAGATCTTATAGATGGATAACTCTATAATTCATTCCGAGATCAGATTAATACTCAGATACAAAATGAAATAAATAAAAGAGTCTAATCATATTCTGACTCAGTCAAGATCTGCAATCTGCAAAGAAATTACAGTACATATCAAGCATGATTTCTAAATCGAGGAACACATCCTTTTACAAGAAATCACATATCAACACTTGTATGCTCAGGAGAAAGTAACGACAGTTCAGGGTGTTACATGCTTCCCTCCTAAAAATATTCATCGTCCCGATGAATTACATATTAAATTAACCTTCAGGTCAATCAATTTATTAGTACACAAACAATGTGACTACTTCCATATTAAATAGTTCCAAAAATCAATGTCACCTCACATTTTATTCAATCCTGAATAATGTTTGCCATTATCTAGCTTTCTTAAATACTTTGAAAAAAAAGTAAGTTCATATAAGAATGTTTTGTCAACAGATTTCATTCTGTTGAAAAAGAGAAGGAAAAGCCATTTTCATCTCTTCCAAGTTTTCCCAAGTTGCACTTTCCTCGCTAAACTGGTCCCACTGGACCTTACATTGTTGTATATCACGATTTCTTAAGTGCAATTGGCGAGTTTCCAGCACTCGTGTGGGTTTAACCACGATTATTCCTGGGTCTTGGACCTGCAAGGAATTCCAATTTAAAACATGTGACAGATCTGAAACGTATTTCTTAAGCAAAGAAATATGGAAAACATCATGCATGCGAGATAAAGCAGGTGGCAATGCTAAACGATAAGCTACAGGATTGATTATTTTGACAATTTCGAAAGGTCCCACAAATCGAGGTGACAACTTGGCAGCCTTGCCAAAAGTTATAGAACTCTTTCTAGGTTTAACACGAAGGAAAACCTTATCACCAAGCTCAAACCTTCTATCAACCCGCTTAAGGTCAGCATAGCTCTTGTCTCATCCTCATGTTTGCTTCCTTTAATCGTTCACGAATCGAAGCTTAACTTGTTGTTCCATTTCTGTGAGAATCTCTGGTCCAATTACCACTCTATCCTCAACACTGTCCCAACTAACAGGGGTTCTGCACTTTCTTCCATAAAGTGCTTCAAATGGTGCCATCTTAAGAGATGAATGATAAGTGTTGTTGTATGCGAACTCAACTAATGGAAGATACTCTTCCCATTTATACTGTTGATCCATGCAATACATTCGCAACATGTCCTCCAACACTTGATTTACCCTCTCAGTTTGTCCATCCGTTTCTGGATGATATGCAGAACTGAAGTTTAGTTTCGTTCCTAGGGCTGCGTTAAGCGTTTGCCAAAACCTTGACGTCATTCTAGGATCCCTGTCAGATATAATCAGTTCTGGTACACCATGTAATCTGAAAATTTCGTGTACGAATCTCTTGGCCAACACTGGTGAATCATCCTTTAGATTTCCAGCGATGAAATGAGCTACCTTGGTCAGTTTATCTACAACTACCAGGATAACATCATGTTTATTCCTGGACATAGGTAGTCCTTGTACAAAATCCATGGTTATTACTTGCCATTTGTACTGCGGTATGCTATGAGGATATAACAGTCCAGCAGGGTGCATATGTTCTGCCTTCACCCGCTGACATTCCAGACAATGAGTCACAAAATTAATTACATCCTTTTTCATACCTTTCCGAAGTATTGTTGTTTCAAATCAGCAAGCATTTTTGTGATACAGGTGTCAGAGAAAGGTGAATTGTGAAATTCAACTAACAACTTCTTTCTCAAATCGCTAAGCATAGGTACATATACCCTGTTTTCATAACGCAAGATTCCTTCATTATCGAAATGAAAACCTTTATACCTTATATCCTTAGGTTCTGCAGCAATGCTTGCTTTTACTTGCTGAAAGTATGCATCTGATTCTGAAGCACTTTTTACCTCGTCTTTAAACTGAGTTCTTAATGTTATAAGAGTAGAAATGTGCCTCCTATGACTTAGAGCATCAGCTACTCTATTCTCCTTCCCTTTGATATAGCTAATATCAAAGTCATATTGTGATAAAAATTCTAACCACCTTCTCTATGTCTGGCATTTAGATTGGGCTGAGTAAAAATATATTTCAGTCCTAAGTGATCAGTTTTCAACTCAAAAGGTTTCCCAAGTAAGTAGTGTCTCCAGACTTGAAGTGCATGAACAATAGCAGCAAGTTCCAAATCATGAGGGGCATAATTCAGCTCATGTAACTTAAGTTTTCTACTTTCATATGCTATGACCTGATCATTTTGTAGCAAAACACCTCCAAGGCCTTCCCCAGAAGCATCCGTTACAACAGTAAAACTCCCATTAGGGTCTGGTACAGCTAGAATAGGTGCAGAAGTCAACTGGTCTTTCAAACTTTTGAAAGCCGCTTCGCACTTATCATTCCATATGAATTTCTTATCCTTCTTTTGCAATGAAGTTATTGGTGCACTACCTTAGAAAAATCCTTTACAAATTTTCTATAGTAACAGCAAGAAGACCCATGAAGCTTCTTACTTCATGCACATTCTTTGGTGCAGGCCACTCAGTTATTGCCACTATTTTTGAAGGATCTACAGCAATTCCTTCTTTACTTATGACATGACCCAAATAGTGAACTTCTGAATCAAAGAAAGAACATTTGGATAACTTACCATACAACTTTCTTTTCTCAAAATTCCCAAAACTATCTTCGGATGCTCATTGTGCTCCTCAACACTTTTAGAATAAATGAGAATATCATCCAAGAATACAAGTACAAACTTGTCCAAGTATTCTTGAAAGATATTGTTCATTAAATTCATCATAAAGGCTGCGGGTGCATTAGTTAACCGAAGGGTAGGCGTGAATTCATAATGTCCAGTACCTTGTTGGAAAGTTGTTTTATGAATATCTTCCTCTTTAATCCGTAGCGATGATAACGGATCGAAGGTCTATCTTAGAATAAACCGCTGCTCCACGCATCTGATCAAACAGATCATCGATCCTAGGAAGTGGATATCGGTTCTTGATTGTTGCTTTGTTCAACATCCGATAATCAATACACAGCCTTAGCGTTCCATCCTTCTTTTTCACAAATATTACAGGCGCTACCCAAGGTGAAACACTTGGTCTGATCAAACCTTTAGACAAAAGCTCTTGCAACTGTGCCTTAAGCTCGACTAACTCAGTAGTAGTCATCCGATAAGGCGCTTTGGAAATAGGTTCCGTTCCAGGCTTGATTTCAATGGTAAAGTCAAATTCTCTCTTGGGTGGTAACCCTGGTAATTCCTCAGGAAAAACATCCCTGAAACCTTGTAGCAGAGGGAATTGTTTCATGAAATCATCATCTTCTTCTGAAGATTCAGATATCTTTACCGCATAAAGGGTACATCCTTTATTTTTAGCCTTTTTAAGCTGCATAGCTGACAGTTTTCTAACTGAAATTTCTCGTTTCACACCTTGAATCTCTGCTGATTCCAGCTGATCATCTAAACATTTTATGTTCTTTTCATAGCAATCTACCTTTGCTTTATGGTCAGCTAACCAATTGACACCGATGACAATGTCATACGATCCTAAAGGTGCGACGTAGAGATCAACTTCCGTGGAAAAGTTAGGTAAGTCAAGGACTGCCCCAAAAAGACACATACTCACTGTATGAACAGAATTATTACCATACTGTATAGTCCAAGATTTATCCATTTTCCCAGCTTTTCTTTTAAGTTTAGAAGCAAGTTTATTAGATATAAAACATTCAGTAGCTCCTGTATCAAAAAGAATAGTGACAGGTATGCCGAATAACTTACCCGGAACTTCTATAGGTGTCACTTGCTTTTCAGCTTGCTTGTCCGCTACTGCAGCATGTATCTTATGCTGCTGATTACGATCATCCTTCTTCAAAGGGCACTGATTTGCGTAGTGATCTTTACCACAATTGTAGCAGCCTCCTACAGGTCCCTTTTTAGGCTCAAAGTTGCCTCCAGTTTTGTAATTGTCATCTGTCCTCCATAGGGCTTCTGCCCATTATTATAATTTTTAGCAAAATTATCCTTTACGTTTCCAGCAGGCTTATTTACTGCTGCTTTCTTATTGTTATCTCCTGGAAACTTACTCTTGTTTCCAAACTTTTTCCATGGTCCTTTTCTGGGTGCAAGAGAGGTTGAAGAAGGGTTTGCAGTCTTCTTCCGCACTTCCTCCTTATGAGCAGAAATAGCCTTTAATTTCTGTTCTTGCCTTATGGCCTTTTCAACAACTCCTTCCATAGTGGTTGGGCTATGAACATCGACCTCTCCTCCTATCACAGGATTCAATCCCATGATGAATTTCCGTATCCTGAACTTTTTGTCAGTTTGATACTGCGGTACATACTTGAGGAGTTTTGTAAACCGCTCCCAGTATTCAGTTACCGTTAGCTTCCCTTGAGCTAAATTCTGAAATTTTGTCATTTTCTGATCATAGAAAAGTTGTGGCAGCCAACGTTGCCTAAAATAGCCTTTAAATTGATCCCAAGTAATATTGGTCTCATCAATGTTTAATTCAGCTTTACGGCTATCCCACCACGAAGATGCTTCGTGAGAAAGCTGATAGGCTCCCCAAATAGCTTTGGTTTCCTCCGAGAAGTTCCTTATTGCAAAGTACTTCTCCATTTTTGAGCCAGTTCTCAGCTCCATCTCCTAATGTGGTGCCATCATACTTAGGTGGACTTATCCTTTTTATATCATTAGTGAGTTCTGCTGCCAATCTGGCCTTTTTGTTTTCTAGTTGGACAGGTGCATTCCCAGCATTAACATCAACACCCATTTCGGGGTTGTCCTCAGGAGGTTGCTGATTATTATTATCAGCTTCTTCATCCTCCTCATTTCCCATCACCTGCTGTTCAAGTACAGCTAAGCGATCTCTTGTGTCCAACAGGGCAGCAAGGATCTCATCCAGTTTCTGGGTTGTTGCCGCTCCTCCTTCAGGTGGAGCATTATTCGCAACGTTCCCCCTTGTTCTAACCATTTTCTGTTACAAGAAAATTCAGGTTTTTATCAGATTATGGACACAATAGGTCCAAGAGCTGCAACCTTCAGCTCTGATACCAAGATGTAACATCCTCATTTTATACCTTAGAACAAGTGAAATTTTTTTGATAATTGCATCCTGGTTCTAAATACATAATTTAGAACTCACAAATCAAATAACCATTCATATAACAGACAACCATATGCAGCTGTAATGACTCGGAGTACTTCCGATCTATTCATTCCATGACTCGGTAATCTACCGATCTATTCATGAGTAATAAGAGTTGGTGTTTTTATTTAACACTTTACTCTTGTGGTTCTCTTCCTACTCTGGGATTGAGAATGCTGTCAAGGAACCTAATCGAATAATTGTTACCATTATTCATCGGCATCTCATCCCTTAGACTAGGTGAATTAGGACAACGCAATCAAGAACTTGCGATACTTTGGCCAAAGATTTGAAACATACTGTTTATGTCTCGTATTCCTTAACGGCATACTCGTCAATCTAGAATACGCCCTTCACCCCATTCTTATGTTATACAGAATGTCCTACACTGACTACTGTCAGTCCTTCCTTTCACAACTGAATCACTCGGAGGCAGATTAACAAGGTGATAATGTTATATGGATGCCCACGAGGATTAGGGATATGGTGACATACTGGTTCAACCTTGCAGTTCAACCAGTGTGTCATGATACCCCGAATCTCCTAGGCAGCCTTATAACATGACCACGTTCTTAATCGGACCCTGAGTAACTCGTGCGAGATCAAAGTGTAAATCTTAGCGATCAATGCAAGGGGTGTCGCCATAAGTCACCTGCATTGTTGTAACTTCGAGAAGATCCTAATCTTCTGGAGGTACAACCTGCTGATTGACTTGTGTCGTCAACCTTTAAATCCACCTCGAAAAGATCTACTTAATAACATGCGTTACGCACTTGAGTTTAAATTACTTAAAAGACTTTACCCTAAGGTTAGCCTTTCCCGATCCCCTGGATTCTTGTCTTAAGATGACCTTCCTCAATTAATCCCATTACATGGTAGAGGTATTAAGGTCAAGCTCTCATCAAGGAGTCATTAGAATACACCTGATTCTAAAACAACAGAATTGGACAATATCTCATAACCTTTACTTGAGATTGCCATCTGAACTCCATTTGATTTATATCAGTTCTCTTAACTGAATTTATATCATACTTATTAGTATAAAGATATAAATGATTAAGAATCCAAATAAGTGATGTCCTGTCATAATCAAGACTAGGGATCAGTAATTTAATTCAGCTTGTTTAGCATTCTGCTTAGGTTCATTTTTAACCTATCTTTTAGAAAGACAATTATTTAAATTCAATATTGCTTTCGCTAGAACAATAAGATCTGCTAAACACTCATATAAATTCAATCACATTTTCTTTAAGCTTTCATTGTCAATCACAAAAGCATCCAAATCACACAAAGATAACATTGCCATTCTGGTATAAAAACCGAAGAAGGTCAACTATCAGAAATAGAATACAACACATAAGTAACAACCACTTATTTCCATTCCTTTCAAAACTATACAATTACATTTTATGCAAGCAAGCATACTTGTTACAATACTAACGGAAAAAAGAAACATCTTTCCACACATAGTACACTTATAAATTCCAGTAGTAATTCATTATAAAACAAATTAAATAATCTGATCAGCCTGTCAGATCTGCATTGCTTTTACCTCTTACGGCAACCATCTGCAAAAATAGTCAACATGAGTCAGTTCAATGAACTGAGCATGATAAGCACTAACTCTTAAAACAATTGCAATCCATCAATTGTTTTCATTAAACACCCTGTTTAAATGATATCAATAATCCAAACAAGTAAACATGATTCAGACTATGCCTTTGTAATACAAAATGACTACAAATATGTGACTCTATCATCGTTACAGAATAGTCCTAATCACTTCTCAAATATTCCATCGAATATTAAGAATCAAGGAACGAATGTATACAAACAATCATTGAATCCAAAATCACAACATTGGACAGATCGTTTCATTCATCCAAAAAGGAAAATATCATAACAATTCGTGATTCCACCAATATGTTACAAAACAATTCCCACTGTTAGACAGATATCAACAAATATTAAAATAAAGAAGAGAAAGAACCAAATCATTCATACTTCCTTTCACATAAGTTCATTACTGTACCGTCTACACATATGAATTGCATTCATCCAGTATGTATACGAATAAGTCCGTCAAACCATAAGAAGAATTACTGTCATAATAAAAATCGAACACAACAAGGCTTTTCGACCCAAGTTCGAAATCAAAGAACCTCTAGAATTGCGGTCAACAATAGACAACATTGCATTAGGCAATTGGATGTTTCCCTAAGACTATGCCAAGATAATCACACAAAACTTCCGAACATGCTCAGTCTCAATCAGACAGGAGTAAACGGAAAGGAATATAACCAATCTATTCTTACCTTGGCGCATGCAAGTCTAAAGTATGGTATTCGCGACTCACCTCAACAGAGCCAGAACACGAAATAATTATCCATACTCAAGGAACTCAACAGTGACAAACGACAGTGTCCAAGTATCAGGTTCAATAAGAGACAGAAATACAAGTTACCTTCCAAGAATTCAAATGATTCCAACAGTAGTAACAAGTCAAACAATTGCATATGATTCCATCTGAGCTCATCAACGGAGCATAATAAAAATCAGGCAAGCAAATTTAATTACTGATTTCAAACAAAGAATCCGACTGAACCCTTGCCAATCTTTTACACAAATTTGCACAGACTGAAGACGTAAAAATATACCAAAAGAAACTGTACCACAAAATCTTTGCGACACGATGGTATTCTTACGAATAACAGAGATCAAAATACAAATTATTCCCTTAAGTCGCTGGAACAACAATTTCCAATATTCATCTATATTCAACCATGAACAGTGACTTAAACATATAAATCATTCAATCGACTCCACTGAGTCATTCAAATAAAAATGAATATAATTCTGTATTTATATTGCATACTGATACGGGTTAATATCCATGACCTAACTCATAAGGCCGATATACAAGATGTCAAACTATTCAGAGAAATCCGTCAAGGCCAAATAGACATCACGAGTTCAATCTCAGGCTTATACAGAAGCCAAAAGAAACAAGATACCCTCCACAGGGTCAAACAATAGAATAAACCCAACAGTCCTAATTTGAAGCGATCACACTGGTTGTTTATCAAGAATTCAACCGAGTCTATACAATAGTATTCAAGATAATAAAGAAGAATAATTAATGATTCCATCTACTCCAGTAATGATAAACATAAAAGAAACAGGCTTCAATAATTACTGTTTTCGTAAAAAGTACCAACTGAACCTTCTTCAACATTTTGAACAAGTTACACAGAAGGAAACGAAACAGTACAACCGGGGAGTCTATACCCAAAATTTACTATAGTTAACAGAGGTCGAAAGACCTGTTACTTCTCAAGATTTCAAACAAATCATTGTCCAACATTCAATATATAAACGTATAACTTCCACAGTAATCCATTTATACAAGTCATTCAATGGACTCTTACAGAGTCGTTCCAATATATAATATACATATATCCTTAATGCATATTGTAACGGATAATTCTCGTTACCCCAACAAAAAAAAGGAAACAATTCCAAAAGAGTTACAATAAGATACTGTCACACCGAAAGATGTTATTCACAAACAACCTTCAAGACAAACGAAACCCAACAGTATCAATAACTACCATCATCAAAACCCACGACAGAGCTTACAAAGTTTCCAAAACACTGAACAATCAAACAGGTACACCAGTATCCTTCCCGACTTTTTCCACAACAAAATTGACGATCAAAAATCGACAAACATAACAATGGCCTATACCCATTACAAGAACGATCTATGGGCTCACGCTGTACAGGCCGAGCATTCACACATTTCATATGTTTCACATATTTAAGCCCAAAATGCAAACACAAAGAAATAATGCCACAGTTCGAATTTAATAAACACCCAACAAAGGATAAATGAAGATTCGAACCAGAAGAGAAACTGTACCAAGAAAAATCACACAAGACATCCATAGATAAACATCTAATTCCTTAAATCATTTGAACAGAGTTGTTCTAATGAAATCACTTGAAAGACAACAAGATTTTTAAAGGTTAGGGCCTAACATGCCTGGATTTTTGCTCAAATTTCCGAAGCAGACCACTGGAAGAGCTCGGACTTTCTTTTCCTTTTCCAAGTTAGAGCGACCAACAAAATTTTGCTATCTCCATGGCATATATATTCTCCTTGCCAGAGAAAAGAGCTAGATAACCTCATACTCGCCATGCAACTCCAAGAAGACTGGTGCGAAGAACCAGTGAACAGGCAGAGAGAAACCTGAAATTCGCGACAAGCCAAACAAACCAACAAACTTCCTGTTTGCATGCCTTCTCGCGAGTTCCGAGCTCGTCTACCGAGAACATTGAATGCAATTACACCAACTTTCCCGCTCAAACTCCACTTCCACCGACCGCCAAAATTGGCGACAGTTAAATAAAATCCAAAGTCCATTTCCAGTTTTGGCGACCTGCCACGTCGGCACAAGTTAGCCGTTCCCAAAACCTCCGCCAAGACCTGTCCTTCATCCTTATCCCATGCATTTAATAACATAGAAAAATCGCCCATGGTTCGCACCCCCTTCCATAGGCCCCTTTACATTCTTGCTCATAGTTAGGTTAGTATCTTAGGTTAGAATTTAGGATAATACTCATTCTAACCATATTACACATAGATACTAACTTAGGACATTAACACATAGCCTAGGTCTAGGTTAGATTAACACTAATCTAACCCCTAGGTTAGGTTTAGTCTTAGGTTACTAATCATTTAATAATTCCAGTTAGGTCTGCATTCTGTACACTCAGAAAAAGACCTACATCATACCTTCTTGAACAGGGTTAGCTCCTGTTCTGCTGCAGAATCGTATGTAACCAAATTATTACCTGGTCCACGATCGAGACCTTCCAGATATACTTCCATATCGGGAACCAATTCATTTCACTTGATCAGCCTGAGTCATACTCCTGACTAGCTTATTAAATGCTTCTAGACCTTGCAATCCTGTTCAAGGTCTGTGATTTTAATTCATCATGAACAAACTTAAAGCATTACTTGGATCAATTCCACTGATCCAAGACTAGATCTTATAGATGGATAACTCTATAATTCATTCCGAGATCAGATTAATACTCAGATACAAAATGAAATAGATAAAAGAGTCTAACCATATTCTGACTCAATCAAGATCTGCAATCTGAAAGAAATTACAAGATACATATCAAGCATGATTTCTAAATCGAGAGAACACATCCTTTTACAAGAAATCAATCTAGTTAAACTTTAGCTAAACAATTAGGTACCTTTTAATAAAAATATGCCTAAAATAACTTTTACAAAGGTTTTGATATTACAAAATAACTTTTAACAAAACGTCATTACACATTCCATTGATCAAAAGTTTGATTAGCTCACCAGAGAAAAGTTAGAAAAGACCCTTGGAAACGAATAAATACTTACCACGTAAGCGAGAAGGCACTGTGAACAAAAGAAGAAGAAAGGATGCTAAAATAACTTCACAATCAGGGTCAAAGTCACCTAACAATCAAAATGGGAGCTCAATTCAACATTTGATGTTACGCAATAGGAAAGTATACAAAGGTAGAAGTCAAACCAAATGGAGCATTACACTAATACATGCCCTCTAGGCTACTTGTACACACCCACATTGCACATGTTGTCTTCATCGGAAAAATGGTTACGAGAACCCCCAATGATGATTTCAAAGTCTTTCCGAGAAGTTGTTCGAGCTCCAAAACCCACTTGCGGTGTATATTTGTAGCTTAGATAGCCATACATAGCTTCTCCTTGCATTTTTCTAGTTTTCCCTTTCTTTCGTGCTTGCTTGCTCGGCCTTAATTGTCAAAACCGCTGCCAGGCAGGGTGGTAGTCCCTGATCGATTTTTCTCGAATCTTTATGCATGAAATTTCATGCGACGATTCACTTAAGTTTTATTTTTGAACGCATCCATGAGCTGAATTTGCTAAAAATAGATGTGTTTTCTTGGTTTTCCTTGCTTCTTCTATTTTTAAATAGATTTAATGAGTAGAACTCCCCTTCATTGCCTTGTGCATGAAGTAATATTCATCTTCCATTCCTATATATTCCATGCTTGTATTCAAGCAAAGGCCCCGAGAATTTGTTGTATGTCTTGTATTGTTTTGCATACCCAAGCTCGAGTCTCTTGTGATATCTCTCTTCTACTTACATTGCATCCAGATTGCTTCCAAGCTACCATTGATCAAGTGCCATCCTCCTATTTTTGTTCTTGCATTCCCAATTCCTTGGACTCATATGAACACTCGGAGAAAGAAAGAGACAAATTGAGGGGACAAATTACTACACATCTGGATTTACCTCTGTTATGTGAATTCCAGGTTAGAGTTGTTGTTTGATCCCTTTTATTCATGCAATTTATCATTGTTATATCATATCAAATAGATTAGAAATCAATCTTCTTTCATTTACAAGTAATTAGTTAATTTCCAAGAGGGTTTAAATCTTTCATAGCAACCCCGGTGACGGATCTTCTTCTTCCTATCCCTGTGGGTTTGAAGGAGAGAATATCTGTAGGAGGTTGTCTACATATCATAGATTAATTGGAAAATTTCTTGTTTTTATGTTAGCATACACTCAACACAGGTGAATAACCACACCGGGTTATCTCGTTTGTTTAGTTTTAGTGTAGAAGTAGATTTGATTATTTAGAATAGAAGCAAATTGTTGTTTGTGATTGTGATATTTCAGTTTTGTGATTTTTTAGATTAGTTTCCTTTCAAGTATTAGCTTAGATTGTTAATTTCATTCAGTTTACATGGACACTTCAAACTAGATCAACACTTAGATCCAAGTTAGGAAAACAAACCATAGGGGAATTTATGCTACCCGTTCATAGCCTCTAAATCTCCCCTTTGCCAACTCACCTACAGGAGATCACACTACCAGATCTTAGTCACTGATCCTCCTATAGTTAGCCACACACATTCAACATCAGCTGCTCGGCATGACCTCGGGGGTTAAGTGTGGTTGAAGGTTGCATGTCAATTTTCATCCATACAAAATTGGTGAACCCGATGTGAAGGATTAATTCCTTCTTGTTTCCTTTTCTTTCATTGTTATTACCTCACCTCTCCATTTCTTCCCCTATTTTGGTAGGTATTTTATACTTTCTAAAATATGTCTAGAAGAGAGTTTGGTGGGCCATTTGGCTCTGATAGATATTACACCAACATTCAACCATAACAATCCCCTTCTCTTTTAAGGTGGGGTGACAATTACATAAGCAATGTTTGAACCTCCCCTAGTTCAAACCCCATTAGCTATGTAAGGATGGAGGAGGTTGATAAATCATTAAATATGCAACACAATCAACCCGATGTAAACCACGTTGTTATCACAAATGGAACAAGTTCTTACCATAGAGTCTTGTCAAGACCTCACATTGCCATGCAATCAATAGAAGATGATCTATTTGCACGAATAACTAATCCTCTTCATCAAATAGATGAGTCTTTGGATAGGATGAATGATACAACCTCTGAGATTTTGAATGTCTATCCTAAGATTCTTACTTTTGAGGAAGGCAAGAAGTATATATAACACTGAACAATTCATAACAGGGTATCATGAGCTGCTCAATCAAACCCTATGCCACAGGCACCCCAACAAGGGACTCAATCCTCTCCCAACGATCTCATTTCTACTTTAGTAGGGAGGATTAGAGAGCTAGAAAGTGCTCAGACTTCCACAACCAACACATGCAGTAGGGCAGAACATGGGGTATCTAGTTGACAACAAAGGATACATCCCTTCTAATGAACAACCAATGCAATATCCTGTACAACAAGGTTATCCAGGTGATCTTCTCATAGGATTAGACACACTAGGGATGGGTCCTCATCCTTATCAAGCTTATCCTAAGCAAGGGCTAGGCTGGAAGTGCATTCTTGAATACCGCCACAACAGGTAATTCAAGCGTTCCCATGTTTTACACCCGCTAGTCCATATCTTGGTACTATCCCATCTTACATGCATATGTACTCAAAAGATCCTGAGATGGACCCATACACCATTCATGCTCCCTACATTCCATATAAAGGGACCCCATATGTTCCCGTCAATGCTTATAATCTGACTTATCCAACTCCTCCTTCTCAACCTCCTCTTGAGGATCTTCAATGGTGGAATCATACGCAATGGCTACATACACTGAGTACTTAAAGGAGCCTTTTGAATTCATCATACGTGGTGTCATGCTTCCATGCCCATTGTCGGAACTTCCAAAATTTAAAGGAGAAGGAGAGCCAAATGATCATATCAAAGCCTACACTACTGCTATCAGGGAATTTCTTCCTTGGGACACTATAGTGGCTAAGATCTTTCCAAAGAATCTTGAAGGAATCACATTGGATTGGTATTACCGTATTCCAAAATATTCTATACATTCCTTTAAACAACTTATTTTTGAGTTCATCAAAGCATTCGACATGAACAAGTTGTTGCGTATAAGGATTAGGGAGTTCTTACACATTAGATAGAAGCAAGATGAATCGCCACCCATTTCATCCGAGAGATGGTGCCAAGTTCTCTACTCCTCTATTAGTGCACCTAACATGGACCAGATGGAACTCGTGACCTTTTTCTTCACTCGCTCAATCGAGAGACTAAAGAGGAAGTCCAAAAGTTTCCTTTCCGTAGTTATGAGGAAGTATTGGAAGGTGCGCTTCGGATTGACCAAGCCACTATTGATAGTGGGCATAAGACTTACGGTTCAAATGGGAAATTAGTATCCCCAAATCAAAATAATGCAAATTATCAAAACAATGGTGCCAACAACAAAGGACCTAAGGGTGTGAATCGCAATCATGGTGTTACCACGAATGGTATTCTTGATTAAACCAAGAACACTTTGGTTTCCCAAACAATGGAAACAATAATAATAACAACAACTTGGTAAATCAAAGAAGCCCTAACATTTTTTTGTCTATCAACATAGTTGATGTAAATACGTCCACCAAAAAAAAAAATCAAGCCCAAGGCCCAAACCAATATCAAAAATTTGGTCAAGGGGCAACAAATCGTGGTTATAACAATCAATTTCAAGGCTACACCGAATCAACAATAAAGCAAGATACTTATCAAAGGCCACACAATTACAAACCCTGACCTATTTTTGGTTTCCATAAGTTTCAAGGACATGATGCTAGATCTTGTCACGATTACAAAAAATTCTTACAAAGGCTCCACTGAGAATCAAAGACAACTCTTTATGGATATGTTCTTACTAGACCCTTAAACAAACTCGTAGTCTAACTTTACAATACTGTGGCTCCTCGGGATGCTAATGTGAGCATCTTTCAAGATTCTCTCCCTACACATCTTGAAATTTTCAAGTTGAATCCTCAGGGTACAAACAGGGGCATTCTTATAGGAAATAACAACCATGAAGCCTCAACTTCTGAAAACTCTCGGGTTGCTCCTAACCTTGGTTCAAACGATAATACAAAAATATTGGGATTAGTTGAGCTAGAGGTTGAGCCTGAAATTAATGCAACAACTCAGACGAAGGAGTACATTTCACAACCCCTACCCGATATTTCCTTCCCATAAGATGATGTTCCTACAATATCTAAACTAGTAGGAGCCTATGATTTGATATCGGATTTGAACAAGACCTTTTCTCACATTTTGTTTCTATATTTGCTGAAGAATTCACCTGCGCATCATTCTACATTGCTCAATGCACTAGGTCTTGGTCATCTAATCCATGTTATACCACCTCCTAGCACTCAAATAAATCATATTGAATTTGACATACATCCTCTAGGATATAATGATAGGGATATTGGGTTTGTTTTTATATAGATAAGATGCCATCTGATGCTGAAATTGCCCGAAGAGGTGATCCTACCTTATTTTTACAAGTCTGGGTTTATAACAATTGCATTAAGAGAGCCATGATTGATGATGGGGCTGCTGTTAACATAGTCCCCTTCTCTTTTCTACATAATTTAGGGTATGGGGAAACTAATTGCTCCTCGACAAGAAACATGTTACGGGGGTATGACATTCTTAAAGTGACCTTGATTGGAACCATAGTTATTCTAGTCATGCTTGGTCTAAAAACCATCTTGACGGAATTTTACATTATCGACAAGGAAATAAGTTATAACATGATCCTTGGGAGACCTGGATTCATCAAATGAAGGCTATCCCTTCTACCCTATTCTAAGAGATTATATTCCTCCATTTGGGGAAGGTATTCATTGCTCAAGGGGATCATAAGCCCTTCGATATACACTTAGAAAACCTCAAGAAGAAGAAATGGGTCCATACAGAGTATGAACTTCTTGCAAATCAATTGAACAAACCACCTCCATCGAAAGAGTTATTCCCGATCACCCCGAAATTCCAAAGTTGAAGTCATTGACCCAAAAACATTTGAGGTGACAAAGACAGATAAAGGTAAATCGATATCTATGGAAGCAGTGTCCACTAAGACCACAACAGAAATTATGAAACTCTTGGAGAGTGATGATCTGATCTTCCTCCCATTTGATTCATAGGGGATGGGTAGTCTTCTCGGTTTAGCATCACTTCCTTCGAAGACCTAGGTCAGTGTAAACATGGTAGAATTAACAAACAAAGAAGTGAAATTTGAGATTGAAATATTGCCCATAAAAACCATCTCTGAGGGTTGTTCTATTCTAAAACCAGGTTTCAACCCATGTGAGTATGAAACTAAGCTTTCCATATCCATGGGGAAAGGCCTCATCATTCACCAAGTGTCACAAGGAAACACAATGCGCTACATGGGAAATGAGGGTTTGAGCGGCGATAGTCGTGCTCACCGCACACCATGTCTTGAAAGCATGAAAAGGAGGTTCATGAAAGCCTCTTTGGAAAAATGATTTCATGATTGGACATATACACTTATAGGAAAAGGGTTGTAATTTTAAACCCGAGTGGTAGGACCTTGTCAAGAGAATGAAAACTTTAAGGATCATGGTTCTCCACTGTGTAATTTTAGGGGTGATGAATTTGATATTCGTTAAATTTCTTCACCTTAGACATCATGACATGTAGTTTCACCTGTATTTTCATATGTACATTCTTGCATCTACATTGCATTTTCATTTGCCACTCGTTCTATAAAATTTGTGATCAAGGGGCTCATTCTTATAACAATTTTTAAAAACTTATGAAAACATTGACAAAACATCCTAATTGTATCTCTTCAAATGCTCATGATATCATTAATTATTTCGAATCAATTTATCAATCCAAGCAAGATAAGACAAAGTTTTGACAGTAACCATACCAAGGCCTGCATACTTGGTTCTACTTTTGGTCTCTTTCTAGATTAGGTGTCTTTGCCCATGGTCTGTTCTAGAAGCTTCATGGTGTCGCATCTATCCCATATACATCTCTTTGGAAATAAGAACATTCTAAACATTTTTCCCAAATAAGTAAATCAATTGCAAATCAACAGAAAATTTTATTTTTACACATTTCTTTGCCCTACCAACCTTCGGTGTTGAGCTTACATCTCTTACTAGTGATGTAGGGTTGGGAAAGGAGGAAATGCCCTTACTCACTTATGCCTTGTCCATGGTGATAAGCCCATGCTTCCTACTGGTAGTATGGGGCAAGGTATAGGGGGTCTCTTTGACAAATCTGAAAGTCATAAACAATTAATTAAAATGTTGTGAAATATTAAGTCAAAAATAAAGTGAATTAGAAGTTCAAATTCCAAGAGGATTCAAAACCCTAAAAACCATATTTTTTCAACCAAGTGGCCATCTATGAATCTAAGTCTAGAAAATTGCAAAGCAATTCACATTCTAAACTATGAAGTAACTTGAGTAGAGTAAGGTTGTAGCATCCTAATTTGGTTTCACCCAAACCTTTGTCTATTTCTCATCACTACCGTTCAACAAACTCTCATAACTTGTGCCTTTTCTAACTCTTGGTGTTGAGCCCTTACATCTTACTAGTTGCATGGAGTTAGGGGTGGGGCAAGTGCATTTTCTTATTATACCACACTATTATCACGTTTTTTCAAAACAATATGAAGTGCCGGAAATTGTTCAAGAAGCTAAGTTTAAAATCACATCGTGTTTACATCATCATATATCAACATCATAAAATAAAAAAATAAAGCATTTTGTTATCATTCATACCTATTGCATTCATTCTAAAGCATTAAAAATGGAAGTTCTAAAATGTCTATAGTACACATGCAAGATAAACCAAAAAGAAATCGACTTAGATACAATGGAATATCGAACCAAAAATAGTATCTATATGTATATCATGGGTCAAAGTTTGTATACAATGGCATCATACACTTAGCATGGTCAAAACGCTCATAGGGAGCCCAAAATATACAAATAATCACACAAAGTATCAAAAATGGAGGCTTAATAGCCTATCGGTCCTGTGTGAACCCTTAGATGGTGCACGACCTCGCCTAGGGCTCCTCTTTGTGACTGCGTCGGTGATGTGAATGGATAGAATGGTGTGAGTGCCCATGGTGGCATCCGTTTCGTGCCTCACTACGTGAGTGAATACACCTCATCAACTACTCTGCAATCTCATACCTAGAAAATTGAGTACACAATGAAGTCATTATATCCACCACCTTCCGGATAGGGGTGAAGATGTTAGTATGTTAGCCAGTAGCTAGGGGCTATCTAGAATCAATAGTCAACTCGGCCCGTGTCTTCCCCGAAGGCATGAGTAAGGTGTTGATGCACACTGTCAAATAAGCTCTCGCCACTCATGCACAGATGCTACAAAGAGAGAACACAATAAGTTAGAAGGGGTACAACACAAATCAAAAGTAAGGCACTAAGCTAGAGTGTGTAAGTCAATAGACGAGTGAGTAGAGAGAAGTATCAAACTTACTAAGGGGCCTCTCCAAAATCATGGGCATGACGATGTCCCATCATGGACTCGTCATCTCTCTCTCCAAAGAGAGGAAGGGTCATCTCGAGGCTAAATTCTCTCACTCTACACTCGCTTCCTCCCGATCCGCTCGAGAATCTCCGAGTGTCATGCCACTCAGGGTCACTCTCCTCTCCCTGTGAGGGGACTGCCTCCTCATCATCCTCCCTAGTCTCCTCTCTGGTAGAATCCTCCTTATCACCTCCTGCGTACTCCTTATGATTAGATTCCACACCGATCGGCTCACTCTCCTCCCCACTGTGGGTAGGGGTAACCACAATCCTAAGTAAGGGTGCTCGAGGAGCACCAGCTACTCTCTGGCCCCGGACCACCTGTCTGACGGTGATGGGTATACCAAGAGTAACCACTATCCATCCCAGATCCCATTTGGGACCCTCTTATCCTCCTAAACTATCCTGTAAATTGGAATAATAGGAGGAATCATGTCTACATAGTCAAGGCCAAACTACTGAGGCACCCGATCAAATGGGTGGATTTCTAACCTCCCTTCCTGTCAATCAATTGGCTCATGGAGGAATAGGTTGCTACGGTCGTAACCTCCTCTCCTCATAACCCTGCCATATCTAAATAGGGAATCACAATCATATCAGCAATAACAAAGGATGCCACTGGCTGATGTGGTGTCCATAAAATAGACATCCCTGTCCACCGGCTTCTGAACAACCCTTGGGTCAAGTTTTGGAACACCTCTATTGTAGGGGGTAATATGCTCATACACCCAACTCATGACAAGAGTAGGGTGGCTCAAGGACTGCCCCTATAGTCATACCACCCTGTATAAGTCATGATAGGTGGTCCCTAAGATATCAATGCCCCAGGCATATCTCGACCATGCCCCTTAATCGTGTGATGATGGGGGCCTAGTAATATAGCAATGTGTCTCCTCCCTTGTCCCCGATCAGCCTCGAGGACAAGATACCCATGATCACCCTCCGAAGGACAGGAATGGGAGCAATAAGAATATATAAGACCCTAATTCCCTTCTTTGATCCGAGAAGAGACTGCAAAGCATCCTCGAAGTAAGTAGCTCATCATGTGATCTCATCGGTGAGACCCGGCAGCCTCAAGGCTAGTCTCCTCCCAAGAACCGGGAGCCCAAGGATGTGGAATACATCCTCCAGGGTGATAGTCCACTCACCTTTGTAGCCAAGAAACCAGAAGGTGTTCGGTCTATGTCTTAGTAAGAGAATAAGTCACACAAAATGTGACTACTAAAGAGTAACATGGGGCACCCGGGCTATCTGCCAGGATGTCTGCTCTCTATAGTAAGTCCATATCATCCTGTGTAAGCTAGCCTAAGATCCTGGGAGCCAATCACACTCCCACTCGTGACTCCATCTGATGTACTCCTCCTTCTTCTGCATTCACCAAAACATGAGAAAAGAGCAAGTTAGTAAAGGACATCATATAAAAACTCATAAAAAACGTTGCAAAACATAAAAAAGAAAAAAAAATTGAGATTTTATACAAGTTTTGGCATTCTATCGAACCGCCACCCGGTGTAGGGTGGCGGTTCCAAGCAGCCACTGCGCATTGCGTTGGGCGGCGGTCCCATGACTTCCACCCTACTTTGGGCAGCGGTCCTAGGCCACATTTCAAAACGTGCCTTTAGCCCTAAAAATGGAAAAAAATGCTAAAATTGACCATTTTGGATGAAATAAAAACATGCCCTATAGGCGCCCCCTAGTCACTCATTAGAAACCAAATTTTTGAAAACCATCCCCCCTAGGTAAACTTTTCAACATTTCAAATTTTAGGGTACAAAAACACAAAAGAGGAAATAACTAACATGAGAGCGCATTAGTTGGTCTCCGCATGTGGAGGCATGATCATGATCTCGACGCAGACGTGTGGCTATACTCTCGTCAAGAATGGTATCCATCAATCTAGAGCTCCAAAATAATCAAATTGACCAAGTTAATAATGCACAAATGAATTAGAAAATGAGTTTCCTTTGAATATATATGTTGTTTTAATTTCATTTTGAGTGTACTTGTCTCTGTGGGTGGAGCGTGGATGTAGGTATATTTCTAAATTCCCTGCGCAAATGGTAAGTCCTCTTGTTGTTTTGATTTAACATTTATTTTTGATATCTTATCTATTTGCACTTGAGTCTTTCTTTCCCTTTTATAGATAACGGGGAGTTTGGATGGTGACTTTTTGGCACATGGGCGTGTCGGGTATAGCTTATAATTCCCCATTTCGGGAACACCATACTCGGATTCCACATTTTATGCCTTCTCATGGCTAAGATGCTTTTCTGAGGGGGCAATATGTATGCACCCAGAATTTCACGTGTTGTACTGTCAGAAAAATGGTTACGAGAACCCCAATGATGATTTCAAAGTCCTTTCGAGAAGGTGTTCGAGCTCCAAAACCCACTTATGTATATTTGTAGCCTAGATAGCCTTACATAGCTTCTCCTTGCATTTTCCATTTTCCCCTTCTTTCTATGCTTGCTTTGGCCTTAAGTGTCAAAACCGCCCGCCTGCAAGCAGGTGGTAGTCCTAATCGATTTTTCCAGAATCTTCATGCGTGAAATTACATGCGACGATTCACTTAAGTTTTATTTTTAACACATCCGTGATCTGAATTTGCTAAAAATAGATGTGTTTGCTTGGTTCTCCTTGCTTCTTCTATTTTTAAATAGATTTAATGAGTAGAACTCCCTCTTCATTGTCTTGTGCATGAAGTAATATTCTATCTTCCATTCCTATATATTCCATGCTTGTATACAAGCAAAAGGCCATGAGAATTTGTTGTATGTCTTGTATTGTTTTACTACCATAATCTTGCTAGGAATTGCAAATCCAAGCTCAAATCTCTTATGTTTTCTCTCTTCTACTTGAATTATGTCTAAATTGCTTCCAAGCTACCATTGCTCAAGCACCATCCTTTTGTTGTTGTTCTTACATTCCCAATTCCTTGGACTCATATGAACACTCGGAGAAAGGAAGAGACAAGCGAGGGGGAAAATTACTACACATCTAGATTTACCTCTGTTATGTGAATTCCAGGTTAGATTTTTGTTTGATCCCTTTTATTCATACAATTTATCATTGTTACATCATATCAAATAGAGTATAAATCAATCTTCTTTCATTTACAAGTAATTAGTTAATTTCCAAGAGGGTTTAAATCTTTCATAGCAACCCCTGGTGATGGATCTTCTTCTTCCTATCCCTGTGGGTTTGAAGGGGAGAATATCTGTAGGTGGTTGTCTACATATCATAGATTATTTGGAAAATTTCTTATTTTTATGTTAGCATACACTCAACATAGGTGAATAACCACATCGGGTTATCTCGCTTGTTTAGTTTTAGCGTAGGTTAGATTTGATTATTTAGAATAGAAGAAAATTGTTGTTTGTGATTGTGATATTTCAGTTTTGTGATTTGTTTAGATTAGTTTCCTTTCAAGTATTAGCTTAGATTGTTAATTTCATTCAGTTTACATGGACACTTCAAATTAGATCAACACTTAAATCCATGTTAGGAAAACTAACCCTAGGTAATTTACGCTACCCGTTCATAGCCTCTAAATCTCCCTTTGCTAACTCAGCTACCAGGAGATCACACTACCAAATCTTAGTCAGTGATCCTCCTATAGTTAGCCACATACACTCAATATCGGCTGCTTTGGCACGACCTCGGGGGGTCGAGTGCGGTTGAAGGTTGCATGTCAATTTTCATCCGTACAGCTACCTAGAAAATATCCCAAGGATTGATTGCTAAGGGAATACATCCTAACTAATAACAAACCTCCACTATGCACATAGGAAAAAGAATAAGTCTAAATGAGATTTAGTTCCCATATTTATTTTAAGGGGGTCTTGCCCCTATGCTAACTAAGAGATTGATTTAGGTAAGAAAGAGTCACAATAAAAAAATAAATAGGCTCTTTAATCACAACAAGAGTGTTTAAACACATTACAAGAATATATTTCTCAACTTTCCATAGGAAAACACAACATAGATCCTTTTAAACACTACTAGAAAGGGTTAAACAAGGAAAATGAATGACCCAAGAAAACACTCTTCTCCTAGCACACTGAAATAGGTTACAATCCTACACTCAACCACTACTATAAAATCATGATAAGGTTCGCAATTAACACAAGAAATGATACATAAATCCAATTGGTGACCAAAATGGGTAACGGGTTAATAGGTGATACTCGGGTTTAGTGGGCAGTCTAAGCATGAAAACAAGTGGTTGGTCCTAGAGGTTTTATAAAAATAAAGAGGTTGGTTTTAGAGGGAACTACCCTAGAAGATGGCATTATCCTTAGTGCACACTCAACAATCAAACCAAGGGGGAAACAATATGTGTCAGGATAAGGTAAACTAGGTCATCCCTGATTTATAGGTTTATGACAATGATAACAAGCATATGGCTAAGGAAACCACACAAACTTGGCTCTTATTTGCTTAAGTTAGGAGGTGCAATTAAGCGTAAGAATAAAATAAAATTTGTTAATGATTACAATTCAGAGTTTATAAATTGATAAGTTAGTTTGTGATGTTTTCTTGACCAATTACCCCATTTAGCATGACTTCGTTAACTTTTCAATTTACCTTACATTAATTTACAACTTAATATAATTTGCATCCCAACAACTCAGAAGGTTAAACTATCAACATAGGTTGAGATTAATAGGGTATATTTTTTTGACACAAGACGATAGTTTCCTTTATTCCACTTGGGAACTCTTTACTTCATCAACTTGTTTACAACATTGTATATAATTATATGTATATATTTTTAAAACCATTATAAGGATTGTAACATCCTATTATGCATAGCTTTACATTATTACCCTACTCTAAAAGGTTTTACTACTAAAATTTATCACTTGAAGGAAAATTTTACCGTTCCCCTTTTAAACTATACAAGGTTATGTCAATTCTAACTTTGCTGCACAACACACGATCCAAAAGTGGAAAAAGATTCTATTTAAATTTGACTAGGGAAAAAGAAGGTAACAAAAATTGTCAAGAAACGTTATACTCTTTTTTAAGATTGCTAGAATACAATAAAAAGTACTCAAATAAAATTAGAGATCGATTTAAACCATTCACAAAATATTTTACAAGTTTTGTTACAATTTGGTTAAGAGAACCTTACTTCAAAATATAGAAAACCTCATGGCAATAAGCCCTCCAAATTCTCTCCAAACACCATTATAAGATCTACAATACATTAATCATTCGTATAGGGAAATTCATAATAAAAATGAAGCAACTTAAATAGGTTTTCCTTTTTCTACTCGCAAGAACCATCTGCACAATTATTATCTTGAGTCGAGTTCATGAAACACGAGCATGATAAATAATACACATTGGAATAGAATGTTACCATTAAAAATATCATAAAAATAACCTTCTATTTAATGAAAAGGTTCAAATCTCTAAAACACTAACTCTTTTAATCAAGCTAAAATTTTCACAATGTCAAACTAAGAAGGAAGTCATCTATACCAGTTATAAACCTTGTCTCTAAACGACATAAGTTAAACAATAATTCAAGTTGGGTCCATTGGCCTTATAAGTTGGAAAACAATGTAGAGTGTATAGGGATTTCAATCATTTAATCATATAGATTATATGATTAAAATCAATACCCAAACCATCAATCAATATTACTTTTTTCTACAAATTACTTCACACATTATACTATTAAAAATGAAGGCTAACAAAATGTCAAATAAGTCAGAATAGAGTGTTGAGTGTATTGGGATTTCAATCATGTAATCATATAGATTATATGATTGAAAACTAATACTTCAAACCATTAATCAATAATATTTTATCACTCTAGTAAATGCAAGTATCATAACACCTTATGATCATAAGGAATACCATTGTTTATAATAGCAGTGACTATACCTACTAACAAGCTAGCATAACTTAGATATTCCGCTAAGATTCTTTCCACCTCATGATATATTCCCAAAATGATAAAAAAAAGTCTTATTATTCATATATAGGCTATTGAATATTTTTACCTTCTAAACTTTATTAAGGAACTGGCACTATATTTGACCATCTTACTAATGTGGGATAACAATTTAGTGTAATTCAATACCATCATAACATGAGATATAATAAGATAAAAAAATCCCTTTACCTAAAACTCACTGAAAATGCTCAAGTCACGAATTCACCTTCAAGAAACCAAATCACAAAGAGTACAGGTATTATAAAACATCCTTCCCTTAATGAATAAAGAATGGTGTGATTAGAAAGGTTGGAATAAAGAATGAAGGAATGAAAAATTGGATGAAAGAATTAAAGAATGGGGGAAATGAAGAAGAATTTTTTTATTTTTGAAGGAGTGGGAAATCCTTTCTTATATCGGCCTCAATATTTTCCCAGGCATCAACCTCTCTGCGCTTGTGGATAGAGGTCACCTACTAGGTGCTCACCTCCTCAAATATTAGCTCATCCCTTTCACATTCATCGTATCAAAAATCCCTTCCAATTTTTTCAAAATCATCAAGCACATCCATCCTCACGGGTGATATGTGAATATAACTCCTTCGACTGTTTTTGAGAAAACCCTACAAGGTCTTGATAGCTTCGATATCTTCTCCACCTCATCCAAGGTCTTATCCCATTACGATCTATTCCCCTTATTCTTCTCCTGAAACTCCTTGAGTTCCATTCCATGTGTAGCAACTAAAATGCTTGCTACTCTATCTCTATCAGTGTAATTGTCATAAATAGCTTCAATAATTTGTGCAACGACCTTTACATTGGCGAAGTTTGGTGTCTTGAGCGACGATCTCCACAACCTTTAGCTTTTCCTCCTCCTGGTATGTCAATGCATCTTCTTCTTTCTCTAAGGTGAGTGGCCACCTTTACATTGGAAGGATGCGAGTCAAATCCTTTGGGTACTATAAGGTCAACTCATACTTTTTCTCGGGCGGTGCTAGGTTGGGATGCTTTAAGACAATAATATCTGTAATCATTTCAATTTTATTATATACTTTGCATACCCTTTCCTTTTCCTCTTTTAGCTCACGCCTTAATTGTATCACGATCACCTCTTCTTACTTCAGGTCCTTTCTCTTTTCAATGAGCTCCTCCTCCTTCTTCTCCAATTCCCCTTATAGGAATATTACCCTATCATTCCTCCCAAAAATTCTTGCCTCAACCTCAACTGAAACCTTGTTGAGTGCATTATAGACTTGCTCATCCAACCAATGCTAAGCATTTACCAGGGGGTTTATTCCTTTTGCCCTTGGAATCTTCAGCAGTGCCCCTTGGCTTACTTCGAACTCAGGCTCATTGACATGGGACTCAAATTCCCAAGATAACATCTTCTAGTTCATGGGTATGCACCTTCTTTATCAAATGAAGACATTACCAGGAGTTGTTATGTTAGCACGGTGCTCTGGAAGTGCGCGCATAACATCTTGCTTGGATCATTAATATAACCCATTCCCTATAGTTGTGCTACCACTAGGCTCTTCCCACCTTTTTGCACAACCTTTGGGAAGATCACAGCAATATTGGGATCTCCACCCATGTTACCATACTCCTTACCAACACTCTCTCCTTCCACTTCCTTAAGCAATTCATCATGCTACACTCTACTTCCTACTCAACCAAGTCCTTAATGATGCCAACCACTTTTCTCTCCATGGCCTCCTCTATTTCTCTTTGGTGAGGCTTGGGGTCCTTTGATATTTATTGTTCACCTCTTCGCTCACCCCTTTTCCTCGAGTGCCTACTTCCTCCTCGCCATCCTTCTCTTTATCTCTCTCATCCTCGAGTTGTGCACATCGAGACCGGATGGTCTTGAGCTTCTTCGTGATTTTCATCATATTTTTTTACTATATAGGCCTCCATGCTCTCCGTTTCTTTTGAGTTTTCCTTCCTGCTATCTTTTGCCTCTTCTAACTGGTGATTCTAGTATATGCGACACTTCATTTTTTCTCTTGATAGGTGAATCCCCTTGGTGATTCTTCTTGTGTGGGAGGATCCTCTTACTCTAGCGCCTCTTCTTTTGGATTATTTTTTCCTAAGCGAGGACTTCTTCCCTGTGCATGTAAGTACTTGGCTTGGCGCTTGTCTCGGCGCACCCACAGATTGTGTTGTCTGCACACTTGGTGCCTTCTTCTCATGCACTTCCTCTCTCTCCCTCTTTCTTGGTGCGACATCATTCCTTCATGTGGGGTCTTCTAGAATGGATATTTCATTCTCTAAGTAGGCATTATTCGAAACTTTGGCCTAATGCACAAGTATACCCTTGTTGCAGTTCTTCTAAAAATTTACAGCGTCAAGGGTTTCATCATCTATACTTCGTGGGAGAAATATTTCTCCACATATGTGTGCCTCTTGGGGTATATGAGCTTTATGTGTAGTTCGCGATGGTATTGGTCCACTTCACTAAATTCAAACCTTATCCTTTTGGCTTCCTTGAAGCGATTGACCCCTTACTTGAAATATTACGCAATGAAGGAAAATGACAATTTGCATCGGGCTCTTAGTCCCATCCACCAATGTGAACCTGCCAATGCAGAAATGTTGGTATATAGAAAACTCAACCTCTCCATCTACAAGCACAGGAAAATGTTTAGGTATTCTCCACTCTACCCCAAATGCATCACGCATTCACTTATACCATTTCTCTAGGAATGCCTTATGGGCGGTCATCATGGTATCGCAAGTATACTTTTCAAACCTTTTTGCGGGTGAGGGATCTTCATCTGGATACTCCCATATGAACTTCTCTGGCCCATCGAGCACTCCAATCTCTGAGAAGAATATGGTGTGAAGAATATTTATGAACATTATCTTTTCTCTTTCTTGCACGATGTTGATGATCTCTTTGCAATATAGGTGGACAAGTTATAGATGGTTCCTTCTAAAATTTTTTGGCATACATTCAACCATGCCTTGTTTACTTGTGTCCACCTTTCTTGACCATTTAGCTTGGTAACCAAGCGCGGAAATCCTCATCACGGGGTCAAAGATATCTACTGATATAAAAGTAGCGCGAACCCTTTTTGTAATCATAAGCCTCCACAGTCTCCTTGATGGCCTCCTTATCCTCCAATTCATCATCTATGGAGTCCCCTTTGTAAACTAGGATAGTAAAATTTGATATGAGTTGAGGAGTTATGTGCATTTTGCAGCCTAAAAATATAAGCGGTCTTCATGTACATGCAAAATCAACCACTAGTATAACCGCTCGGGCTTGCCAAAATAGGGAAACTCATATAGTTGCAACAACCCAGCCATACCCAACTTCACCTTCACCTCATTATTGTAGATTGGCATTCCTTATAGTGTCCTCTTCTTAGTTGGATGAACCAATTCCAATGTCATCTCCTTCTCTTTGGTACTCGTGTGATGATTAGAGTCACTCATGGAAATCTTCGACATGTGATACCCATTCCTTCCCTAACAATACTCTATCTGGAGTCTGTATCTCTGCATACCACTCCTCATTAAAAATAGTGGCAATAATTTTTTTTCCTTTTCCCTTTCCCTTCTTTGGTGAAACGATCACCTTCTTTGGTGCCATTTTTTACTTGTTGGGTAAACCATTAATTCGTCTTCCTTGCTCTACTTCCTTACCCTACTCAATCCTATGGCTCAACTCGCAAAAGAATCCTTGTGCCCTATTGGGCTGAAAATATGTCGGTGGGAAGATCTATGGATAGGCGAGCCAACGGTGTGCGAGGCATAGCCCTCTTTGAGACAACAAATTGAAACTAGTTTATTACTATTCTACGGCGGGAATCTGCGCAAGTCCTCTGATATTCTACCTTCGGGGTTTGGGATCTCATCCCAGTTGGGGTATTTTTGACTGTGAGTAGAAAGGAACAAGAGGAAGAGAGGAGATAAGATAGTTCTAAAGGAGAAAATAAATGAATTCCAAAGCAGAAAGGTCAGAGGGTTTATGTTTTGGGATTGGTAGTAAACAGAGCCAAACCTATTTGCATAAATGAACAAAGCAATACTGATGAGAAAATGACAAAAAAGTAGAGATAGATCTAACAGAATAAACACATAGATCTGACATAAGAAAGGTCTGATGCACATAACACATGTATTCAGCACAAAGTCTCAATATTTGTATTAATGTTTTCTTCTATTACAAAAAGTACAAAGCCTTTTCTTCTCACTTCTATTTTTCATCTAAAAAATGTCCACACCACGAATACAACAAGTATTCAAGTATATATAGAAGGAGAAGGAGAGAGAAGGCAAAAAGAAACCAACAACTAATTACAAAATATCTAAAAGTCAACAGATTGACTTTGGGGCAACTTGGTGGATGACAACATCCCATGGTGCAACATGGATGATGTCATCATTTGTGTCAACATACTTTTAAATATTTTACAAAAATGAGAAGAAATCCAAGAGGAGGAAGGCTATTCATCATCGTCCCATGGCTAGAAAGGAGTATCCTGCTTCTACTCAGGAGAGGCAATGTGGAATTGGGCCCGGTACTCCATGAATTTGTTGATCATCGGCTGGAGTTGATCCTAGGCAGGACCCTTGGTGTGATCACCGATGACTTCACAAGTCTCTCATTCATCTCTGAGTTTTTCGGGAGCTTGAAGTATTCATTACCTACCTCCATCAGGTATCCCACAAAATCACGGTAGGCAGAAGGTTGTTGATGGATTCTGCGTCAAAAGTAGCTTCTGGCCCTAACCCTTGCGAGACGATCTCTTTGAAGAGCCGAATGGTTTCATCTACCTTCCTCAAGGTGTATGATGGAGTGAGCAAGCCTGGAGACATTCTTAGGAAAATTTTCTCCATTTGATGCATTGCATCCAAGGCTTCCTCCTTGACTTTTCTATCTTCTCCAAGACAAATTCCATTTGATCGACCCGGTAGTCCAAAGCAGCAAGGACTTTGTTGGGTGCTCTAGGGTGATCGAAGACGTCGAATTTAACTAAATCATCGACTGAGTAGTCGAGCATCTTTTAGAATGTCTCATGTTGCAACCTAGCATGGTCCAACTCTTCATAGATAGGTCCTGCAATTGCCTGGAGTTCCTTGTTTTCTTGATCAATATTTTTAAATAGCTCGGTGAACTTGAGGATTACTTCCTCACTATATTTGAGGATCTGGTCTCTCTAGGTGGATACTGCCATGCCTTGTTCACCAATCTTGGCGTATTCATTTATCTTTTCCTAACTAAGGGCCTCAGGAGTTTCAGTGGCAGTTGTAGGAGGTGCACTACCCATTTTCTATAGGGCTTGGAGAAGATGTTTATTTTGCTCTTTTAGTATCCTCTTCTCTTCCTTTGCTTCCTAAAGCTTCTTACAAAGGGCATCCACTGCAGATAGGGCCTCTCCTTGTAGGCTCTCAAAGGATGTTCCCATTGTGACCTGTGTCACTGTATAATCTATAGGAGACAGATCCTTTTTGTCCTTTGTGGGATCAGGATACGCGATCTCCATTACTCTTTCACCTGATGCACTCTGAGAGAAGCGGGTTATTGGCTTTTGCTTTTTAGCTCCTTTTGTTGGAATGACGGTGAAGTCCATAGGTGCGATGGGAATTTCCTCTTGTCTTTGGCTCGGTGTTGGGAAATCCATGCTTTGGACTTAAGGGAGTGGGACCAGCGGGAGAAGAGGGAATGGAGGAAGAAGAAGGAGCAACTACTGATGTACTTGGGGAAATGGGTTGAGACACCTAGCGGCGGCATTGATAAAGAAGCCAAATCTCAAACGCTTATAGGGGTAGGAGTTACTTATAGGAGAGGAAGCTGTGGGAGCGGAAGGGAGTTGAGAGATGAGGGAAAAAATACTTGGGGACACCTTCGCGAGGGAAGAGAAGATGGAGGAAGGTGAAGGGGGAAAATTAGAAGACGGGGAGAAGACACAACTAAAGGAATGGTTGGTTGAGTGACATGAGGAGGGGAAGGAGGAGTAGGAGATGGGACGGAAGGAACTTCAATAGTTGCAGCAATGGCAACATCCTGAGTGGATGTGCCCATTGGAACACTTACCACCTGCTCTTTCTCTGGAGATACTAGGGTTATAAAGCTATTCCTGGGCGGTGAAAGGAGGACTCTTGGGAGCTTTCTCTTGAGTAGCACTTGATTCCCCTTCCTTGTCTTTTCCTTTTCCCTTTGGCAAATGCTTCAGCCTGGCAGGTGCATTACCTAAGGGAGACGTGGTGAAGTCTACCCCAAGGTAGATGAGACCATTAAACCTGCACCAATATTTCGTGCACTGCAAAGTGCCCTTAACCCTCTCCTCAATAGTTTGAGGTGCCTTTGCTCTGTCTATCTTAGAAAATGGCCAATTTTCCCCATCGTATCTAGATAGACCTGATCAACTTCTTGATCAGTCATTTGGAAACCTTTCGGGACAATGGCCACACCATATTGAATAATTTCTGCTAGGGCCAGGTGGGAGTGATCCTTTCTCCTGAGCTCAACCTCATGATACAGATCAATGTAGATATCCTCGATCTATGGGATGTGGATTGGATCAAGCTTTGCCCTAGGGAGACAGGTTGCGTGGTCAAAGGTCAACCTTTTTGGGAAATTATGCTTTAAGTTAAGCAACTCCAATTCTACAAACATTTCCCAGGCCTTGGTGTGAGAAGTGCAGGTGTACCTGCCCACTGTGAGGGGGAATGGAGTTTCACCCTTCTTCCTTTTTAGGAACTTCTCATGATATGTGATGAGCTATCTGGACAGCTCCAACAGGACCAGCTTAGGGCCTACATATCTTAGTGACTTGGTGGGCTCCCCTAAGAAGTTGTTGGCTCTAAGATAAGTAAAAGTGGGGAATTGCGTAAATAATGCCCCCACTTCTCTGTTGCAGTTATTATGCTCTTGGTCATCTGATCGTGAGTCATATTGGGCCTCAATAGGTAGATGATGCCATAGAATAAGGCATCTTTGATCTTTCCAGCTGTGGGATGCCATTTTCTAGTTTCATTCTGGATAATATTCATATATTTTCACTTGGAGCCATAAACCACATAGAAGTTCATGTACAACCTCCCCATTGTTGAGAGTTGTTGGAGCTACTCGAGAGATGGTGCTTGCTAATGATCTTTGCCCACTCAAAATGTTGATTAGACACACTTTTGTTCATTGTCTCCAGATACTTGAGCATCCACTTATGGAAGTAATGGGTGTCAGGAAGCCCAAATACCCTACTCAGGAAGGTTATGGTGTCTCTCATCTCTTCGAGAAGCCCCTCCGATGAATAACTTTGGGGCACACTGGTTATTACCTTCTTATTTTTTATGTACACTTCATACATCAATTGCATGCATTTGTCTTCATTTTCATCCCATGCCTTTATGCAATCTTCTCGGCTTCTTACGCCACAAAGTGCGGTGATGGGGAATAACTAGCATAATTTCAAAATGCCGGGTAGTGAGGTTGATTACAACCTCACCCTTTTCATTCTCAACACACCTCGTATCCTTATTATAACAACCATCCACTACCATCATGAATTCATTATTCACCGTGCCTACGGGAATTCCCCCAACAAAGTGTAGACCACTGCTAACCAATTTTTCCATCCAAGGACTACCTATGACCCTTCTGGTTCTGGCCCAAAAATCTTCCATGTCAATGTGGCCAAGTTCAGCATCCCTAATGTCTAAGTCACATTCTGCATGGGACTCGGGCATCCTGACCCTTTGATATTTATATTTCATTTCTTCCTCTGTGAGTTTGGCCTTACCCTTAGACTTGGTCAGCCTCTTACTTGATGAAGACATATGTGATTCCAAGTTCAGCAGACTGATTTGCAAGAAGAAGAAGGTGAATTCCAACATAGAAGAGCCATGTTAGCTATTAGATTATCCATCAAAGCTTTGTAGAAAGAAGAGTTAGCAATTTTAGAAGCCTCTGGGTGCAGGGCGCAAGTATACTGTAGGCTACAGGGTCAGAAAAGCAAGGCACACTGATGCAGAGTGTTGTAAGGAAGAAAACAATGCCAAAGGGTGCAGGGCACAGGTATACTACACATAACATTCAGTGTTGATGTAGAAAAATTTGTGCCTACACCATTGTGTAAGGTTTAAAGTCAAGGCGTAAATAATTCTTGTGTTGCTGATGTGGTAGGATGCGCCTTGATGGCGCAGATATGGAACGTGTTGCAAAGATTTTTGGTGTGCCAAAGGGTGTGGGATTAAATGGTGTATCACTGACTTGAGGTGTGCCAATTCTTAGCCTTTAGTGCGGCACGAGATAAAGGTTGCATAACATTCAGGTGTCGATGCATGCGGGATTACGTTTTCACCTGTGTTAAGATTTTAAGAATTTTAAAGGGCGCGAGGAGGTGCATCTTTGCCGCAGAAAGGACAGTGTTCCCTTTGGCATGACTATGTTTTATGCAGCGGTGTGTTTGTTTGCGCAAGGAGAAAGCCATGGGTTTGGATTTTTGATACTTGAGATTTTCTCTTTTTTGATGGTTTTCGAGTTTTTGGCCTCTTTAATATAGATATGGACAAGTAAGGAAGAATAGAGTAAAGAGGATCTGGATCATTTTGAGACAAAGCTCTCCGAGGCCGTAGATCTGGGAGGAGGGTGAAACTAGTTTGGGGGAGCCTCTTAGGTTCATTTGTTTATTTTTAAACAACCACAACCTCTGGAAACAACACAGAAAACCAACAAACAAAAACCACAAGAAAAGCAAGGACCACTTACCGAGGAATATATAGAATGGAAGAAATGATGTGGGGTCCACGAATGTGATGTAAAGTGACACGAGGATGATAGGAGCGCGCAGTGCGAGAGAAAAATCTTTTCACGTTTTACAATCATGAAAATGACAGTTAGATGCACCTATATATAGCAAAGGCGTAATAAATGCACCACCAAGTTTTTCAAAGGGCACACCAAAACATATGTCAACATTAAAATTTTTGTGCCAAAGGCACATATTTGGAAAGTATCGTTATTGATTTTTAGCGCCTTGGCACACCGATCGAAGGGTGCAACATTTTGATGTTGATAGGGTGGCGCATGTGCCTGAAGCGCTTGATTGAGAAGGGCACATCATGGCAAGGCACAAAATTTTTGATGTTCGAGAGGCAAATGGTGTGCCAAAGAAATAGAAGAGGGCACAAATTCATTTGATGTTGCATGAACAAAATCTACGCTTGACCAAAAAGGACCAAAATGACTAAGTTCAAAAACTAGAATTTCTAGAAAGGGATTTTATGTCAATCGAGCGCTGGGGACCTTAACGGGAACAAAACAAAATTTCGGTATGGTTACTTGAAAAATTTCCCTTGTCAATTTTACAGGATAACATGCCCTAGCCGCAAAACCTAACTTAGAAAACTTCTTCCACAAAACAGCGTACTCCTCATAAAATTTCTTCCCTAAGCCCATGTACTCCTTTCACTTTGGTTTGCGAGATTCACCCTAGTCACGCACTCAGATCTCTATGATTATTTCTTCATGGATTTCCTAGTTCACAAGATTTCTTCAAAATCATAATAACAATGTAAATAATGATGTTCTCAAGTTCATATTTATAGATTTTTCCTCCTTTCCAAAGTAATAAATTTTATACCACCTACTAACGTACTTAGCATTAAATGTGGATTTTTCCACTAAAGCTAACCTTAAGCGCCCTTACCCACGTGCCCAATCTGTGTAAAAATCCTCTACAACCTTATGGTGCGCAAAAATACTAAGCGACCAAAGACTCTTACACGCACATCTGCAACGCCGAAGGAACTTCTTGTCCTTTACTGATTTTTTCCCTTGCCTACCTCATGGTCTTTGTAAAGCCTTATCTTGACACCAAAATTTCCTGTTCACCTTTTCCCCATACACATTCTCAACCTTACACGCTTTGTATCCTTCAACCGAGGCCATTTAACATACAACTTCCACTATCATCTTATACTTCACTTCGCACTACTCCACCCCACACTAAAACGTATGTGTGGTCCTTTGTGCATACATAACCTTTTGAAAGTAATAAGTGGTTATCAACACACTGAGGCACAAAATAGAACAAACAAAAAGGAACAAGCAATGGGAAAGGGAAACATAGGGAAAGGAAATGCATTAAGGGAAATCCTAAGCTACCGGAAATCTTTGCCTTATTTACAAACACAAGGAAGACTTATTTATAGTAGGGCTTCAGCCTACTCCCATTGAAATGGCCAGGTAACCTCATCCCATCCAGCGCTTATAACTATCATGCGCCTGACTTAAGGATGTATGGCCCCAACCAATGGAATTTTAACTCCCGAGTGGTGGCATAGAAACTTGGAATCATACAACAAAACTATCTTCCCAACCTCAAATTGCTTGTTTTTGATATTACGTTCATGTCATGCCTTTTGTCTAGCCTTTTAGTCTTCTAACTCCATCTAGAAAGTGATCACCTTTTGTCTAACTATATTAAATTATTGATTCTCTCCTCAAGCGCTTGTTCATCATTCTAATCCTCCCGTGTGCGCTACACACAACGATGATAACATGAATTCAACTAGAAAAATAGCCCCGTGCAAACACCAATTAAAATGATATGGCCTTGTTCAACCTCTTATAGGTTATCTGTATGCCCATAGTAGACGGTGGATACCTTGTCATCCCAATCCTATCTTCAAACATCATAAATATTGGTGAATGTGTGACGTATTATCTTGTTAAATTCCTCGGCAGGTTCCATTTACTTGGGGATGATAGAGGGTAGTCTTGTAATGGGACACCATAAACACTTTGTTTACAAAATCCTTAGCATTTCATTTAGGAAATGTGTACCCCTATCGATTGTCAAGATTAAATGACATCCATACTGTTGAATATGTTCTCCCATAAGAATCTAGCATTTTTGCTACAGTGTAATCCCTTGTAGGTGTTGCCTCTACCCATCTTGTCAAGTAATCAATGCAAGTCATGATATAGCATGAGACAGTCCTTCACACGGCATGTGAAATTGGTCCTAAAAAGTCAATTGCCCATTTTTCAAATGGTTCAGCATTGGCTATCGGTCACAAGGGAATTTCATCCCTCCTTCCAGGTTTTCAAGGCACGCAATGGTCATGAGGCCTTGCAAAACTCAATATAATCTGGGAGATACTTTCCCACTAAAGCCTTGCTAATAGAATATTCTGCATGGTTTCATTTCCTTCATATCACCCTCCTGCAATCCCACCATGTGCCTCCTCCATAATTACAAAATGCTCATGTTTTAACACACATCGGCGTAGATCATCATCATGGCCAAACTTTTACAAATATCTGCTAACCGATTATATAGGGTGTGGCGCTAATAGCCAACTAATTCCTCTCCAAATCCTTCATTCCTTTCGGTGCCACACCCATTTTAAGAAATACTACAATATCTTCTAAGTCTTAGGGCGTGCGTCGTAACCTAAATAGTTGTATGTTTGGCATGGTATCCTCAATGCTCTACGTGTCCTCCCTTGAGTCAATCCTTGATAAGTGGTCAGGTCCTGAATTACTCTTTCCTAGTTTTACCACCACTTGAACTCAAATTCTTAAAATAATAGGACCCACTGACATATGTGCCCTTGTAGAATAGGCTTGTTCACCAAGTACTTCAATGCCATGTGTTCTATATAGAATATGAAAGGTGTCGCCATGCAGATCTTTTCATCTAAACTTATGCAAGCGCATAGATCATTGTGATGCCTCACACTTGATAGTTGTGTAAATCTACTCTTTGCTTATGTCAACTTCCTACCGGAAAACACAAGGGATGATCAACAATCCCTCACTAGGTTGTGCTAGTATTGCTTTAATGGTTTTCTGAGGCAACCAAATGCACATAGAAGGGTTTATTCTAAAAAGGAAAGCATAGTATGGAAGCAGTAATAGTCCTATCCTTCAAAGTGTCAAATGCCTTTTGTTGTGCCTCTCCCGGTGAAAGGCACTTTTGTGCTTAAGAAATTCCTCCATGGGCATAATGATCTTGGAATACTCTTTAATAAAAAATTTATAGTACCCCATATGCCCAAAGAATCTACGCACTACATTGTGATTGGTAGGCTCTCCCAATCCCACAATAACTACAACTTTGGCGGGATCCACTAGAAAGCCTTCCGACATATAATATGTCCTAACAGGGTTCCAAATGGAGTAGTAAAGACACACTCCTTAATGTTGAGGATATCCTCAACTGCCGAAATCTTTCAAACATCAGCCTCAAATTTTCACAATGGTATTTTACTAGCCCTAACACAGTCTAGTCATCGATGTAGACTTGAAGAAATTTATGAATGAAGTCTTGAAATGTTTGTACCACGATGCATGAGAACAGAACAGTGCATTATTCAAATCGAAAGGCATGATTTGTGTAGGAAAAGGTTCCCAATCGGTGGAAAAATATGTCTTCCTCTGGTCTTCCTTTGTAATCCTAACTTGGTGATATCCTGAGAATGCATCCATGAAGGAATAGACCTCATGTCCTGGCTACTCCTTCCATAATTTCTTTAGTGAAGAAGGTTGGAAAAGTGTCGATGATACATACTACATTCAAGTCCCCGTAATCAACACAAATCCTTATCCTTCTTGATATTGATGACCATTGGGCTTATACACTCTCGATTCTTCAACAACCTCAATGATGCTTGAAGTGATCATCTTATCTATCTCCTCCTTGACACTTACACATAAGTTCAGATTCATTTGATAAGGTCTCTTCGAGAATCAGTGCAAACCTTCCTTCAACTTGATCCTTATCTCCCTAAGGAATGTTGGATTCCTTTGAGTTCATAGTACCCACGTGGGAATAAATCCTGAAACTCACATAGTAAATCAATGATCTTTGAAACTTTTTTTTCGACCAATAGTCTCCAATGATAGCTTCCTTAGGTTCTGTCTCTGACCCAATGTTAACCTTCTTTGTTTTCAAGGGTTCATGGTAGGCGTGCACTCACTCATCAGCACTATCTATGACTTCATGTGTACCTTCATAATGCTTAACATCAAGGCTCTCCATTTATTCTCCATATATCACGTAGATTATTTTTCCTTTTTCTTTTTAATACACGCACAATCAAGTTGTATCTCTTTTGATTCCTTTTCATCAAATCACATCTCCAAACTAGGTTCACCCAACAAATTTAGTAACCTATCTTCTACCATGGCACTATCTCCCGTTGTAGGGTGCATGAAAACATTTAGCACCTTATCCACTTGATGGCTTTGTGTCGATACTCAAAATCTGAATGAGATCGAGTCGTTAACTCCTTCCGATTCCTGTCTAACGGTGTGTCTCTAATTGAAATTACTATGCGCACACATAACCTTGTAAAGTGGAATACAAATTATGCACCCATAATGAAGGTGGTAAAGCTTTTGCACCTCCCATCTAGGATCTCTCACATTCTTGGATATGAAATGAGGTGGGTTCCTTTCCATGCTAGTCATGTATGACAGTGGGTGCATTACTTCTGGAGAACCTAATAGAGAATGTGATCCTCACTTCATGCCATTATAAAAGACTCTCATGGTGTGTAGCCCACCAATGCTTTGTAGTCCTGAGAAGTTTATAGCTAAACATCCCTCTTCTTTTGTCATTGTTCTCCCACTGAGCCTCCATTTCTTGCAAGAAAATTTCAGGGTTAGCTGCTCCAGACTAAGTTGGCAACTTCTTCCCTCCTAGGTGCTTGACTGAGCACGCCTTTGTTACTCTTTTTACGGATCCTCGCAACTATCTCCCAATTAACTCATAAGTTCCATGCACCTAATTATCACATGCCACACTAGTTGTATCACTCATAGACTGAGCATCTTCAAACTGGATAACTCCTTTTGTAAGATGAATTATCTCAGGGTCTTTGATGGAGCGCACATAGATTCTATCAAGGACTTCTTCTCCCAAGGGCTCAAGTATAGGGCGTTGATTTCCCATCTTTCAAGGGGATGATGACACGTTCCTCCTTGTTCTCAAAACTTATATACCCCTTGTTAAATCTTAGGTCAGCATTGTTATTGTAACATCGGGGGCGACCAAGCAATGCCAGATAGTTGTCCGCCTCAACTAGTGCCAAGACTTGAAGTCTCCGGTGAACTTTTCCCCCTTGAATAGTGATAACCACATCCTTTAAGATGTAAATGGGCATTTCCTTTTTATTTTTTTCCATTTATAGCACATTCGAAGATGGCTGTAATGTGGGCCTTCCCATTTTATGATAGGCATCTAAGGTGAAAACATTGACCTCCGCTCCCATGTCAATTATAATATTACGCAAAAGCCACCCATCAATAAGCGCATTTAATGTGATCTCCTTATTATAGTCAAGGCTATGAGGAGGAAGGTTGGCATGCAGAACCTTCCTCTCATGCTCCCATCATGCATGTGGTACCTTCTCTTGTAGCCATTCTCCTAACAAGGAATAATATTCTCTTTCCTTAACATCCTCCAGGACTTCTCGACCTCATCTAAGTCCTTCCTTGTGAGCCTAAACATTTTAGCTTTTCTCCAACTACCTTGACTACTCCTTTGAGACGGTGGATCTCTCTTTTTAAACTCCAAATCACATCCATAGTCTCTTGATACACTTATTTTTATGAGAAAGTTTTAGATACTTCTTCTCTCGTAACCAGGGTTCTTTGTCTCGGTATTTCCCTAGCGTACGTAGCCTCTGCTCGCGTCGTCACTAGTACTGAGTTCTATTTTCTAACTCACGCACCACTCTTAGCATCCCTTTATGAGTTAGCCTTCTTTATGCCCACCATCCCAGCACCTTTTTCTTTCTAGTACTATTGGCTCATGTCCTTAAACAACTCAGGGCACTCCTCATACTTGTGTTTCTTTACGCACCATGAGCATTATAATAGATCGGGATACTCATGCATATAATGCTCTGTAGACACACAGTTATAGAAGGTTCCTCATGGGAACTCACCTCTTCCTCCATGGTTTCCATGACCAAAAATCCTCCATGAACAAATCTTCCATGCACTCCTATATCCATGTGCCCCTCATAAGCAGCAATCATCATCCTTGGAACTACTTGCAAGGTTGGTTTGTGCACACCAAGATCAATGACATCATGAATTTGGTCAATAAACCTACAATCCTTGGTGTTATGGATCGTAGAGGTACATATCTTGCAATATCAAGATATATTATTGTGCATAGTGTGTTGTAGTAGAGGACACCTACTTACATCATGATCCCCATGGAAAATCTCGGTCTACTACCATAGTGCGTATCAATTTACGATGGCATATGTATTTTATATGCCCTTCCACTTCATAATTTGTGCACCAAATACCCTCTGAGTCTCATGCACTGCGAGTTTGTAGACAACTTCTCTAACTGCTTGGCCATTGCAGCAATTTGAACCTCAAGAAAAGGGGTAACACCAGTATCAACACTTTTGAAAGCCTCGGTGCATAGGGCATCCTCTAAGGCCTCATGCGGGTCCATGAATGTCTTGTGTGTAAATGCTCTTCTAAATGGTGTTATCAATCCTCCAAAAAAACATTGGGCATGTTGAGAAGGGTGAATATCATAGGATAGTTTTGATAAGAGAGTTTTGAACCATGCGTCATACTCTTACACACTCTCTTCCATTCATTGTTGGATCTCTTTGAGAGTGTTGATGCTCTTCTTCTTGAATTGAGGGATATGGAACTCTTCTAGGAAGGTGTTCTTTAATGTAGTGTAATCCCCACCATCGATGGGGTCATATATTTGGTACCATCTATGCGCACACCTCTACAACGTCATTGCAAAGCCCGACATTCCTTTCACTCCGGGGTAGTGATCCTCTTTGCGCGTCATAGCAGTTCATACTTGTGAACATGTTCTTCAACATCCTCAACACCCTTATAGTTTGGTAGCTACAAAAACATCAAAAATACTATCGGAGGTGGTGAGGCCCTTTTCCTCCCGATCCGAACCTTGGTTCCCTCCGGTTTTTCCTTCACCACTAGATCCACTGGATCCACTATGTCCCTGTGCCTCCAAATCCACCTCCATATCCTACATGTCCACTAGTTCCTCTAGCTCTTATACCACCGAGATCCACCTCTTGCAGCCGGTGAGAGGGCCTAAAGTGTTCATGCCTAGTGTCGCCAACATCCCACTAAACTTTGCGCGCCAATGGTTTGTGATATTACTCTGCCGCCTAGTCATGTATCCCGCACCACTCCCGGACGTGATTCCCAAACTACGTGTGTACTTGCACTTTACCCAAAAATTTCCCCAAACATAGGAATATATTATGCGCCATAGATGTCCCAAATGAGAAATTATATGTCTTAGGTGCAGATCGGTTACTCTAACCAATACTAGGTGGGTTGACAATACTCATCCTTGATATGGGAAAATAAGCACTAAGGGTTGGTCACGGGTGGGTTCGGATGTGTGTCGATGGGTCTCCTTTATCCACATGAAAAACCCTCTTGAAGCTAAAGGGTTTCTTTCCCTCATTTTCCAAGATGGGGTATCACAAGCTGCTCGATTCTACATCCTTTACATGAACCTCAATTCCTTCCCGTAACGTCTACCTCCATAGATCCATCACACCTATAACCTCACATTGTCTAGCCATCTCCCTTTCACGAGATTCACTATACTTGAGTCATCTCTCTTCCCTCTCCTTTTCATCCACAATGTCCACCATCTTCCTCCACCCTAACTTCATCACTCAACACTTAGAGAAGCTTAGGCGCAATAGGGAAATCTTCTAAACTTAAGGTAATGATCGGGATCTTCATAGCCAAATGGATAACACATAAAAATGAACCTATGAGTTCTCTTTAGAACTCAAACTCAACAAACTCTAGACAATAATATGCAGAAATGGCATATTCTAGGGTATAATTGGTTAGTATTCCTCTCCACCAGTGATCAACAACATGTGTCCAAGTTAGATCCACATCATGCAACCTTTGATAATCATCTTGGGTCCATATGTGTGGTCTATAGTACCGGACTTGATCGGATGCATATCTTTGAAAGCCATTCATACAACTCTCTTTTGGAAAGTAACAAATGAAGGTTTCATACAACTCATGATATAGGTGCTCTTCTACCCATTTGTGCGTATCAAACTCGGGTCCAATGCTAAATCTCTTGAAAAACTCATCCTCTGTGAATTTAAACCATGCTTCAACACTTCCCAAGGTCAAGCGCCTCTCTGTCATCACACATCAATGAAACCAAGATGTATCCATTTCTCACAACAACTTCAAAAAGAGGTCCTGGAAATGGAACCAAGATGTAGTCATTTTTATGCCCTTAGAACAATAGTCTAATCCCATGCACGTCAACCTCTCACTTAGCGGGAACTAGGCACTCACCCGAGACAAGCGTGGGTATCGAGCCCCTCCCTTATGTGAGTCTTGTGAGAATACATTTCTATGGACATAATCTTAGATGCAAAAAGATAAAAGACCATGCATTCATTCTGAGAGCTTAGGATGAGTTATTATATCAATATACCCATTAGATAACAAGAGAAACATCATACAGAGATAACATATCGATCCATAATATAAAGAAAATGCACTAGGGTTTACACCCATGAACAATATATACTTAGAATAGAACCATACATTCATATTGATCTTAGTTCAAGTAACCATATTACATTACCAAGGCCATAATGAGACCAATTTTCAACATAGATAAGACTCATGTATCGAAGCCCTAGCTATGTTTTCCATATTACAAAAACTATCACTGAGGACCCATCCCTCTAGATATGCCATCACTCCTACTTGTCCTCTTGGTAGAAACCCAACCCATATAACCCTCGATTATTTTTGTAGAGCTTCACCTCTCTAGTCACACCCTCTCCCTTGATAGTGTTTTCCTTCCTTCTACCCGAGCATCTCTAAATATAGCTTTAGCATCCACGGCCATGTCCTCCTAAAGCAATAGATCTCTTGCCAAGTGTCCATGTGGCCCTTGATGGAGCATTCTTACTTTGATCCGAGCTCTCCACTTTCGTAATGATGTCTTTCGGGTCCTTCCATCACATGGAATATTCCTTTCTTGACCACCAAGTTACCAATCGACACCTTATCCACTCCGCATACTCGTTAGGTTACACTTTTCTCATATGTTTCTTGGAATGCCGAATATGGATAAGTATTGAAACCCCTTGCTTTTCCTTATGCGCACGTTGTCAGGTTCTATTAAACCCTTCTAAAACCCCTTTCCTACATGCCTTCACCCCGTGCGCCCTTCTTCATATTTGTCTCGTGTACCCATGCGCCTTTTGACACTTAGCCAATATTACGAGGCCCAACACACCCTCTCTACCACTTTGAATACCTCCAAATTCCTTCACTAGAAATAATTTCAATCTTTCTTCACTCTCTATGTGATATCAATTATCAACTCATCCATCGCATTCTTGATCAACTCAATCTTTTAGCAAACACAGTCATGTCACGAAAAACAAGAAGCCTTCTTACTCAAAACTAACTTGGATGACCCATCAAATATCAGCATGATGATATAAATAGTATACAAATGGAAATATCTCTAAATCACCTTTCCATAACATATTGTAAATCCTTCCAACTCCAAGTGGAAAGCCTTGACCAAGCTCATCTCTCGAAAACTACCTAAAATTGCCCCAAAAGCGCCATTTTAATAGTCTTCACAAATAGGGCACACTTTTCCATTTTGATGCATCCTCATGACTAGAAACAACCATGGACATAAATAAAAACTCACATACTAAAAAAATGTCCATTTATTTTGTAACTCCTTTGGACAACCTTGTCCCAAACAGAAATTCTTTAGAATCAGGCCTATTTGAGTGGGATCCACTAATCACCACAATCACTAACATACCTTTCTAGAAACACTGGACATAATTCAATCATCATCCATGCACTAGAAATATATTACGAGATATTATGAGCATTTTATTCTACAACTTTTGAGCTAGGGTTTCAAGCACACAAAAAGTTATTTACCGTCTTAACATTAGTTTATAAAAATGTGATAATCAAATGACCTAATTATATTTTGAAACCATATAGACTCAATATATAAGCATACCTGAAATCCATAAGGTCCCATACAAAGCACACAATTCAGGGTGAGCATTAGAAGGTGCAATTCGAGCTAGAAATGACTTTCTTCTTGACCCTATTTCACCAAAACTGGCATAACTTAAAAACTACACATTAAAGCGAAACTTGAAATTTTCCCACAAAGCATCACGACACACCATAATAACATCCCCAAACATGAAAATGTCACAAATAGGTCTCCATATTTACATCCCATCTCATTTTTATGACTATCCCTTAGGGTTTTATATAGTATAGGCTAGGGTCAGCTGAATTGACACTTTGTAACTCATCGTATAAACTCTCCAAAAGGTCTTAAAATACCCGGTACATCATTAAACAACTTTTTACATTCATCCATGAGTTAACATGGATCCATAACCCATCCTCATCCCTCCAAGAACCTATACAGGTGTATATGAGCACCTAAAACTTGGTCTCTAACATGTATCTACACTCTAAAACTCATGTGAGTGTTTAAAAACTCCCCAAACATGCTCTCCATGCTTCAAAAATTATCCTTAATCTATCAATAATCTCTGACCATCATTCACTATCACCTAGGATAGCTAGGTCAACTAACTAGGCTTACTAGAACAAAGAATTCTCACTAGAGTAGCTCAAGACACCATGAACACACCTGAAACATTGTATCATCATCATACTAAGCCTCTATGACACTTCACCATCATCTCTTTTTCCTTAGCGGTATTTTTTTGTTGAAGTGTGTGTCACTTGTGTTGTCATTGATGTCAAGTCCATTGATGTCACAATGGTCTAGGTGATCTAGGGATCTCCAAAGGTGCATATGTATTTCCTGAGTCTCTCAAAGGTGGTATGAAGGTCAAACAAGGTCCATTAGGTGAGTGATATGTGTCAATGAGTCTATAACATGTCCACATGGTCTAGTCATGAAATGTATGGGTCAAGTCAAGTCATTCTAGGCCTTGGCCTAGTGTAAATACATGGTGTAAATCAAGAAAACATGATAATTAACTCAAACCAAAGTAGGAAAATAAATATTTGATCAATATGAGGTGGAAAATGAGGTGTAGAAAGAGATACAAGTGATAAACTAGATTCATGAAACTGAAACAAGTCAAGTATGAAGCTTTCTTAAGCCAATCCACAAGTAAGCAAGGTGTGAAATGTTGACCCAAGGTGTGATGATGAAAACAAAACATGGTGTGAGCATTAAATGATGATATATGGTGTGTAAAAGGCCTCATAGGTAGTTATTGAAGTGTTTTAGACACTCATACAGGTCAGCATAGTTCAACTGCTAAGAATGAGAGAACAAAAGGGAACTAAATGAGATGGGATGGAAAAATGTAGGATGAAGCAAAGAAAAATATAATTTAGAGGTTTTATAGAAATGTTTCCTTAAGGTGTGAGAATTTTTATAATCTCAGGATGAATATTTTACAAGTTGTGCAAGTTTTTCCAAAACCGGGTTTTGCAAAGTATGCAAATTAAGCACCAATCTAATTAGCGGTCAACAAAATTTTGGAGAATCCTTCATATAATACATAAGAGACAAAAATGGATGAAATTAGGATAAAATTATGGTGAAAAAAATATTTTTGTGATTTTTTGAGTATTTTAAAATTTCTATCCATTTTTGTGAGCATGCTTGTAGCCCTCCAATCCCCAGTTTGGACCAATTTTAGAAAATTAAGTTTGATAGGTGTCCTAACTCAATTTTTTTCTTGGAAACCTATTTTAACATGAATAGGATCCTAAGGTTACATTTTCATTTTATTTTTAGTTCATGATGTGTGGTGGGGCCCACTGAAAAATAGGTATTTTGTGAAGATTTCAAAGTGTACATGAGAAACTTGCAAAGGAACCCCTACTAAAATTTTAGGTGGATGATGTTGGTAATATGTTTTTAAACTTCATAAAGTCACTTAGGTTACTCATTTTGGATAAAATTGGACTAATAGTTGCGTATTTAAGATTACCCAAAAAAGAGATTGTTTTGAGAAGTTAGTGAAGAAGAATGAAGGTTACCATGTTGAATTGCATTGAATTGATGATTTTTTTAATTTTATCACTCTCTTCATGTGTCATATTATGTGTGAAAAGAAATTGTTCAGTTTTTGAAAGTCATTTCATGCTTGTAGGTGATTGAGAAAAAACTACTCTTTTAGGCCTATTTGAGAAGCATGTATGAATGAGTATGAAGGTGAGACTTAATACATTTTATATATCAGTATGAATCCTTGAAAAAAAAATTACATATAATTTTAAGTGTTAGAGAAGATACGAGCTACGAAAATTTATTTGGTGGTGTTTGAATACATTATATGGAAGACTAGTTTTGTGTCTTCAAGATCAACCGAGAATAGGTATAGAGATCCAAGTTTTGGAAATATTATGAAATGAATTGGAAAATTATGATAAGTGTATGAGATATTATACTTCATTATATTTCCATTTATAGGTTACTTTCCTCATGATGAAGAGATTTTAGGTATGTATCATCTCAATTCTTGAAGACAAAATTTAGAGATGTTTAAACCAGCCAAGAAGGTTTTGCAAAGTGGTATTTCTTGATGTGTTAGGCCTTGATTTTTCTATTTATGGTAAATTTTATGAAATTATACATCCTAAGATTCATTTTTATATATTTCTTGCATTATGAAGTTGAGTGGAAGTGCTCTAGTCGGATGGTTTTTCAGATTGATTTGTAGACGCTTATTTAGGCACACCTATGATCCTAAATGAATGTCTTGGATAATGTGGAGAGTTTATAAGAATAAAAGAGAATTATTTGACTTTTTGGGACCATGTACCATGTGAATAAAAATATGTAATCCTTGTGGACAATTTTGAGAGCTAGAAGACAAAAGATGAGCTCATTTGGAGAAGAAGACAAAATCGATTTCATTCAAATCCCAATTCGAATTAAAGGCTAGGAAGTTGAAGAGTCAAGTGGAAAATGAAGTGTAAGAGTCATATTCATGAAGGTTTTGTTCTTTAAAATGGTGTTATATGCTTTGGTGTGTTAAATTTTTTAAAAGAAAAAAACTATTTTCTCTTCTTTTGAAGAAAGCCTTTCACTTTTAAAGCAAAACCCACGGAAGTCTCTTCTAGGTTAGTAGTTGGTTGGAGTTTCATGAGGAGGATGTGAGTGAAGCAAAAATGGTGAAGTCTCTATAGGCTCTAATTGAATTTGAATTCCAATAAAGAAGGTTTTTGAGTACATCTTGTGTTCTTGATATGTATGCATTTCTTGATGAACTTTATCTAATTGTGATCCAACATTAATGCATGTGATTTATGAGAGTGTATATTTGATGTTTGAAATAGAAAAGTGAAAAGATTTATTACAGAACTGATTCACCCCCTCTCAGTCCTTTGTCATTTCTAACAATTGGTATCAGAGCAGGCCCTTGGAAGCAACTTTAACAAGCTAGAAGGATTTCTTTAGTCACAAGGATGGGAGATATTTATCACATGAGATGGGAAGTAGACCTCTGTAAAGAGAATCTAGAAAAAATTATTGAATCACACGAGGAAGTAATCAAGTGCATTCGAGACTCAACTCAAGGAAGTTGTTTCACACGGAATGTTTCGGATCTGTGGAAAAGACTTGCTTCTATCCTATCATTCCTTTAAGAAAGCATGAGATAAGGGTTAGGGCTAGGAGGAATACTGTTGAATGTTGAGATGGTGTGCGCGCTGCCAAGTAGAGAAAGATCGGATCGAGCTGCGAAGAACTCCTTTTTGTCTTGGAAGGACTACTCGTCCACGATGCGAGATCACGGAGTTTTGGAGGCTGTGATGACGAAGATAGGACTCAAGTAGGATGATCGACAATCAAGATGAGTTATCTCCTCTTCGAGGCTCGGATGAGTGTTCTTTGGGATCCGGTTATTCGATTGCGGTCTTGAGCTTTATGTCCTTTTCGCAAATTCTTCTTGTTTCTTCACTTGTCTCTGCTCGGCCAAGCAAATCTGGATCCTTTTTATGATTTCTCCTCCTTTTTTGATCAAATGAAAATCCGATCCTTTGTTTTTGGTTGGAAGTGGTCATTTTACGAGGCGATGGCGGTTACAAAACCGACGGCGGTCGAGTGGGAACCAGTATTGGTCAGGTCAAAGTGGGCTATTTTTGGTAAAATAGCCAACTTTCCCTCCTTTTCTCCCGAGGGATTAGTTGCGGGCTTGGTCAAGTCATTATGAGGTTGGTTTTAGGTGCGGGTGAGGAGTAATTAATCATAGGTGTGGATGTGGACCAAGTTATAGGTCTTAATTAGGTTAGTTTAGGGTTAAGACTAGGTCATGATGAGGTGGCAAAATGAGGTGGCAGGTATGGCGATGTGGATTTATTAATTATAAGGTAATTAATAAATAATTGTGTAAGGTTTAGGTGATGAGGTTAGGTTGTGAAATGAGATGCGGGGCACAGGGTGTCGTAAGACACAAATTTGGTGTCTACATTAGCCCCTTGTTGTCATGTGGCTTGTCTTGTTAAAGCTGCGCAAACAATAATAAGAAGTGGGTACCCCTGTTAAGGGTATAGGTAATCCCCTCAAATCTATCACAGTTGAGGTAGCGTGAAATCGGGGATAGGGTTGATAAAGGGTAAATGGTGTTGAGATAATGGTAAGATGGTGGGGTAGGTCGAGGAAGCGGGCGCGCGTTGACATGCGGTAGTGCGACCGGGGTACATGATTTGAAGAGAAAACAAACAATTCATAGGCAAAGGTCGATAGTTTATCCAAACAAGGGTGATATAATCCTGGTATCCAAGGCATAGGAAGTAGCTCCAGGGGATATAACGGGTAAGGTACAGGAACGTTTAGGCATGTTCGGCGGTACAAATGGTTGGTTTGGTTGAGATAAGCGTCACGGCTCGGTCAGAGCAAAGTTGGTCGATTGATCAAGTCAAGGACCCTAATCATGATAAAACACGAACGGTGAGCTCGATTGAACAAAAAGGTACATGATGGATGGATAAAATAAAATGTTGATTGTGGGCAAGGTATTTGGTGGTGCGGCCTTAGGTCGGCCATTGGTTGAGTGCGGCCTTGGGTCGGAGCCAAATGGGTTGATTGCGCCTTGGGTCGGGCCAAATAGTAGGTTACGGCCTTGGGTCGGGCCAAATTGGTTGGTTATGGCCTTGGATTGGGCCAAATGGTAGGTTACTGGCCTTGGGTCGAGTCAAATTGGTTGGTTACGGCCTTGGATCGGGCCAAATGGTAGATTCTGGCCTTGGTCGGGCCAAATTGGTTGGTTACGGCCTTAGGTCGGAGCCAAATGGTTGGTTTGACCTTGGGTCGGAGCCAAATGGTAGGTTATGGCCTTAGGTCGGGTCAAATTGGTTGGTTACTGGCCTTGGATCGGGCCAAATGGTAGGTTACTGCCTTGGGTCGGGCCAAATTGGTTGAAGTTCTGGCCTTGGGTCGAACCAAATTGGTTGAATTGCTGGCCTTGGGTCGGGCCAAATGGTTGAGTTCTGGCCTTAGGTCGGGCTAAATGGTAGGTTACGGCCTTGGGTTGGGCCAAATGGTAGGTTATGGCCTTGGGTCGGGCCAAATGGTTGGTTACGGCCTTGGGTCGGGCCAAATGGTAGGTTACGGCCTTGGGTCGGGCCAAATGAAGTTAACAAAGGATTTTGGCGAAGGTGGCTATAGGCGATGTTGGTAGAAAGGGCGATTAGTAAATAAGGGCAGAAATTGGGGTAGAGGTGGGACAAAGCGATATCGATTGTGTATGATTGATATCGGTTAGGTGGCGATACTGTTCTTAGGGCACAATAAAACCGATATCGGTTATAGGTCAAAAACCTATAAAAAGAAAAATACGGCTTGTCATTGTCACATTGTCAATTTGAAAATCAATTTGAGTTATCGAGGTGGAGTGTCGAGATTGGAGCATTTGTCGGTTGAAGTGGTGCTATTTGAGTGGAGGAGTGAGTGTTTAGTGGACCCTAGTGAGTAGAGGCAAAGCATTTGATTGGTGGAGGACCCAGCGGAGGAGAGTTTATTGCCATGGCTCGGCCGGGAGGAGCGAGGAGGTCTTTGGACTTTGGACCACCACCACCCATCCCACCACGATGACGTGTCGTCGTACCAGTAGGTTCGAAACCCTTCATTGTGTGAATTTGATTGTATTATGTTGTATTTGGGTTTTGGGTAGGAATGTAAGGTTTTTAGAAAATAATGCATAAATGGAAATTAGTTGAAAAAGGAGAGAGGGTAGATAGGTGAAATAGGCCAAGGCGGCTGGGTGGGTAGGTTTTTAGGGTGTTTGGGTGGGTATAGAGGGAGAAATAGGAAAAAAAGGGAATGGGGTAGCCGCGTCGGGTTCGGCTCGGGTATTTTCCAGTGACCGATGCGGTCACTAAGCGACCGGCATCGGTCGCGAAGTTCGGGGTAGGTCGGGTTTGTGGGTGACCGGTGTCGGTCGAGCGTTGACCGGCGTCGGTGGAAAGGGGACCGGGGTCGGTTAAGGGTGACCGGTACCGGTCCCTAGGTAGGATTTTCTATTTTGTTGCGTGGTTTTGTGGTGGTTTTGGGTGTTAAGTTCTTGTTGGGGATGGCGTGTTGGGTTGTGTGGTGTTGTTTATGATTGGGTTTTGTGTGTTGGGTGTGAAGATGTTGGGGGATATTGTAGAATATAGGTGGGTAGAGGGGTTTGTTAGAGAGTCGGGGTGTGGTCGGGGGGATAAAAAAGGGGGTATAGAGGGGATAAGTAGATGTTGTGATAAAGAGTAGGGCTAATGTAGTGAGTTGGTTTTGCGAAGGCGTCGGCGGTGACGATGCGGGAGAGGATGCCCCGCTGTTGAGACAGATGTGGCCACACGTGTCGGCAGCGCAGTGGGGCATTATGCGCGAGGTGGGACTCGGCGGAGTCCAGTGGTACAGGGTGATCGATAGGGATCACAGTTTGATGGTCGCCCTCATCGAGAGATGGGATCCGGCGACCAATGTGTTCCATCTCCCGACTGGAGAGATGACCATTACATTGGAGGATGTGTATCGCATCCTTAGATTACCGATTGATGGAGAGGTAGTCTTCCAGGTGGATGCAGAGACAGCCATGGACAACATCTTACATGTATTCGGGGATGCAACCGCGCTATTGACGTATCACAGCGCGAGCATCGCGTATAGGGATATGTACCGTGCCCACCGACATGAGACATGGCTTGCCGTGTGTTGATCATGATCGGGATTACATGCTTCACCCTCCTGGACTCAGAGGGAGGCCACTTTCCACGGGCGTTGATGGGGTGTTACACGAGATGGTCGAGGAGCATACATGTTATGCTTGGGCACCAGTATACCTAGTGCAGTTATACCGAGAGTTGTGGGGCTATCGCCGGATGAGGCGATTCAGATTTGCTCTACATTTTTGTTACACTATTGGGCATATGAGCATATCATATGCATTAGACCAGTAGGGCTGCCCCAGCAGCCAGGGCCACAGGTGATCTACAGATATGGCTTTCAGAGGTGGTTGGGGGTCGTGGGCCAGCCACGAGCCGTTCTCGCCGGACGAGATGTGGCATATTACCGGCATGTATTAGAGGGCTTGACAGCGTTAGATATTGTATGGAGACCTTATAGAGGTCATCACCCCCATGGAGGAGCCCGAGCACAGTTGCAGTGGATCCAGTATACATTCTGGATAGCGGGACGGATGCGAGGGGAGCATGAGGATTCCCACGGAGAGAATACGCCGGCAGATGGGGCTCTGACGAGGATGAGCCACCTTCCTTCCCTCGATATCGGAGGGATGATGTAGAGGCTCCACTACGTACCACAGCCCCGTGGACCCAGATTGGCAGCGAAGAGAGGCGGCGAGATGATACTGATGGGCGACACTGGCTGCAGGATCATTTTTAGTATGGTGGGCCGGAGAGAGAGCCGTGAGAAGCACAGCCGCCATGTGCAGCCTGGAACTTAGCGGTGTTAGAGTAGAGAGGACCAGATCGAGGCGAGTACATTTATTACGAGGCAGCTTGCTACCGCATGAGCACGAATAGAGTGTCTTACGGGGCGGCTAGCCCAGCTCAGTGCAGTGCGAGCACGAGGCTCGAGTCAGTGCGAGGCACGAGCTCGAGCACCACCAGGCGGCGGCACGGCCACAGTATAGAGTACCACCACACGGCCACGAGCACCACCCATGGCACCGGCACGAGCACGGGGGGGCCTTGGTATTAGGAGTCAAGGACCAGCCCAGCAGCTACGGTGGCATAGGACCGTTATATGGAGAGCAAAGCGAGAGGCCGTACTATCGGGACGTCTAGATGAGTGCAGGGGCTGACTACTCGGCCGTATGCGGCGCATAGAGCGAGACCTCGCATACCCGAGAGATCCGAGGGGAGGTGCGGCCACGGCCGGTGGAGTGCATTATAGGGAGGAGACGAGAGGCGGCGAGCAGGACCCGCAGGAGAGACGAGCGAGAGGGCGGTGGGGAGAGGCGAGGGATCCACAGGTCGAGAGAGAGATATTTTGTGTATAGATGGATATTAGATAGAGGCACGATCTGCAGTCTGCGAAGCTGGCTATGTATAGAGAGGCCTACATGCCCACATATGATTCTTTCATTTATTGATTCATTTATTGTATATACCGGCATGCGAGCCGAGTTTAGGTTTGTACCGTTGATACCGGCCTGCGAGCCGAGTATATTTTGATATGAGAGACGGCTGCCGAGGGCCGAGTCTATATTTTGATAGTTTTTTTGGCTGCGTGCGGCTTTGTATTATTATGAGCTCACGAGAGGCCCTTTCACAGGACACATTGTATATTTGAAACTTTTGATGTATAGATATGATGATTTTGACCCACATGTTGTGTTTAAAATGTGTTAAGTGTTTTGTCGATGGTTTGTGATATTTAATGTATGATGAGTTTAATTGACATGTTGTGTATATTGATGGTGTTGATGTCTTTTGTTGATGGGATGTATGTATATATAGATGATGAGTTTAATTGACATGTTGTGTTTATGAAATGTAGGATGTGTTTTGTCGTTGGTTTGTGAAATTGAACGTATGTAGCTGCTGAGTTGGATCCAAATGGTGTATAGATTGATGGTTTTGATATCGTTTATTGATGGCTTGGTTTTTTTGTAAGATAGATAGATGATGTTGATGAAATTGTGATGAGATATGGATTTAATGAAAAAAATTATAGATAATGGTGTTGTTTATGCAGGAAAAAGGGATGGGCGCCACAAAAATTTGCAAAAATGAAGAAAAGGCTTAGGTTTAAGCAACAAGGGGGGCATGACCGATATCGGTTATGTAACCGATGTCGGTAGCTATATGACCGATATCGGTCATGTAACCGATATCGGTTATGCAAGAATTATTTTCCTAAAAATAGAACTGCTGGGTTGGCAACTTAAGTTCTTATTTTTAGCATTCTTATTTTAGAGTCATGCAACAAGTTAAATATGCGAATGCGACGTTGTTTGACAACTGCTACAGGTAATTGCATGAAAGAATTTGAGTGATAAGGAGGAAAGAGACAGGTGAAGTGAGCGTGGGCTGAGATTCAGAAGGTAGAAAGACAAGTTATATTTGAAGAGGGTGGTGAACATGGCTGAACGAGGAGAAGCATCCAGCAGGCAGGGACGAGGGGGAAGACATGTTCCGCCCCAAGCTGCTGCATCCCGAGAGGTAAACTGTTTGGTTGTAATTTGATTCTTGCATGTTTTGTGAATAGGATGAGAGAAGTGTAAGTGGGTAAAGATGAGAAAGAAAAGGTGATAGGAAAGGGTTGGGGATGGGGTGAGTGCTATGGGGTAGGTAAACAGGGTGGTCACGTAGGTTTTAGGTAAAAATAGGAGTAAACGGGCAAAATAATTATCGTAGGTGTATGTTTTAAGCAGGGTAGGTATATTTTTGACAGTGACCGGTATCGTTTAGAAGTAACCGGTATCGGTTAGCAAACCGGTATCGGTTATTCATAACCGATATCGGTCACTGTAAGAGTTTCCAGAATTTGAGAAAAAACCCGTGGAGATTTGTTCTTTTGAATAATTATGTGTCGTTTTGATGTATGCAGCGAACGAGGTTAAGGATGAATGATAATCTTTGTGCGAGCGTGTTGTTGTCATGAATCCAGTGGATGTAACACCAGCTGAATGGGCATTGATAAATCGTTTGGGGTTAAGTGGAATCCACTATTATTCAAGAATCACGCGTAACCATGCTATGTTGCAGGCGTTGATTGAGAGATGGAATCCAGAAAAGAATACCTTCTATCTGCCAACAGGGGAGATGACAATGACTTTGGAAGATGTGTTCCGTATTTTGAGACTTCCAATGATAGGAAAAATAGTGTATCAGGCATTGCCCGCCTTGGCAGCGGGGCGGGCAGCGATACAGCGAGATTTGGGTGGCACGTGAGATTTGACACAGCGAGGTTTATCATTTACGTATGGTACAATGTATGCAACACATCCTGAGGAAACAAGGTTGGCCGTGCTATTAATGATAGCGGTGGGGTATTATGCATTACCGAGGGCGGAGGGTGGAAGATTTCCCAAAGCATTGATGAGTGTTATTTGGGAAATGATAGAAATGAGCGTGACTTTCGCATGGGCACCCGCATATCTGGCAGAGTTATATAGGGGTTTATGGGCTGCAAGTGAAAACAGAGAGGGCGACCTTTGGATTGTTCATACTTATTACATTGTTGGGCCTATGAGCATATTGTTTGTGTGCATCCAATAGGCCGACCCATTGAGTCGGGAGAGGCAGGAGTGCAAAGGTTGGGATTCAGACGATGGGTCCAGACAGAACAAGAAGCGAGATCCCAGGCCATGATAGATGACATCGAGTATTATAGACAGGTATGGGAGATGGTGACGATTGCAGATATTTGTTGGAGGCCTTATGGGAACTATATGGTGATGGAGCACATAGCTGAGGAGTTGAGGGGTGTAGAGCGATTGAGATGGATCGCAGGGCACAGGCCGGGTGAGTACGAGAGAATTCCTCTAGATCACGTGCGGCGACAATTTGGGTTCATTCAGGATATACCGATGACATATAGACCATACATGAGGATCGATGCCGAGGCAACATTCTCACCTCCCCGGCCTACACCTCCAGAAGGGCCAGAAGAGATAGCAGCCGATCGTAGGGTAATGGATGCGGGAACGACAAAGGCCTATAGAGTATGGTGGGTAGCAGAGCTGCGAGGTACACGTGAGCGCCCAGACATAGCTGTGATTACAGCGGAGAGAGATCGTCTACAAGAGTTGGCTCACCAGCTTCAAACACAGGTGAATGAGACAATGGGATTGTTAAAGGTTTTCGATTCACGAGTGAGAGGCTGGAGGCAAGATTCCTCCATGCGAGAGGATGTATTCGTATGTTACGAGGAGATGTTGGCGGATCAATGGGAGGAACCAATGGCGGTGGCACCTTTGAGGATGGAGAGGCCAAGGCGAGGGGCACCGCGATCACGATCACCACACTGATTCGGGAGGAGGTGCAAGGGTCTAAGTGAATTTCATAGGAATATAAGAATAAATAAGGATGCTTTGACCTACGAGTCGATGATAGAAAAGATGTATTTGTTTAACATCTAAAATAAAACTAAAGATGTATATGGTTTTGAGTGATGATAATAATAAGAATGGTTGTGTGTTGAATGTTATTTTTGTTTTGTTTGAAAAAGGATAAAGATGAACGTTGGCAAATAGAAATACACAAAAATATTTATATTGAAAACACATGATAGGGTATGGTAGGGGATGGTCGAGCTAACCTTGGGAAACCCCATGTCTCTAAGTGTTGCCTACATAGCCCATTGCACAAAGCACGGAGGGGCCTCGGACCGATGTAGTTCTCCCTTAGGACCAGGGAGAGGTGAATTCAGGCAATTTGGTTGTGGTTAGGCAATTTGTTGGTTGTAAAAATTTGATGTTGGTAGGGTAATGTTGTTGGTGTAGGTATAGGTGAAGCGAAAGTTAGCATACCCAAGTAGTAGGGAATCGTGTCCTGATTAAGGTCAACACACAATCCTAGAGTCGAGCAAAAGAGGCTAGAGTGTCCCGTAGTTGAGAAGAGCTAAACAAACCACATATTAATGTAGGATGAGCTTGAATCCCTAGGTACCTTGCATAGGCGAGAAGTCGATAGGTGAAAAGAGTGGTATAATCACAATATATCGGATATACGTCATGTCCCTTGAGTTTTGTTGCTTTGACAAATGGTGAGGTGAGGTGGTTGATGTGGGCGAAGGTGCAGAGAACTTATTATAAGATGATTATTCTGACAAAAGAGAACCAAACCTAAATAGACAAGTCCATGACTCAAAAGTGTTTTGAAGTACTGCTTTTATTTTTATTTTATTTTTCTGGATATAGACTGATCGATGCGGGAAGTCTACATGGGATATGTATTTTGTTGTTCTTGAGGTCTTCACGAAGTTGATCAATGCGAGAAGCTTCTGATAAAGGCTAACTGTGTATATTTGTCCTTCAAGGAGTAGTCTATTTTATAGTAGCGAATGCGGTATTTATGTATAAGCTGTCCTTCGGGGGAGCGATCTATATATAATAGCAACAATAGTTTGGCATGTAGTTGTCCTTGAGGATCAGTCTATTGTATAATTTAGAGGTCTAGATGTCCGTGGGCATAAAGCATCTAGTTTTGTAGGAAGTTTGACTCAAGAAAATCCCATAAGTGTTTTAATTAAGAATGTGTCATTTTGATACTTTGAAGTCATGGACTAAACTAAAAGGGGAAGGCATCTTTTAAGGGGATGTGATAATCAAACCATGTGAGCTTGATTTGATTTTGAGATATAAGAAAAAAAGTGTATGCGGTGGTAAATGAGCTCAAGGGACGAGCATAAGGTAGATAAGAAGTGATATAACACTAATTTGAATAGTAGAATGGTCGAAGATGCAGGGCATTAAGGGGCTCAAGCTCAGGTTTACCATTAAGCGAAGCTAAATGATAAGTGCCTGATCCATAAGTGTGAGTCATAATGTAAGGCCCAATCCAATTAGGAGCAAATTTTCCATGTTTTCTCTTTTCTAGTTTGGTTACATGTTGATTCTCTTTGAGGACAAGATCACCCACCTTAAAGGTACGCTCATGAAGTCATTTATCATAAGCACGATTGATGCGTTTTTGGTAGATTTGAAGGTGATCAAGAGCCATAAGATGACGCTCGTCAAGAAGCTCTAATTGGGCTAACCGCTCTTGGTGGAAATCATCATTGGTGAGAATATCTGAAGAGATATTCGAGGAGGGTATTTGTATTTGAGAGGAAAGACCACCTCGGTACCATATACCAAAGAGAATGGTGTGGCATTAGTGGAAGTACGAATGCTAGTACGATAAGCCCAAAGGGCAAAGGGAATGTGATCGTGCCAATTTCTACCGGACTCATTGACAACTTTCATGAGGATTTTGGTTAGGGTTTTATTAGAAGATTGACTTGACCATTGGCCTGTGGATAGTAAGGTGATGAGAAACTAAGTTTGATACCAAAGTTGTCACAAAGGTCTTGTAACAACTTATTTTTAAAAGATTTACCATTATCTGTTATTAGGCGATGAGGAATACCAAAACGACAGATAATGTGATGGTTAACGAATTCGACAATTTTTTCTTTTTTGATTGAAATGAGTGGAATGGCCTCCACCCATTTTGTGTAATATTCGGTTGCTGTGATTATCCAACGGTGACGTTGCGAAGAGGGTGGGTGGATCTCACCAATAAGGTCTAAACCCCATTGTGAGAAAGGCCAAAGATCTCGTGCGACCTGTAGCGGATGGCTAGGAGTATGTTGAAGGTTGGCATGTTGTTGACACATAACACAATGCTTAACATATTCATAGCAGTCGTTATTAAGAGTAGGCCAATAATAACCTAGGCAAAGGATTCGTTTAGCCACGGCAAGGCCACTAAAATGTCCGCCACAAATACCGTCATGGACCTGTTGGATGGTATAGGTGACCTCTGCGCCGGTTAGACATCGAAGGAGGATACCATCAAAGCCACATTTATAAAGGAGTCCCCCCATGACGACATAACGAGAAACATGTTTAAGAAAAGCGCGTTTGCCGGTACTAGTTAGGTCAGGTGGGAGAACAGAGGTTGTAAGGTAGTCGTGAAATTGGTGGTACCAGGTATCCTGCGAATTAGCAGACACATTATTTATCATACAAACAACCGGTGCTGAGTAAGATGGGGCAAAGAGTTGTTGGACCAAGACGAGTACGTCAGAGTCGGTTGGTGAGGCGAGAATTTGCGAGGCTAAGCAAGCCATAGTATCTGCAAATTTGTTAGTGGAGCGGGAATGGTCTGGATAGAATAACGAGTAAATGAGGTCAAAAGTGAATCCACGTAATGTTTGTACTTTTGAAGTTCCTCATTTTACATTGGTAGATGCCCATAACTTGATTGACTACCAATTGGGAGTCGCGAAAATATTAATAGATTTGACCCCTAAGTGTAATGCAAACCGGAGACCCAAAACAAGGGCCTCGTATTCCAGCTTTGTATTATTAGTGCGGGGAAATCGAGCTGGAATGAAAAAGGCATAGGTTCAGCGTCAAAAAGGAATGAGAACAATGTCGGCTCCTCCATCGTGCTTTGGCATTTGGATCCATCGAAGAAGAGGGTCATTGGATACGACTCTTCCATGAGTGAAAGAGTGGCGATGAGTTCGTCGGGAAATTAAAATTGGTGAATTGTTCCCCAGGTAAAGGGGCCTCTGCAAGTTGGTCATGATAGTTTGTCCTTTGATTGACTTCTGTTGTACAAACTCAAGGTCGAGGTCAGCGAGGAGCATAAGCCATCGGGCAATGCGTTGGTTTAGATGTGGTTTGGCATACATATAATGAATGGGGTCCGTGTTGGTGATGACAAAAGTTTTGTGATTCGGGAGGTAATGTCGGAGTTTGGTGGCTACGAATGATAGGGCTAGGCAAAAATTTCTACATGTGTATACCTAGTCTCGTAATCCACGAGAGTACGACTTATATAATAAGCGGCTTGTTCTCGACGTGCGAGTCCCGATGGCAAGCATGGCTCTATAGCATGGTCGGTGGCGAGAAAGGTAAAGGTAGAAAGGGCGATCATCCTGAGGTGGAATAAGCACGGGTGGCTGCAAGAGATAGGATTTGAGAGCTTCAAAGGCTTGGTGACACTCTTCACTCCGTTGAAAGGAAATGTCCTTTTAAGAAGGTGATGGAAAGTTTGACATCGATCCGAGAGTTGGGAGATGAAATGCGGATGGATTGAAGTTTACCACTGTAAACTACGCAATTGTTTGAGGTTTTTGGGTGGGGGCATTTCTAGGATAGCTTTGACTTTAGATGGATCAACCTCAATGCCACGCAAAGAGGCGATAAAGCCAAGAAGTTTTCCCGAAAAAGAACACCAAAGACACATTTCTTTGGTTGAAGCTTTAATGAATATTGTAACAATGATCGAAAATAATGGTTAAAACATCGAGATGTTCACTGCGATGTTTAGATTTGCCAAGAAGATCATCGACATAATCCTCAAGGATAGTGTGCATAATGTCATGAAAAATGTAAGTCATAGCCCGCTGATAGGTGGCACCAGCATTATTAAGGCCAAATGGCATGACACGATAATAGAAGGTTCCCAAGGAGTTATGAAGGCAATTTTATGTTGATCGGCCGGGGCTACCAAAATTTGATTGTATCCGAAAAGCCATCCATGAGAGAAAACATTTCATGGCCACGGTGAGATCAACAAGTTGATCAATACTTGGGGGGAAGTCATCCTTGGGGCAAGCGAGGTTAAGGTTTCGAGAAATCCGTGCATATCAAAGTCCCCGTCGCTTTAGTAGCAGTGCGATGTTAGAAATCCATTGAGGATAGTCGATAGGCAAGATGAAGGAAGCAGAAAGAAGTCATTGAAGCTCTTCTTTGACTAAGAGGGCAATGCGTGGATGCATTTTTCTTAGTTTTTGTTTGATTGGTTTGGAATCGGGGTTTAGGGTGATGTTATGGACAGCAATGGTAGGATCAATTCTGGCATGTCGGCGTAGAGACAAGCGAAAGCTTGGTTGCGGGTATGGAAAAAGGTAGTAAAGGCAGCTTGTTACGATGTGTTAAGGGATTGTCCGATCTTCACAACGTGAGGATCCTCCTGCGTGTGGATGTTAATTTCTATAGTCGACTCATTCAACATGGTTTGAGTTTCAGATGGTAAGGCGCGTTGAATATAGGAGTCGTCCGCCCCAAGGTAAGTGAGGATGGAGTCGTCATCCTGGCACTCAACAACATTAATCGAAGGCGAATCCTCTTCGATCATGTCTAGATACAGAAGGGGAAGAGAAGATGGGTCCTCATTATCACGTTGATAAGTGAGAGGACCTATGAAGATAGCATTTATGAAAAAAAAGTTAGGAGGGATAGATTCGGGGGTCTATCGACTGTGGGTGATGATGGAAAAATGGGTGATGATGGTTTGGTAGGGGTGACGTCGTCATCCTCCAGGATACAATTGACACGAGGTTTCTCCGGTGTAAGTGTTTCAGGAAAACCGAGACCACTACGATCATTGTGTTTGCGTGTAGTCACGGGAATGAGTGTATGTCGGCCTTGTTCATAAATACCAAAACCAAAGCCTTTCCAAGCACAGTGAGTCAAGAAGGTGAGGGCGAAACGACGATTTGTCAAGTATTGAAAATCAGATTGGAAGGGAACCACACCAAGAGGAGGTTCAGGGGTAACGGAGGATGCGTCAACACCCCCATACGTTAGGTTGGTGCGGCGATGGGGTGGTCGTAAGAGATTACCTCCCACGTGACGGTCGTAGGTGGGATGTGCATGTAATCGTCCGTATTCTTGTGGGGTTTGGAAAGAGCTGACGTTATATAGGTGGTATTCCCCAGCGTAAGGTGTTGAAAAAAACATCTACTAAGGGTCGGAGGTTGGGATGTTATCTGCGGGAAAGGAAGTAGTATTTGTGATGGTGGTTTCATTGGTTGAAGGTGTAGGTGCGGTTGAAGTGGATGGCTGGGTTGGATGAATGGGTGTCTTGACTGGTACAAGCACATCATTAGGGCGATACAACATATTGCAAGTTTTGAAGGGGGGAGGATCAGCTTTTACGGTGTAGGACTTCCCCTCGTACTCAAATTTTATGCATCTATGTAAGGTGGAGGGAACGCATCCCATAGTCCCGGATCAGGCGGCTAACAACATATTGTATTGGAACTCTCCCTCAAGGACATAGAAGAGTTCAGGTAAAGTGCGTGGTCCTACACGAATGTTAAGGATCACGGTGCCTAAGGTAGAAGTAATAGCATCATTGAATGACCGCAACATGATGGGGTTGGCACACATGCAACTAGAAGGGATATTCATTTGTTGGAAGGATTTTGAAGAGATGATGTTTAGGCTAGCGCCCCGTCAATCATAACACGACGTACCCGAATGTCCCGAACGTAAGCTGAGATGAAAAGAGCAGGGTCAGGATCTTCAGCACCAAAGTCGATAATTTCATCTTGAGCCGATGCAGCGGCGGCTTGTTGTATAGAGGCGAAGTGGTTGGGAGATATATTGTTTGGTGAGTGAAGCAACGTGATTGGGTGTTAGAATAGAGGTACAGGAAAGGTTTCATTAGGTAAGACCTCTATCCCTTGAAGGATTTCAACGAGAGCTTGTCGATGGGATTGAAGTCCGAATGAGATCATACGATGTCATTTTATGAGCGATTGGTGAAGCTATTTGATCATAGTTCGGTGGGCAATGCCATTAGAGACGGGATAGGTGGGTCCGCGAATAACCACTTTAGGTGGTGGTGCAATCGGGATGGTGGATGGAGAAAGAGATGCCGCGGTGTGTTTTCTTTCACTTTCCCATTGTTTTTTCCGCCCTCGAGTAGCAACATTAATCATATTGATCTCGTGAATACGAGAGAGGAGGAAGGCGGTAGGGATAGGTCATGGTTTTCGAGAGGTGGGGCTGTAATAATGATAGATCTTGGTGAGGTGGGGACATGTGGTATAGGAGAGGGAATAAAAGCTAAAGGTCTCTCTTCGTAAGTTGTCTTTCTTAACTTTTTATCGAGAGAGGTGGATCGACGAAGTATGGCTTTCAACACTTTGCATCCCTCTACGTCATGTCTGGTGTGCGGTGGTAAGCGCAGATTTTAGACTCATCGTAACCTATAGGTCAAGGTTTAGATGGATCATAAGGTCTAAGTGGGGGTAGGGAAATGGTCGCATTCTCTACCAACATAGCAAGGATTTTAGCGTAAGACCCTTTGAGTGGGTCAAAGTCGAGGAGGAAGAGGAGGCTATTGATGGGTCGATTCTGGTGATGACGTGGTATGGTTGGTTTGTATGGGTGGTGGTTTAGCAAGGAGTTTTGATAATGGGTTTTAACTAACCGTGGTTTTCTTTGACGCAGAAGCTATGTTTAGTGGTTGGATGATGAGGCCACGAGATGATGTGGTATCGAATAACAACCATGGAGAAATAGGAGTGAGTGAGAAAACAAATCTTTTGATGATGGAATTTGTTTAGGGTTGATAGGTGGACGGGATCACGGGGTGGCAGTGTTGCTACACCCTTGGATTTTGTATAGGTAGAAGGCGTAGGTGCTTTAAAGAAAATGCGGGAGGTATGATATATTGATGCAAGGTAGAGGGATGAGGTCCCAATATGGAAGGTAGGTGTGATGATGACGGTTTTAGTTGTGATAGAGGCGTAGGTTGAGGAGATTGAGTCTGTATCTTAATGGGATGGACGGCTTTATTTTTAGATAAATCAAGCCACTTAGGTGGGTGTGTTAGACTAGGTATTGGTGAGGTCCCAAGCGTAGGGGAAGATTTGGTTAGGTTAATAGAAGTGGATGAGGTATTTGGTAGAGATGAGGGGGGTGAAGATGAGGACATAGGCATTTTAAGCACGTAAACACTTCGGGTATATGGTAGAGGCATCTGGATCGGTCATCTGCATTTGAGTAGAATATGGCGTACTCAAAGGTTCCCATAGGACTGTCATCTTTTGGTGAATGACAAAGTCCTCACGTGTGAATAGGAAATTTTGTATGGAAGAAAGGTGGGTTGTGATTCCGGTCCCTTTGTGGGTGTGATACGGGGGTAGATGAGGCACTTTGTATCAATGGGCGTTAAGAGGTCAAGCGGTTCTTTGAAAAGATTTAGGCGATGAAGGACTAATAGGTAGGAGGGCGTGTTTGAGAGGATCTGTCATGTTTAAAGAGTGTGGTGATGTCGGTTCAAGAGGTTTCTCATCTAAGGATGACAAAAGAAGTGGTGAGCCTTCCTCTTGTACAACAAGAATGGTAGAAGGAGACGTTTGGGAAATAGATAAATTAGATAACATCCGCTCACATGAGTCTTGCGAGGATGTGGTGTAAGAAGGCTCATTTGTGAGAAGGGAACTTTGGGCGGTTAATTCCTTGATGGGTAAAGGAACTTGAGCGAGGAAGGGGTTCGGGTTCTGCGTTAGTGAAGAGGCTTGATTCAGAATTTGTTCGATAGAGGTTTGTGGTGGGAATCGAAGACTGCATGGATCTCATGAACACTCTCCTCGGCTAAGATATCTTGATTTATATTATTGTTAGAAGAATTATTTGGGAATGGTTTGTTGAATATTTTCAAATTTCGGTTAGCAGGGGCGTTAGGATTATCGAGGGCTATATCCCCCGCATCAACCATTTCCTGCACTATGTTTTTCAACATCTTACAGTTTTCATGACGTGTCCCTTCACACAGTGGAAATTCTGAAGTCATTTTCTTTGTACCAAGAAGGTATGGTGCGAGTGGAATCAAACCCGGAGTGAGGTTTAACAGGAGGTAAGGTAATGGCTCCTGCTTTAAGCAATTTTTCCAATATCACACCATATGTTTCTCCCAAGGGAGTGTAGTTGATGGGCTCTGCTTTATACTTATAGGTGGTTTTTGGCGGGGTATTAGAAGATGGTTAGGATTTGACCATCACCGTGTGCATGGCCCTTTTGATTTCGAAGTAGTCGATGGGTGAGGATTGGTGGTGTTGGGTTTTTTGGTGGAATCTTGGGTTGAAAGTGGGGTTTTTGTTGCGCAACCACAATTTCTCTTCCTCTAAGGCTCGAATCTCTAGTTTTCGAGCCATAGTAAAGGCCTCGTCAAATGTACGGAAAGTTTGAATTTGGAGGGTAGGAGAGATGTGCTTAGCGTAGGCCCGCGTAAACAGTTCGATAAGTTCGGTCTGAGGCAAGGCATACGTAAGTTGGTTGATAAGGCCTCGCCATCGTCCAACGAAATCTGTGATAGATTCGTCTTCAAATTGTCGGATGGCATAGAGGTCGGTGATAGATACTTTCTTGGCAATGTTAATGGAGAAATGATCCAAGAAAGATTGGGCTAGCTGGTTAAAAGAGAAGATTGAGTCTTTGGGTTAAAGCACCGTACCACTCAAGGCGGGTCTTGGTAAGGACATGGGAAAGTGTGTGGAGTAGTAAAGCGTCGTCGTGAGCAATCGGATAGCGAGGCATGTCTAAATGATCACAAGTGTTGTTGAGGGTCCTCCTTACTATTAAAACGGGTAAATTTTGGTAATTCCCATTGAGGAGGATATGAATGAAGGGGGATCGAAGGGTGGATAGGCTCCTACAAACTTGCTCGTATGTTAAGGCCTACGACTTCACGAAATAGAATCCTCCAAATTTTGCATTTTGTCCATCATTTGTTTAATTAAATCAGTAGTTGGATGAGATGATGGTGTGGTTGTGGTAAACGGAGGCAAATTGGGCCAAGGGCCACCGCTTTAGACAATGGTGGGGTTAAATGTTGATAAGGTATGGAGGACGAATGTGTAGAGGCAACTGAATAGGGATGTCCTATATAAGGCATTGAGGTTACTAGGATATGTGTGTGGAAATGAAAAGGTGGGCGGAGCTTGAGAAGGAAAGCTCGTGTGGATAGGTGGCAGAGAGCAAGTCATGAATGGAACAGTATGCAAGAGAGACGAGGTAGGAGCAGTTGGCGTTAATGACATGTTGGGCCCAAGATTAACCAAAGGAAAGCCAATCATGCCGTATGAACACTGAAGTTCTTGAGGTAGGAGAGCGGGACTAAGGATGCGGAAGGCAAAGCGAGTTATCGAGGTGGAGAAGGAGCTAAATGAGCAGCTATATTGATAGGCATGCCAACAAGGAGTTGATCGTCGGGTGTACGGATCGGGGCATGAGACAAATAGTATTGTCAGACAAAACGCTAGGATTAGCATCCGAGAAATTTGGCAAATTCTTTATCTCCCACGGGAATTTTAGGAACCTCGGTGTCAGTAGGATTCCCCACGAGAATGTGAAGGAGGTGATTGGGCAAAGGCACGAGAGCAAGCATGTGAAACCATGGCGGCGGCTTGCTTTGAGTGATAACAACCATGGACAGAGTACAGTAGGGTTTCAATCTATCGGGAATAGAAATAGACTCGAGAATAGTGAAATTGGTAGGTTCTTTGGTTTGTCGAGGCGTAAAAAGAAGAACGACCGATATCGGCCTCGATAGCCAATGTCGGTTAGACTATAGCCGACGTCGGTCGATTAACCAATGTTGGTGTAATAAGACCTGGTATAAGAAAATATAAGAAGCTGTTGATTTGATTGTTTTTAACAATGCTCAGTACATCTATCAAATTGTTTTGAAGTGCTCACGAAAAGCAAAGATGTATGACGAGAGAAAGCAGAACTAAAAACAAGCAAGAACGCACAAAAAAATTAATGAGACTAACCCTAGGGTTAATTTTAATCAATTTGGGCTTATGCCTTTAGACATGGAATGATGTCAATCCTAAACAAAAGACTTAGGGGAAATGTCAAGTTTGTTTTGGCTTATAAGGTTACCTCAATCGGGCGGAGGAATCTTTTGCGGAAAAGGGGGATGTTTTGAGCTATTGTGTTAATTATGAAGTGATTCGGTATGTGTTGTGTAGTGAAAGTAAGATTAATTTCCTATCAATACCATGGAAATCACCCCCACGTGTATGACCTGTTACTTAGTCTATGTTCACTAGAATTGAAAACAACAAGCAAGAATGTAATGCACGTGTTTTAAACCCAAATTGAAAATTTTATTCAATGAAGCAAGGAAGATGACTTTTACTAATGCAAAACTGGGAAAAGCAAGACAAATTCTTTTACCAAATCTAACAAAATATCGTGTGAAATTTTAGAAGAAGAAAACAACAAGTATGCTCCCTATATGAAAGCAAGCAAGAGAAAGCAGAAACCCGGAATGGGTCCCACAGTCAGTGCAAAATGTTTCGCACGGAATGTTTCAGATCTATGGATTAGACTTGCTTCTATCCTATCATTCCTTTGAGAAATAGATAAGGGTTAGGGCTAGGAGGAATACTGTTGAATGTTGAGATGGTGTGCGCGTGCATCAGTAGAAGAAAGATCGATCGATTGCGAAGAAATCCTTTTGTCTTGGAAGGACTGCTCGTCCCCTGATGCGGATGCGGAGTTTCAGGACTGTGATGATGAAGATAGGACTCAAGTAGGATGAACTGACAATCAAGATGAGTTATCTCCTCTTTTGAGGCTCGGATGAGTTTCTTTGGGATTTGGTTATTCGATTTGCATCTTGAGCTTTATGTCCTTTTACGTAAATTCTTCTTATTTCTTCACTTGTCTCTGCTTTCGGCCAAGCAAATCCGGATCCTTTTATGATTTCTCCTCCTTTTTGATCAAATGAAAATCTGATCCCTGTTTTTGGTTGGAAGTGGTCATTTACGAGGAACCGATGGCGATTCTGAAACCGGCGGTCGAGTGGGAACCGGTATCGGTCGAGTCAAAGTGGGCTATTTTGGTAAAATAGCCAACTTTCCCTCCTTTTCTCCGAGGGATTAGTTGCGGGCTTGGTCAAGTCATTATGAGGTCGAGTTTTGGGTGCGGGTGAGGAGTAATTAATCATAGGTGTGGATGTGGACCAAGTTATAGGTCTTAATTAGGTTAGTTTAGGGTTAAGACTAGGTCATGATGAGGTGGTGAAATGAGGTGGCAGGTATGGCGATGTGGATTTATTAATTATAAGGTAATTAACAAATAATTGTGTAAGGTTTAGGTGATGAGATTAGGTTGCAAAATGAGATGCGGGGCACGGGGTGTCGTAATGACACAAATTTGGTGTCTCTGAAGCTCTAGGCGAGAAAGATGAGCTGAAGAAAGAGATATGCATCATAACAAGTAAGGTATCATATTTTCAAGAGAGCTCAGAAAAAATGAATGAGATGTTAGGAAAAAAATGTATATGGTGATAGAGCATGCCTAGCTTTCATATAAAATTCATGTAACATAGATAAAATTGAAGGTAAATCAAGTCAAGAATTAAATGGAAAAATGCAGTCAAGAAAAATAAATAGTTAAAAGCATTCATCTCATGAAAGATCATATTTTAGGTAGCTAAATGATTTTAGGCATGTTGCTTTTCATGGTAATTTCTACAAGTATAATGCTTCGGACACATGGCTAGTATGTGTAATCCTAATGTGGAAAAGAGAGAAGATTCTAAAGAAGAAACTCAAGAACATCACTTTGAAGGAAAGAAGGAAGAGAAAAAATTAGGATAAAGACATGGAGATGAATGTTACCATTGTTATGAAAAGAACATCTACGGAAAAGTATTGCAAAAGTGAGCCATAAAACATAAGAAGGTATGTAAGAAAATTCAATGGCTATTGTTATACTTGTAATGAATTTGGAAACAAGGATTTTGAATGCAAAGGAAGGCAATTGGAATGCTTTAGGTGTCACAAGGTAGGGCACATTGCAAGGTTTTATGATACTGAGTCAGCTAAAGAAAGAGATTCAAAGACCCAAGTCACAAGTTTAGAAGTTCAAGAAGAAAGAAAAAGATAGTCAAAGTGCTAAACAGGATTCAATGTGTGTGACTTAGAAAAAGAGAGATCTACTATGAAAAAATTAAAATCGGGAAAAGAATAATTAGTCAAGGGGAAAGAAGAGGTCCTAAGACCTTCTTAAGTCTCTCTTCGAGATTCTCCAAGGTATATAGGTGTTAATGGAGTTTTGGAGACATGGGGAGCTGTCTTGGTCTTTATGAGTCTTTTTCATGGTGTTGAGTTCATTTAAATGTTTATAGGAGCATGGGAAATACCTTTTAATAGTTCCTACAATATGTGTGAGCAAAAATTAGGCTCAAGTATAGCCTAGGAGTTAAATTTCAAAATTACACATAAGTTGGCCTTGAGAACTGATAGTGTTAGCATATGTAAATGAGATGTAATATTATATTTTAGGAATATCTATAGAAAATGGGCTTATGGACCATGTATTATGGTGAGTTTTGAAGTTCCAAGACAAATTTCATCATATTTTAGAAGGTATGTGGAATTTATGTTATTTTTACTAAAACAAGTTGTTTGAAAATTGAATAAAAATCTGCCTAGCTTCTTAACGCTCAAGAAAAATATAGTACATGCTTTGGATAAATCATAGAATGAATTTTTTTAAATGACTTCAGGATTGCGATAATGCAAAAATTTTCAAGACATTTGGACATGTATTAAGAAAGTTGTGAGCATTTTTCAGACATGCTTATTCTCCTTCATTACATGTGTCTTGAGATATCGAGGATCAAGTTTAGTGATTTTCTTCATAAATCAATCTTTTGAGTGCCCAGAGAACCTATTCACGGTTCATTTTCAATGTTCTTGATCATTTGAGGAGGTTTTTGGTGAAGGACAAGGTGTGAATTCATCCTCTCTATGTTGTCCTCGAGAGTGAAATCAAGAAATCCCTGCATCAATCCTTTATGGAGTTATTATAATTGAGGAGTATTTATTCAATTTATTTTTTATCATCATTTACCTCATATAAAAGGATAGAGAAAAAAATTTACATCACCAATGTGGAAATTTTGGGAAAAATGATGAAGTAGTTGTTCATCTTGCTTGTTGACAAGGTCCTTGGAGGTAAGCCCATAGCTCAACCATGTCAAATCCATGAAATTTATTTTTTCAAAATTGTTCACATGGTCTCAGGTGGTCTAGGACACTCATGGAATATTTTGAAATGCTTCAAAGTCATCTACAAGACTTAAAAGGTGAAAAATCAAACTGAGTTGCTCATACAATTGTGATTTCATGCATTTTACCAGACTGTGCATTATTTCTTTGACTTGGGAGCATTTAAAGATGATTCAAGCTCAAAACATGTTTGTAAAAGATAGGGCATGATTACATGAAATTTTAAGAGAAATAATTTCTCAATTTCAATCAAAAACGAAGGATAACTCATCATTTTTCTACTCTTGGCCTTCAAAGTCTTATTACCCTACCCTAAGGTTTTTGGATTCAAATTTTGATCAAATAAAATAATCTAAGCATCCAAATTCAAGGAAAATTTATACAATTCTCTATGGATATCAGATAACCCATTTAAAAACAATTAGTGAATTTAATTAGATATTAGATAAGAAGAATCATGAGAAATTTTTTGAAATTTGTGAGGAGGTGTGCATGGTTGGTTTTGGAGTTTTCAACAAAATGTATAAGCCAAACAAGTATGGAATCATTTGAACACGTTTCTCAAAATTTTGTATGCATGAATAAACATGAAGGATGATTTGAATAAGTTGGAATCTATTTCAAAGTGTAATAAATCCCTAACAATTGTCTCACACATTCGTTCTTGTTGTGAAAACAGGATTCTTTAAATCTCATGAAGTTCTTGTGCAAAATGAAGGTTTTAAATAGTTGCACCAAGTTATAAAAGGTTGAAGAAAGGTATGGATATTTTTACACAATTTGAGCATGCTTGTGTCAAGGAAAACATTAAATCTCTCAACACAATTAACTATTATCATTGAAGGGATCTTAACTATTGCAAAGTGGAGCTAAGGTTTGGAACGGATGAGATCTTCTTGTTCAACACAAACTGGAATTTGAAAATCCTTCAGTTAAACTTATGTGTTTTGATCTTCAAGCTTGAATGGGAGGTGGCTAATCACTCTTGTCCTATTCTTTCCTTTTCAAAATAATTTGATATTTAAGGAGAATTTGAACCGACTAATTCATCAAGTAGCAAAATCTTGATATTCCTTATAGAAAATTCAAGAAGGTGATACTATATTGAATAAGAGGAAATATCTGATGAGTTTTGAAGTATAAATGTACATTCAAAAACTCATATGAAGGTCATATATCAAATACATATGTGAAATAAATAGTGTGTATTACTTTGAACATTTTTTGTACAAAAGATACAACGAATGAAATGGTGAAGACAATAAGGAAATGGATGATAGTTGATAAATTGGTATGATAATGCATCTATCAAACTTGTGAATAAAGTCAATAATCATCAAACAGAGTTCTCCTAGGTATGATTTTGATCCCCTTGAAAACAAGATTTCCCTTCCGAGTTACAAAATACACTCTTGTTGTACCTGTTGAAACTAATCTCACATAGTTAGAGGTATATATGCACTTCATGCATTATATATTGGTTTTGTGTGAAATTTTGTAGAGTTAATGCTAATTTAGTGAAAATAGAGGCATCATATAAAGGTGTGACACTAAGTAGCATTGTCTAAAACTATTGCTAAAGTCTTGAATACAATAAGAAAGTGTATGAACCAAACATGAGTATGTTGAAATCCTTTTAAGGCTTAATGGATAATGTAGAAAATGGGATTTGGAATGGGTATCTGTATAGTTTGGAATTATTTGAGACAAATTTGTGTCTTAAAATCAGTTTCTCTTTGGGCTATTGAAGTAATAGAACGATAAAAGAGAAAAAGATGAGTAAACAAAGAATTAAAAGGATTGAATCTTGAATTGTCAAGCTACAGGACATCTAAATGTGTGTGTCTCACCTCAAAGATATGAAAATAAAGATAAAGGATAAGCATGAGACTCTTCATGAATAAGATGAAGGAGAAATTATTTTCTACATGTTTGTGGGTTATTAGTGTGATAATTCTAAGAAGTATTAATATTATCATGTGATCGAGATAATATATAATTGGAAGGAGAATGTTTCTTTAGCTCCATTACATGTAAAAATGAAATTCACAAAGTGAAAAAGGGATGAAGTTACAAAGAAAATTGTGCTCAAGGTCAAAAATGAATAGACTACATATATGTATTGTTTGCAAGAGGTAGAGTATAAGTTGTTATAGGTGCATAGGGTTGTGTGACAATGTTTTAATGATTTTAAGGTCCTATCATGCATTCCATAGGTTCTTAGTGCATACATTTTCTATAATCCTTTCTAGTGGAAAAGTGAGTTCTAGTGTCATCAATAAGATATTACCTCAATGTATGATGAGACAACCTAGAGCTACTAGTATGGAAATAACTAATCCAATCTAGGAAGAGTAATGGAAAGAATATTCTTAAGGTATGTTGGCTAATAATGCACTATGTCTCTGCTTTTGAAGAAGTTGGGTATAGTTGAGTAAATACTTAACCACTAAAAGAATATTACATGTGTTAGTTGATTTGTGATGTCTTATGTTGAGCTCTATGAAGTGGCTAATGTGTTTTTCCTCTAAGTTATACAAGGAGATGCTAGGTTTCTGATTAAGGCTTAATCTATGTAAGATCATAGTTACGAAGTTAGGCATGAAGGAAGGTGAGAGATATCTTGCATAGGTCTTCTCAGTCGTATGAAACATGGTGGTTCAAGTGTGAAGATATGCTCTAAAAAGACACAAATTATGATTGAAGAAGAAGGTATGATGCTCATCCCAAAGACCTGTAACTATATATGAATGAGCATTTTGATCTTGAACTATTGTTTTAGGAGTTTATCAACTAGTAAGGAACTATGAAGTAAGATGTAAGACCCATAGAGAAGGGGATTCCTATTATGATGCTACAATAGTATGGTCAGTAAATAATGTAACCCAAGTGCATCACTATGGTTTTATGTTTGAAGTAGTATCATAGTACTCAAAAAGGCAAGTGTATCAAATCAATACTAAATAAGGTAAGTGTGTGTCATCACAAAGGTGTGATTCTCGATCAACACACATTGAATGAAAATTGTACCTGATGGTTAAGATCAATATATGGATTTGTGTGATGCATGAGCTAAAATTTATTATTTGAGGATGTATCTTTAAGGCCACTAATGCTTGAGATAGCATATTAATCGTGATAAGGTCAAAATAGAGTTTTAAGGTGATTCGTTTGTGTTGGATTGTCCTAAAGAGTGCAAATGCTAACTTTGAAGGAAAAGTTGTTGAGTTTAGAATTGTATAGACCAGGAGAAGATTAAGAAATATGAGTGAAGGCTAAGAATATATGTGTTTTCTTAGGGGGAATTTTTGGAACTCTCATCAGGTCTATAACAAGGTTTTGAATTTCATCCCATGCAAACTTGAACCAAGAATGAAGAAATCATCATCCAAGGGGAAGTTGGTTACTCAAGTATGTTGACTGGTCATATTGGTTTCTTTTGTTTGGTCTTGTTTATAATTGTAAATCATGTCAAGTCAATGCATTCCTTTTTCATATATGTCAAAGGGGGATAAGTGTGTCAAGAAACATGCAAATGAGGTCATCTAAGTGTGTCATGGTTGTCATCAATGTTTCTAGGATGGTTGCCATCAATGAAAAAGGGGGAGTTTTTTGGAAGTGTGTGTCACTTTTGTTTTCATTTATGTCAATTCCATTGATTTCATAGTGGCCTAGGTGATCTAGGTATGTTTTCTAGGCTATCTTGGTATGTTGGCTAGGCTATTTAGGTATGTTGGCTAGGTCATCTATGGATCTCCAAACGTGCATATGTATGGTTTGACTCTAAAATGTGGTATGAAGGTGAAAAATTGTCCATGAGGTGAGTGAGATGTGTCAATGAGTCTATAAAATTTCCACATGGTCTAGTCATGAAATGTATAAGTCAATTTAAGTCACTCTAGGCCTTGGCCTAGTGTAAATATATGGTGTAAATCAAGAAAACATGAGAATTGTCTCAAACCAAAGTAGGAAAAGAACTATGAGATCACTATGATGTGGAAAATAGGTGTAGAAAGATCTAATACTGAAAACCATATTCATGAACATGAAACAAGTTAGTATGAAGCTTTTTTAAGCCAATTCACAAGCAAACAAGGTGTCAAATTTTGACCCAAGGTGTGATGATTCAAAACAACATGGTGTGAGAATTAAATGTTAATATATGGTGTGTTAAAGACATCACATGTAGTTATTGACGTGTTTTAGATACTCATACAGTAAGCATAGTTCAACTACTGAGAATTAGAGACCAAAGAGAACCTAAATGAGATGGTATGGAAATATGCAAGATGAACCAGAGAAAAATATCACTTGGAGGTGTTATAGGAATGTTTCCTTAAGGTGTGATAAAAATTTTAGAAGCTAAGGATGAATATTTTGCAATTTATGCAAGTATTTCCAAAACCGGATTTTTCAAAATAGACAAATTGAGCACCAAATTTCTTAGTAGTCAAGAGAAATTGTGGATCCTCCTTAGATAATTAATAAGATATAAAAATGTAGAAAATTAGGACAAAATTATGGTTCAAAAATTATTTTGGTGATTGGTTGAGTATTTTAAAAGTTCTATCCATTTTTGTGAGCATGTTTGTAGCCCTCCAAACCCCAATTTGGACCATTTTTGGAAAATTGAGTTGGATAGGTGTCCTAACTCAACTATTTTTCTTGAAACCTATTTTAAAATGAAGAGGACTCCTCAAGGAACATTTTCATGTTATTTTGAGTTCATGATGCATGGTGGGCCCCATTAAAAATATGTATTTTGTGAAGATTTTAATGTACAAGAGAAACTTGCAAAGGAACCCATACTCAAATTTGAGGTATATGATTTTTATAATGTGTTATTAAAATTCATGAATTAAATTAGGTTACTCATTTAGATAAAATTGCATTAATATTTGCATATTGAAGCTTATGAGTAAAAGGAGCTTGTTTTGAGAAGCTAGTGAAGAAGAATGAAGGTAACCATGTTGAATTTAATTTAATTTATATGTTTATTTATTTTATCACTATTTTAATGTGTCATATGATGTGTTAAAATTCATGGTCCATCTTGGAAAATTCATTTCTTTCTTAAAGGTGATTGAGTCAAAATTGCTCTTTTAGGCATATTTGAGAAGCATGCCTAAATGGGTATGAAGGTGAGACTTTCTCCATTTTACCTATAGGTATGAATTCTTTAACATGTTTTATACATCCAATTTTAGTGTTACATGTGATAGATATCTCTGAAAAGTTCTTTGGAGGTGTTTGACCAAATTGTATAGAAGACTAGTTTTTGTGTCTTCAAGATCAACCAGAACAGTTGCATAGATCCATTTTCTTGAAAGCCTTATGAAATGAATTGGAGAAGTATGATAAGTTTATGAGATAGTATAATTCATTAAATTTATATTTATAGGTTAATTTCCTCATGATGAAGATATTTGTGGTATGTATCAGCCCAATTCTTGAAGACAAAATTAAGAGATGTTGAAACCAGCCAGGAAAGTCTTACAAAGTGGTGTTTCTTGATGTGTTAGGCCTTGAGTTGGGTCTTTCTGGTAAAATTTAATTTAATTATACATCCTAAGATTCATTTTATATATATTACTTGGGTCATGAAGCTGAGTGGAAGTGGTCTAGTTAGATGGTTTTTCGGGACTATATTTGTAGAAGATTATTTAAGCACATCTATGAGCCTAAATGAATGTCTTGACTAATGTGGTGAGTTTCTAAGAATACAAGAGAATTATTTGAATTTTTGGACCATGTACCATGTGAATAAAAATATGGAATCTTTTGGACAAGTTTTAGAGCTAGAAGACAAAATATGAGATCATTTGGAGAAGAAGACAAAATATGATTTCATTCAAATTCCAATTCAAATTCAAGGCTAGGAAGTTGAAGATTCAAGTGGAAAATGAAGTGTAAGAGTCATATTCATGAAGTTGTTTTTCATTAAAATGGTGTTCCATGTTTAGGTTTCTTGAATTTATTTATTTTAAAAAAAAAAATCTCTTCTTTTAAAGAAAACCTTTGTTGTAAAGCAAAACCCCTAGAAGTCTCTTCTAAGTTAGTAGTTGGTTGGAGTTTCATGATGAGGATGTGAGTAAGGAAAAATGGTGAAGTCTCTTTTGGCTGTAATATAATTTTAAGAGTTGTAATCTGATTTCAATAGTTGTATTCTTATTTTAATTCAAATAAAGAAGGTTTCTAAGTAAATCTTGTGTTCTTGATATGTTTGCATTTCTTGATGAACTTTATCTAATTGTGATTCAACATTAATGCATGTAATTTATGAGAGTGTATATTTGATATTTGAAATAGAAAAGTGAAAATAATTATTACAGTATTGTTGGCTTGGAAATTTTTCTTGGGGACAAATTGGTGGTTTCCAAAACAAAACTATGGGAATCTAATTCCCTCTACTTATAATGGTGCAGCTGCCGTATTATGCATGAAAATCAGGTGGATTCAATGGTGGTTTTTCAACCAGAGATCCATAGGGGCACTCCACTGACCCTATGGAAAAGCCTGCAATTTCTTACAAGGATAGAAAGTGGTCTGAGAGTGGGAAAGGGAGTGGGAATGAAGAAAAGAAAATCAATGATGGAGGTAGAACATCAAATGCCTACATACATTGATTAGAAATTTTACAACATGCATTTTAATGGAAGAAATAATACGAATTTACAAAATAGAGCTACAAGACTGAATAAAAATGTATTGGTCACAAAGTACCAATCGAATCCTGGTCAAAGGGGCATAAAATCCATCTTTTCTTATTACAGCTAAAATGGAAACTTGTACAATGAAAGAAAATGGAAGAAATTCACAAAAAGGAGAAGTTCGAGAAGAATGACGACTATCTCTCTTTGTCCCCTATACGTGAATCTCATTTATAGTCTCCAAAAATGTGATGTCCAACCCATAAAAAGAATTACAGAGCACATGAAATAGCATGCAAGGGAAGTTACAAATTCGGAGTTGGCCAAGAAGTAGTTACAACCGAATCCCAATCATTTTACATCGGATTCGGATTCCAAAATCGAAAAAATGGCCATGGCGGAAAATGCCGAGAGAAAAAATTATCAAAACCATTACATCATCACCAGTTTGAATGTGGACTATTAGATCTTCCTTTGATGCCTTTGAATTGGAGCCATCCACATGGCAGAAGATGATTTGAGCGGCCGTGGGTGAGCTACCTTCGTTTTCATGATTTTGGAATTTGCAAATTTGGAACAAATCTCTCCACCGCCCACTTTGACTCACTTGAGAGGACACATGGCATGAATTGACTAGATATGGGATCACGACTCCATTTAGACCATTTTGAACCTTTGTTGGAAAAAGTTCAAAGTTCACAAACTCCTCCACCAACACGCATTCCCGTTGTCGACGTGGCAACATTCTATTGGTTGTGGAGTTCAAGACTTTTTATTTTCTCTACCTAGCTCGAGGCTCGTGGGTCCGCCATCATCCTTTACACTTTTTTTCTGAAAAGGAAAAGTGACAAAGAAACCTCCTCAGCTCACTAATCCGCCTTGGGCAAAAACTGTAATTAAAGTCCATCGAGCCATATCTTGCAAAATATAAGGAGTTAGATCAACTTCTTTACCTTTTTGGAAAGGGGAAGAAATTTCCCATCTGATGAAGTAGGTTATAAACATCCTTGGACCCTTGGAAAGAACTAGAAAAATCAAAATACTCAGATTAGACCATTTTCAAAGGGGGCTAACTCAAAAAATTTCTAAGTCCAGACTTGGAAAAAGGAGGAAACATTTGAGGGGACAGATTGAACAGGGAGAAAACATGGCATGAGGATCCAGAATCTCAAGTTTAAAAACATATAACATTGACCAGTGCCTTATCCATTGGGCCTTGCAGAGTCATGTACAACTTCTGAGGAAAGCAAGAAGGAAGAAGAGGACACACAAACAAAAAACACACCAAAATAGAAAGGAGAAAACAAAACATTCAACACAAAAGGGAAAAATCGAAACTATGTTACAAGGTGAGGGAAAAATCACTTTCACTAATGATAAAGCTTCAAATATTTGCCCATCTCTAGGCAATCCTAATGGAGTTCCATCCAAGTATGATAAGAGAAAAACATTCTCACCACAAGTTCCATGGATTTTAAAAGGTCCCAACCACAAAGAATCAAATTTTCCATGGCTGCCCTTTGTTTCTCTTCTCTTGTCCCAAAGTAGGACAAAATCTCCACCTCTAAACTCTTTCAGCTAATGTTCTTTGATTTTATCAACCACCCGACATCTTCTTTCCTCCAGCCTTTCAAGAAAAAGATCCTTTTGTCAATGGAGTCTTTACTCGACCATCTTCCCACGATTGAAGCAATTTGAGAGCTGGCATTTCAATTGTGATAGGGATCTCTACTTCAAATCCATACAATAGCTGAAAAGGTGATGTACCTATGGCCTTCTTAGGAGTGATCCTATCAGCCCACAATGCATCATACAATCTCTTGTGCCAATTCCTTTGGTTCTCATCAACAAGCTTTCGAACAATGGTCACAATGTTTTTGTTACTTGACTCAGCTTGACCATTTCCTTGTGGATAGTAATCTAGAAGAATGTGCTAGAGAGATTCCAAAACCATAACAAAACTTTGTCAATTCTCTTGAAGAGAAATAAGTGGCATTATCCACAATAATCTTTTGAGGCACTCCAAAATGGACAATGATGTATTCTTTTATGAAACTGCATACTACCTCAGAGCTAGCTTGTTTGGTTGGAATGGATTCCACCCATTTGGTGAAGTATTCTATGGCCGTGAGCACATAAGTATGCCCAACACTTGAATGGGGATTCAACACACCAATAAAGTCCAGCCCCCATTGTTGAAATGGTTCTTCAATAATCATAGGCCTGAGAGGCAATGCAACCAGTTGTGGTTTCCAACAAATTGTTGGCATGGTATGCATTTGGAAACCCAACTCTAGGTATCAAAGCAAAAAGAGAAGGCCAGTAATATTTACCTCTAAGAATCTTGTGGGAAGTGACCATTGCTGAGAAGTGTCCACCACATGCTTATTCATGATAGGCTTTCAACAACTTTCCTTATTGCTCTTTATCAACACATCGAAGGAAACAACCATCCATTCCTTTCTTATAAAGCGCATGATTCCAGATCACGTACTTGGCTGCTTTTAGTTTGAGAGTTCTTCATTTCTTGTAATCTAGATGAGAGGGACATTCTCCATATGTGAGAAAAAAAAGGAAATATCAGCATACCACTCATCATTAGTGGTGACAAAAAGAACTTGTGGGCAATCATCATAGTGGTTTGAACAAGAGTTATTTTTCTCTCCATGTTGAGCTTTGAGAGTTTCATCTTCGGCAATCAACTTGCATAAGCCATTCCCTCTTACTAGATTAGAGGGCCGAATCTCCAGGTCGTATTCTTGAGTCTTTGCAATCCAATTCCCTCTTTTGACTCCGGGATCTTGTTGTGTTAAAATGGATTTGATTGCACTTCCAGGAACCATCACCACAGTATGTGAATTGAGAATGTAAAATAAAAAGTTCTTCACAGTCGTAACCATCGCATATGCGTGTTTTTCTAATTAACTGTAGTATTTTTAGCTCGTGTTTCTTCAAAGGGAAGCTCATGAAAGCAATGGGGGCTTCCAAACCTTCATCATTTTTCTGAACAAGGATAATAGAGAGAGTATTCTCTGAGGCGTAACAATACATAATGAACTCTTTGTTAAAATCTAGGGATACAAGAGTTAGAGCTTTATCAATAGCTCTCTTGATCTCTTCAAATGAAATTTTCCCTTCATGATCCATTTGAAACTTGCTTGCGGTTTCATCATGGAGGTGATGTGCTTTTTCAGTTTAGCAAACTAAGGAACAAAGCGGTGAAGAAAGTTTACCTTCCCAAAGAACGAATGTACTCCTTTCTTGCTTGTTGGCAGAGATAGTGCTTGAATAGCTCTTACTCTTTTGGGGTCAATGTGTGCTCCATGCTTGTTCACAATGTGCCCCAACAACTTGCCTTGATGACCCCAAAAATGCATTTCTTAGGATTCAAATATATACCGTGTTTTCTACATCTTGCAAGAACTTGCTCCAAATGACAGATGTGTTCTTCCCTTTTCTTTGAAAATACCGTGAGATCATCCAGATATATGACAATGCAATGTTTCAGATCTTTGAAGGCCAAGTCCATTGCTCTTTGGAATGTGGCTCCCGCATTGATTAAGCCAAAAGGCATTCTGCTATAAGCAAAAGTGCCCCAAGGAGTTGTGAATGTTGTTTTACTATAGTCTTCCTCTACCACTTTTATTTGATTGTACCCTGAAAAACCATCCAAAAAGAGAGAGCATCTCAGACCCGGTGACTGCTTGCAAATATGTGATCCATAATGGGCAGAGATAATTTTCTTTGAGCGAGGCTTGGTTTAGATTTCGGAAGTCAACACATATCCTTATCTCTCCATTCTTCTTCCTTACTGGCACAATGTTTGCCACCCATGTTGAGTGGTGAATGGAAAAGATGATTCTAGCATTCAACATCTTGGTCACTTCTTCCTTGATGATATCAACAACCTTTGGGTTATAAGGCCTTTTCTTTTTCCTGAAGGGCTTAGCACCTTGTTTCAAAGGAATGGAATGGTGCATTTCCTTTGGCTGAAAAGACTTGAGTTCTTCATAGGAGTAAGCCAAAACATCATAATACTTTTTTAACAGAGCAATGAACCTTCTCTTCTCTTCAGGTGAAAAACACTTACCAATGTTTACCATTCTTGGATCCTCTGAAGTACCAATATTTTCTTTTCAAAGTCAGATGGACACCGAGAAGATAACTTCTCCTTCTCTTGAATGAATCTATCATGCTTGTCAAACAGATCTTCCAAAGAGACTAAGCCTTTGGGAATTTTGTTTCCCTTCAGTCTAATCATGCCCTCATCATCAACTTTGTCAATCAGCCTTCTTCATTAGCAACATCTTTTGAGGATGAACACTTCCTTCAAAGAAGATATTATTGAAATTATCTCTTTGCTCTAAGAAGCTCAAAATTTGATTATCATCATTGAAGACTTGCCAATGATCCGCATTATTAGGTACACTCGGTCTGAATACCATTTCAATGGTTATTTTATCTTTTCCAAAGGAAGGATGAGGTGTCAATAATGAGGCTGACACAACAAGAGAATCAACCCTTTCATTTTGTGCTCTTGGAATGGCTTCAATAGAGAAAGCATCAAATGATTCAATGCAGTCCCAAACCTGATTTCTGTAGTGTCTGAGCCTTGGGTTCTTCACTTGATATTGCTAGCAGATTTTCTTCACTATTACCTCTGCATCACCAAGGCATCTCAACTTCTTGATTCCCATATCCTCTGCAACACTCATGCCCAAAATAAGGGCTTCATATTCAGCATTATTATTTGTGTTGTCAAACTACAATTTGTAAGAAAAAGGATGCATTTCCTTTGAAGGTGAATACAGAACAACACCAGCTCCAAAACCTGCCCTTGAATGACTGCCATCAAATTCCATCATCCAGATCTGATCTTCTTCTTCCTCCATGAGAAGTGGTAGGTTTTCATCTTTTTGTGATGTAAGGAAGTAATTTCCTAACTCAGAATCTTGAAGAAGGATGTTAGCTCTTGGATCATCAGACTTTTTTACTGTGAATTTCATCTTTCTAACAGGAAGCAACCTCTTCATTTCACCTTTGAATGGGATGGTAGTAGATGACCAGTCCATTTTAATTTCTCCACCTAGATCTCTACAAAAACTTCTGCTCAAAAGCATGCCAAAGGATGCTGGGATGTCCGCCACCAAGATAGTTAGGAGCACTTTCTTGTCGGGGAAGTCAGCCAGAGTTACTTGTGCATCTTTTATTCTTCCAATCAGTGGAACTTGTTTAGATTCCATGGAATAACAAGCTCCATTTACTCTAGTAAAATTTAGGCCAAGGGCATTTGCAACTTTGAGTGGCATTACGTTATCAGAAGCTCCAGAATCAATAATATAGTTGTTCAACTCAAAACCATTTATGAGGAGAGACAAATAAAAAGGCTCAACTCTAGATGTTTTGGCAGCACTGAGAGCTAGCATATTTTGAGATGGAGGTGTGGATGGTGTTGGAAGGATCCCTTTATAAGTGCAACTCAAGGAAATAGAGCTACTACCTTGTCTTGTATTAATAAATCTGTCAAATTGGGTAGGGTGTGTTTGTAAGTATTCTAACTCTGAGAGTTGGACTTTGGTTTTGCTTGTGTGCTCTACAAAATAAAATGGGGCAACACTGGATGAGGAGGAAGCTCTTAGGGTGGAAGAAGATCTACATGGTGAGGGATTTGAAGGATCCTTGGACGTTTTGGATGAAGGATCTTCTCCTAAAGGTAAAGTAAATGATTTAGCAGAGGGTGGAGATATAACCCTTGGCATAACTATGGGTGTTTTAACAGAGATTCCAATGGAAGGGGAATTACTTTTAACAATTTCAGAACTAGAAGAAGGAAAGGATGACTTACTCGGTATGACAACATGATATTTGATAGTAACCAAGCTAGGTGTTTCTCTATCCAAATCCATAGAGGGTGGCAGTGGAGAACCTTTGTTGATGATCCTTTTGTGTGACCTTCGAAGTGGGAACTTCTTTGGTTTTCTTCTCCTTTGCAGCCACCAAGGATGGAGTGTTCTTCTTGGACTGTGTTCTGGTGAAAAAAACACAT